>JAFEMH010001466.1:0-469726 GCA_022495995.1 Adenophora triphylla var. japonica | reverse complement strand
GACGAGTAAAATTCTTTAATTTTTATTTATAAATGTATAGTTTTTTTTTATGAATATAAATAAATATTTTGGACATTTTTTAGTATCGAAGTTTTTTTCAAAAAGTTATATAAAAAAAGTTAGAAAAAAATAAACAAATAAAGTATAATAATGAAATCAGGGACGGGTAAAATTCTTTAATTATTATTTATAAATGCATAGTTTTTTATTTTTTATGAATATAAATAAATATTTTGGACATTTTTTAGTATTGAAGTTTTTTTCAAAAAGTTATATAAAAAAAAGTTAGAAAAAAAACTAACCAAATGAAAGTATAATAAAGAAATCAGGGACGGGTAAAATTCTTTAATTTTTATTTATAAATGTATAGTTTTTTTATATATAAATAGAAATTAATATTTTGGACATTTTTTAGTATTGATTTTTTTTTTCAAAAAGTTATATAAAAAAATTAAAAAAAAAAACTAAACAAATGAAAGTATAATAAAGAAATCAGGGACGGGTAAAATCCTTTAATTTTTATTTATAAATGTATAGTTTTTTTCATTTTTTATAAATAGAAATAAATATTTTTGGACATTTTTTAGTGTTGAAGTTATTTTCAAAAAGTTATATTAAAAAATGTAGAAAAAAAGTTAATTTTTTTAAAAAAAAACAATTTCCGTCGCTATTTCGTCGGTAATTTAAAAAGATATTTTTTTATTTTTTATTATTTAGCAACACAATATATCTGTCAGTAAATTTGTTTGTAAAATCCTTCGCTAAATTCGTCGATATTTTAAAGAGAGAAATATTTTTTATTTTTTATTATTTAGCAACAAAATATATCCGTCGGTAATTTAATTTTGTAACATCCGTCGCTAAATCTGTCGGTATTTACAAAAGAATTTTTTTTTCATTTTTTATTATTTAGCGACAGAATATATCTGTTTGTAATTTATTTATGTAAAATCCATCGCTAAATTCGTCGCTAATTTTAAAAAGAAAAATATTTATTTATATAGCGACAGAAAAAATCAGTCGTTAAAAAATTTTGTAATTCGTCGTTATTTCGTCGCTAAATCTGTCGCTAAAATGGGCGAACTTTTTTGGCGCCACTATTGCGACGGATTAGTGACAGATTCATGTATGTCGCTAAATCCGTCGGTAGCTGGTTTTTTCGTTTTATTTTGATTTCGTCGTTATTCCTTCGCTACAGAATTTGGTTCGTCGCTAATTTCCGTCGCTATTTGGCAGTTTTCTTGTAGTGTAACAACTAAAAACTTAACTTATCCGTAAATTCTCAGTTGTCTCCACTAAGAACAATATCAACTCCGACGATCACCAACTCCGGCAACCAAACAACTGAGAACTTTCCTGTAAGTTCTCAGTTGTCAATTAAACTAATAAGAAAACGATCAACTCCGGCGACCAAACAACTGAAAAATTATTAGTAAGTTCTTAGTTGTCAACTAAACTACTAAGAACATGATCAAATCCAGCGACCACCAACTCCGGTAACCAAACAACTAGTAACTTATCAGTAAGTTCTCATTTGTCAACTAAACTGCTATGAACACAATCAACTCTGGCGACCAAACAATTGAGAACTTATCAGTAATTTCTCAGTTGTCAACTAAACTACTAATAACACGATCAACTCCGGCGACCAAAGAACTGAGAACCTATTAATAATTTATCAGTTGTCAACTAAACTACTAAAAACACGATCAACTTCGGCAACCACCAACTCCGGGGACCAAACAATAGATAACTTATCAGTAAGTTCTCAGTTGTCAACTAAACTGCTAAGAACACG
The DNA here is from genome assembly GCA_022495995.1 of Adenophora triphylla var. japonica. Classification (NCBI taxonomy): domain Eukaryota; kingdom Viridiplantae; phylum Streptophyta; class Magnoliopsida; order Asterales; family Campanulaceae; genus Adenophora; species Adenophora triphylla. Next base: position 467,928 of record JAFEMH010001466.1, on the reverse strand, counting down.
ATCAACTCCGGCGACCAAACAATTGAGAAATTATCAGTAATTTCTCAGTTGTCAACTAAACTACTAAAAACACGATAAACTCCGTCGACTACCAACTCCGGCGACCAAACAATTGAGACTTTACTGATAAGTTCTCAGTTATCAACTAAACTACTACTAAGAACACCATCAGCTCTGACAACCAAACAATTAAGGACTTTTTAATTTTTTGTTTTATATTGATATACTTATCAACAACGAAAATAGTACTACCTCCATCCCAAAATAATATCAAAATAAATATATATTTTTAATATACTTTCTCCATCCATCTCATAATATATATATATATATATATATATATATATATATATATATATATATATATATATATATATATATATATATATATATATATATATATATATATATATATATATATATATATATATATATATATATATATATATATATTGTTTTGGTAGAAAAAACAATAATGTAGAATCTTAACTTTGACAAGTGTATGGATTTAAACAACTAGGAGGGGATTATGGAATTCGATTAAATGGAATAAAGACATGAAATGAAAAAGTGACACCAAGAGTTGTTAACGAGGAAAACCTTAGAGATAATAACCTCTTTGGAAAAAACCCGGGAGTTAGGTCCCCAACCTTAAAAGTTTCACTATGATAATTGAGGCTACAACTGCGGAAGATGATGGAGAGGATTACAAATGATGTGTGCGTAGTGTGTGTAAAAGAACGTGTCATTTTCCATCTCCATCTCCCCTTAAATAAGATCAACTATTAACGGGTATGAAGTAGTTCCTAAAATCACGGCATCTAAGCTTACCCCTTCAACGTCTATAAGACCGAGTCCACTTTGCCATTTGAAGAGAGGTTGAACGTGCTTGAAAGTATCCCGTGTTTATCTCTCTCATTTACTGTAAACTAATAATAGAAATAATAGAAAATAAATTAGTAAATATTAAGTAATACTTACAGTGGAATAACATCTTGACATGCAGGAGCAACTGAAGATGTCACCATGCTGAAAAATACCCACAACAATTTGTCCCCAAAAATATTTGTCTATCCTGACAACTGAAGAGGCAAATGTTTTTCTCAATAAATACTCAACTGCCAGCTTGCATGATTGGACGGGTATAATGATACGTGGAGGTAATGGACGGTTGGGGAGTTAATTTAGGGAAAAGTAGTTTTTTGGAAATAGAGCCCTTTTCAAATTAGATAACCACTTGGATGGTTCCTTAATAAGTTTCTCAAACCTTCCATTCCGTCCCTCCTCACTACGGCGCTGTTCTCTGCAAGGTAAAATTCTTCATTCTTACTTTCCTCTATTGTTTGCTTCTCTCTTTTGCTTGTCAATCATGGGTAGGACTAGGTGGAGTTCATCCAAAACTAAGAGTGCTCCGATTCCACAAGGTCCCATAGAAATTAGCCTTGACGATTTCATTTGTGAAAATCTCCTTGCTAAACCAGACGAGGAGACGTGCGTGTTTAGCGACGCCCAAATCGAGTCACTAAAACAACAATGCTACTTCCCTAAAGGTGCAATCTTTCATCTTTTTTCTGTAAATCTTAGGTCCGACTTGGTTTCCAACAAATGGATTTGTTTTCTTGAATACCCCTTTCTTCTAGGGTTTAGTTATCCCTTCCCTTCGTTGCTTTCTGAATTTTTTCAAAAGACTCAACTTGCTTACCCTCAACTGATGCCTATGGCTTGGAGAATCTTTGCCTTCGTTATCAAATTAAACAGGTGTAAGTACCCAAATCTGGCTCATGCCTTCCGGTTAAGTTTCCCGGCAATTCCCCGGACTTTCCTAAAGTTCAGGAGCAATTCGAGAACTTTTTCGAACCATCCGAGGGACGAAGGAATTACTAGGAATTAAAATTCCACATTTTCCTTCGGTATAAAAACCCTTCTAGAAGGCCACCTTGCATGGTTCTAGAAAGGTGCTGAGTCATAAGGGATAATGCCGCACGGCTGGATTAGGCAAGAACTCCAGGCCGCACGGCTTCATTAGTTTCTGTCGGACTGCCTATAAATAGAGACTTCCTCTATTCATTTAAGGGGGGAGTTTTTGGAGCATTGTTACTCTGTCAAAATATCACCTCGAAATTACAGAAAGTTGAGAGTGCCAAAAAACCACCTCCCTCCTCTTTAAAGCCTTCCAAAGTTGGTCCTTCCCTAGGCAAACTCCAAAGAGATAGAGGACCACCACCATTGGTAACCTCTCATTCCCTTTTTTTTGAAATATACCTTGTATATATGTGATATATTGCTCATTGCTTTCCATATTATTGCTTACTTGCTTGGGATTTGATATAATTTTATTAAAGATTCATTCTTTAAGCATGTAGATCATCCTACCCCTGTTCCCCTATCACATAGGATCCATGGAGGATCCAACCCAAGGATGAACTAATAAGACCTCAAAAAAGGCTTGTTCTAGGGTGGATCTCTCACATGGTGATGTGAAAAGTAGCATCCTTTGCTCTCAAAATGACATCTTTTCATATAAAGTTGCATCATTTGCATTAAACATGTTATCTTAGCATTAAAGTTGCATCCTTTGCACTTGAAATATCATTTTTACATGTAAAAGTTGCATCCTTTGCACTAAAAATCATTTCTTTACAAACAAATAGCATCCTTTGCACCCAAAATGTCATCTTTTTCATTAAAAATGTCATTTTTAGAATGCATCCTTCATGTCCCTCATGGTTGGATCTCTCTTTCCTAGGATTTCTTAGTGACCTTCCTAAGGCACGAAAAGCATAGGAAGAGCATAAAGATCCAATCTTTTACCCTTCCCCTAGTCCCCTTTGGTATTTGATGCATCCTTTGGAGCGGACCAATGTAAAGATCCCATCTTTACATCGTTTCTTCCCTTAAAGGTGCCATAACCCCCTTTAGAATGGATAAATCTTGAACCCTATATCTCCGATTATCATTTGAGACGAGTATAATAGTCCCTACATAAACTCAATCGTCTCAAGATGTAGGATCGATGGGTTAAGGATATTCCTTTCTAAAGAACCTCACTTTTGGACCATAAAAGAGAGTCCTTCTCTCGATCACATATGACCCAAGGTCAAATAGTGATGATCACAAGTCCAAAATGAGGACGGGATCAAAGTCCCGAACATATAAAAAATCCAAGGAATCCCGAGCGATAACCAACTAAATGGTTTATACGTCCGGAAGACAACTTGGAACACCCCCCCCCTTTTCTTTTCAACACATACACACAAGAAAGCACGCAAGCAAGCACGAAAAATAGAATCTTGGGAGACTTGCTTCGGCAAGGCTACTTGGGTGAACGCCAAACGTTCTTCCCAAGGGGTAACTTAACCTCCGGACCCTAATTCCTTTTTTTTAAAGTTTTGAGGAAATAAAAATGGCGTGGCGACTCCGTTTTTCAAATTAAACCGGAAGTTTTCAAACTCAAGTGAATCCAAATAAAACACAAAAAAAGATTTGGGCACCACATTCACAGTTTGGTGACTCCGCTGGGGAAAAACCAAAGGAGAAAGCTTTCATTTTTAAAATAAAAATGATACCCGGTATATAGGTGGAAACCATTAACCTTCCTGTATCGCTTCCTAACCCGAGGCTTGGGATAAACGATGGTCTAACAATCCCACTTACCGGCATCCCTTTTCGAAAAAAAATATAAAAAAAAAAGAAAGTTTTTTTCCTTTCGAGCGGGTTAGACTCCCGTCGCCGATTCCATTCACCGTGCTTGCTTTTTATTTCTTCGCCTTGCATTGCATCTTGGGAATTATGCATGTTGATATACGTGTCACAGGGGAAACCTTCACGGAGTGAAAGGTGCCTAAAATGTTTGGGGAGCAACACCGGCGAAAGGATTGGAACCTGGAAAATTGAGCAATGCAGCCGTACGGCTTAATCCGCCTCGGATTCCAGCCGGGCGGCTTCATTGGCAATTCCACCAGGACAAATTTGAGGTTAATCTGGCAGCTTAGGCAGCTTGGGGCTATTCAGTTCCAAAGCTGACTAGGCTCCAGAAAATTTACGTGCTTTAACTGTTGCATTTTTCCCCCGTCCCAAAAAATCATTCCTTTTAAAACACATTTCTGAAAATCTTTGTTCTAACTCAAAAAGGAACATTTTTTAGGAGACCGTACACTTCGCGCACCTTATATATCCTGTAAATTTTGCACGCACGTCCTTCAAACCCGGGATGGTTGTTCAGTTGCAGTCACAGACAGCCTTACGATGCTCCCGGGCGCGCACGAAATCATCCCAAACTCCCCATGGCAGCCAGTGTCGACCAATGCACAGTCCGTGTCACGCATTTCAAAAAACCGTGACTTTTTTGGTTGGTTTTTGGTCTATTCCGTGTCATATAGCCCAGTTTCATATACCCGTAAAGGTCAAACCTTAGTCCATAACGGAAGTCAAGATCTTTCGCGCAAGCGAAGCTCTGCCGAAATTTCGACAAGGAAAAAAATTGGCAAGATCTTGGCTCCTGCATTGACTTTGACCTTGACCCGCATGGGATGCCTAAGAGTCGAGACCAAGTCCGTGCCAAAAATCCAAAGATCTTTCGCGCAAGCGGAGCTCTGCCGAAATTCCGACAAGGAAAAATTGGCAAGATCTTGACCCGGCATTGACTTCGACTTTGACTCACGCACAGCATATGCAGCGAAGTTCAATGTGACACTGCGTCATCCGGCTTTTACCGCCCGACCCATGCCTATTATCTTCTCGGACATTGCCGAAAAGTCAAAATGTCAATCGCGCAAGCGAAACTCTGCCGAAATTCCGTTAAGGCTGAAAGACGAGACTTTCCCGGCATTGCCTTGACTATAATCCGCATCGCTCGTGCGTTAAAAGTTCTTATGACCCGCTAGACCCATTAGGAGCATTCTTCTCTCTCGGTCGATGGGATCCGCGTGCCCTATAGGACCCTCGCCCGGGGCTGTCCACCCCGGGAGGTCGAAGTACAGGTGGAATACGAGAGGCTTATAGACGTAGTGACGGAGCCCACTGATCCAGGATCTAGAGTAGTTGCGAAAAAGAAGAGCAGAACCCCTTTTCCAACCAAATAGAAATTAATAAAAGACACTGTTTTAAGTAAACTGGAAGATTCTTAATTTGCATATTGCTTGAGCCTTCAGCCTAAACACCTACCCCGAGTCTAAACCTCTCCTATCCATTTCCCACCATTGTGAGAAAGAAGTGGGTGAGAATGCCGGGTCAGCGGCTTGTTAGCGCAGAATTCTCAGACAGTTCGCCAGAATCCTCAGTTTTGTCAGTCCAGAGAGTCAGAATGGCCGATTTGACAGAAAACAGCAGCGGTTTGGGTAACCAGATGACTCGGGAAGAAGAGCTAGCCTTAGTCTTGGAAAACAGTCTTAAGGTCCATGAGGAGCAGCAAGCCATGCTCATTGATGCGCTCCGCGTCATGGGGTTCAGATAGTGGTTGAGTCCAACGGTTCCCTGGTTATGGTAGAAGATGAGACTCCAGAAGCAGCCATCTCAGCTCCCCCGGCCTATAACCAATGCCCTCCTCCATCCACATATGATCCCTTACCAAGGACTACCCCTTTTCAGTCCTTTCCGATGTCCCAAGCCATCAGGGTCCCGACACCCTCGCCTCCTCAGATAAGACCCAGCTTTGTTCCCTACCAACAGAGAGCAAACGCCACAGCTATCCCAGTTACGCAGCCTCTGCATTACCCCATGGGATTCACTTCCCCTCCTTAGTATGGGCCGTCCAAGACAATCTCTAGGCCTCAGAATCAATCCAGTGATCTCTTTAACCTATGCCCTGCCACAGCAGATCTTCCACCCCCAACCTTGCCAACAGGACCCCGTGATGTTCCGTATCCTTTTCCCTACCCTGGTAACTATGAGCCTAATTCCTATGCCTCCGGCCAGCCTCATGGAAATACCGGATCAGGTCAAGTTTACACTTCCCTTCTAAAGATCCCCAAGCCATGGTACCCATTTGGCTACCAACCGTGTCACCCACCGTCGTCCGCCACCCCAAATCTGATAAGCTTGTTTCAGAATCAAACAATCCTAAACCGTCACCTGACCCCAACATGACTTGGTTGTTGGAACAAGCTAAGTCCATGCAAGAGAAGTTTGGGGAATTGAGCACTAAGAAGGCAGCGTACCAGATCACTGACCCTAGCAAAATTGTCCCTCTTCCTCCAAAATTTCGGATGCCCGAGATTGAGAAGTTCAATGGGACCGATTGTCCCCAGACTCAAATTGAAAGCTACCTTCTTGCCATGAGAGCCAAAGATTGTACACATCAGCAGATGGCCAACCATTTTCAATTGTCATTGAAGGGTTCAGCTCTTAGGTGGTTCTTGCATGTGAGGCCAGAGGCCCGAGCCACGTGGGACCAGATCAAGGAAGCATTCTTGGAAAAGTATAAGGCTAATCTGAATTGGGAAACCAGCAGGAATGACCTACAAGGCACTCTACAGCGCCCAGACGAACTGGTAAGTGAATTCTACAAGAGATGGAATTGGAAGCTTAGTGAAATGATGACCCCGCTGAATGAAGAAGAACAAATGGAGATCTTCCAGTCTTGCTTGAAACCTCAGTTATGGGTCCAGATTGGCAATTACTATTATCCTGACCTTAGAGAAATGGTAAATGCCGACACCAAGTTCGAAGGACTCATTAGACCTTTAGAAAACTGGAAACCAAAGGACCCTAGTATCAAGATGGACGAGACCAAGAACTGTCGCTTTCACAAATATCATGGGCATAACACCAATGATTGTACCTACTTGAAGTTCCTAATCTCTCGCCTGATTGAAGAAGGCAAGTTGGAACCGCCTCGAGGTCCCAATATGGTCAAGAATCCTTTTCCTGCCAACAATTGAGTCAATATGATTTAGTTTGGGGAGACAAATGCAGCCGGTTTTGGGAATCCAAAGATCATAGACATCCTGAAATTCAATGTTCCTTATGTTGAATTGCAAGGAGAGTAGAAAGATCTGATTGATGCCTCCGCCATGGAAGGACAATTTGGACCCATAATATGAACCGATCTCGTTAATGTTGTCAAAGCCCGACCCCTCTTTTGTGATATCGAACCAGTGACCATAGTCAAGATTACAGAAGAAAGGCTCACCTATAAAGATTGTGAGTTTGAAGTAAGCCAAGCTATGATGATGAAAGTCTCTCCGAAACCCTTCATCACTCATGGTGAGCATAATGTGTTTGTGATGGCTCTTACTGTTCCTGAGGATCAGTCCCAACCCCCTGTTTGGGAGAATGTGGAAAGAAGAGTGAACGAGCCAGAAGACTTTTATGATGAAGAAAGTTGTCTCTCGGATGCTGAAAGTGCAACTGGTCCCATTACCCCAGAGGTACAAATGGATACGGTCAGATTCGGAAAGGAGATTGCGCTCGATAAGTCAGACATCCCCCATGGGAATAGTATCAGCAAAGGCAATGACGGTTCACCGGATGCACAGCCAAAAGAAGAACGCTGACAAGACTGCTACTCCCCAGGGCAAAAGCAGGAAAGAGTGAACCCAAGTCCAACCCGCGTCAAACACTTCGAGTCAATAAGTAGTGTAGGGTCCAGAGTCAGTAAGGTCAGTGGAGTCAGGAATCTTTGAATTCCAGTCCTCCGAGTCATCCGAAGGCCTCACGCATGAGGATTATGAATATGTAACCAATGTCATCTTTCCTCTTGCTTTGAATGAAATGACAGATCTTTCTGAGTATCCCCTTATTGCCAACATAACAAATGATAAATTAACTCAAAACTTAGCAACAGTTAATAATGAATCATTTGAACAAGATGCAAACACACTAAACGAACAATACATCCAAGAAATCTTTAAGCAGGTTACAGACAAAGAGGAAAACCGGGCCCAAGCCGCCGAGGAGGTTTTGACAAGTGTTAACTTGGGTACTGTCGAGGAACCTAAAGAGACACAGATAGGAAACTTTTTCCAGGGGGTTGAACGGGATAGATTGGTCAATCTGCTCAGAGAATACATGGACGTCTTTGCATGGTCATACAAGGATATGCCGGGGCAAGATAGTTCAATAGTAGAGCACAGAATCCCTCTAGCACCAGATGCTAAGCCAGTAAAACAGAAGCTGAGAAAGATCAAGCCAGAATGGTCTCTACAACAGGTCAAAGAAGAGATTGAGAAGCTACTGCGGGTAGGATTCATCAGAGTCATTGAATATTCAACGTGGTTATCCAACATTGTGACTGTAACCAAGGCCAATGGGAAGGTGCGCTGCTGTGTAGATTTCCGGGATCTGAACAAAGCCAGCCCCAAAGACGATTATCCCCTGCCAAACATAGACATCCTGGTGGACGCCACTGCCGACTACGAAGTCAAATCCTTTGTTGATGGCTTTGCAGGCTACAACCAGATCAAGATAGCCTAGGAGGACCAAGAAAAGACAGCCTTCACCACACCGTGGGGGATATACTGCTATACAGTGATGCCATTTGGGCTTAAGAACGCCGGGGCTACTTATCAGAGGGCAGCGACCACGCTTTTTCATGACATGATCCACAAGGAGATTGAGGTCTACGTAGATGACATGATAATCCACTCCAAAGGCAAGGACGGACAACACTTTGTTGACCTGCGAAAGTTCTTCGAGAGGCTGAGACAGCATTCCATGAGACTGAACCCTGCCAAATGCACCTTCGGAGTGACAAGGGGAAAAGTACTTGGGTATATGGTCACGGAGCGAGGTATCGAAGTCGACCCCCGAAAGATCAAGGCCATTATGAACATGAGGCCACCTCGAACCCAGACAAAAGTCAAAAGCTTTATGGGCAAACTACAGTACATCAGCCGCTTCGTCAACCAGTTGACCACTATATGCGAGCCCATCTTCAAGCTCATGAAGAAGAATGTAGACACAGAATGGACTGAGGAATGCCAAGATGCCTTTGACCAAATCAAGGCGTACTTAGTACATCCTCCGGTGCTATGCCCCCCACATAGAAAGAAACCTCTTCTGCTCTATCTCACTGTCACTGATACGGCAATTGGGGCTATGCTTGCTCAGGAGAAGAAAGACTCTCGGGTAGAGAATGCCATTTACTTTGTCAGCCGAAAGCTACAGGGGAGTGAGCTCAATTATTCAGCGTGCAAAAAGACTTGTGCAGGACTAGTTTGGGTGGTCGGTAAGCTGAAGCATTACATGCAAGCTCACCCTGTAAACTTGGTCTCGAAAATGGACCCCATCAAGTACATCTTCGACAAGCCTTCCCTCTCGATGCGTCTAGCAAAGTGGTCCTTCTTCTTAGCTGAGTATGACATCAACTATGTGACAAGAAAGGCCATCAAGGGTCAAGCATTGTCAGACCATCTGGCAAACTTCCCTAGTAATGAGGATCGCGGGCCCGAACCCCAATTCCCAGATGAAGGGATCTTTGTAGTCGAGCCTGAGAATCGATGGCAACTTTTCTTTGACGGGGCTGCTAACAAGAGAGGAAACGGCATAGGAATTCTACTGGTCGACCCGAAAGATGAGCACACGCCCATAGCCATCAAGTTGAACTTCCCTGCCATGAACAATGTCGCCGAGCATGAAGCCTGCATTGCTGGTTTAGAAGTTGACTTAGAAAGGAATGTCAAGGAGCTCGAGGTCTATGGAGACTCAGCCCTGATCATCAATCAGGTCTCCAACAAATGGAAGAATGTAGATCCTAACCTGCAAAAGTATCATGCCTATATGGAAGAGTTGACTGGACAGTTCAGAGAAGTGACTTTCCACTACTTGCAAAGAGATAAGAACAGATTCGCAGATGCCTTAGCTACTCTAGCCTCACTGGTAGAGATTCCCGAGGGAAAGGCCATAAAACCCTTTAGAGTGGGTAGAAGAGAATCCCCGGCTTTCTGTTGTGAAATAGACTTGGGACCTGAGCCTATCAAGGAACCCTGTACAATCAGATTTACCAGTTCCTCAAAAATGGAGAGTCAGCCTTTAGAGATGAAGAAGGTAGGCCAAAGGAAGGCATCAAAGCCAAAAGCTTGCAAGCCCTAAAACGGTTAGCTTCCCACTTTGTCATTCTAGGAGACGATCTGTATAAGAAGCGGTACCAAGGGTCGCTCCTTCTGTGTGTCACCCAAGAAAGGGCCAGAGAGTTGATGAATGAGGTTCACAATGGTCCCTGCGGTCCTCATATGAATGCTAGAACCCTGATGCAGGTAATCCTCAGGATGGGTTATTACTGGATTTCCATTGAGACAGACTGCGTTGAATGTGCGCTCGCCCCCGGAAAAAAAGAAAAGGAGTCGCCACGCCGTTTTTAAGAGGAAACATTGAAAACCTTTTTGTAAGAGAAAATGGGTTCGGGGGTCAAGTTACGTGTTGGGAAGAACCGAGAGTTCACCCAACACGCCTCGTCCGTAGACGAGTCTTTCTATGTTCAACATTAATTCATCCAAAAGTGTGTGCAACATGTGTGTAACAAGATATGTATAAAAATGCATGAAAGTGCTTTGTTTTATTACTCAACAAAGGGGAATACAACTTTGTAGGCCATTGACTCTGGGAGGCCACATCCCACTTTACATCGAGGACAAAACAGAACAGGATTTACAACTCAAAGGATGATCCTCTGCAGATGGTCACCATGTGTCGCGTGACACAGGACATGCTAGGCACGATGTGTCGCGTGACACATGTCTACCGTTTGCAGGGACCTTACACTTTGAAGTACAAAAACAACAGATACCAACTCAGATTCCAATACAATACCAAAACAAATCAGGAATCAATGAATTCACAATAGATTGACCGAGGGGATGTGGATATAGGGAGATCCACACTCCCTCGGCCAATAAGCAACAAATACCACGGAATCACATCACAAATACCAATCACATCCAATCAAACCAACTACGATTAAACGAGAGAGATCGGCGGTTGGGACTTGATAATTGAGGACGACAGAGTCGAATTATCAGAGTCAGAAATACATTGCAATGAGGCAAATAAAATGTAAATAAGAGATGAAAGTGAGGAAATCGTTACCCTCGTAGTCCACAAATTCGATACCAAGTTAGGTATCGAATTCTTCAATCAGCTTAGGAACGGGACGGAACGAGCTCGGATCAGCACAACAATTAAGCTCCCAGTGTCTGTGTGATTCTCAGTACGTGCACCTTGAACGGCCTTGGGACTGTGATTGACGGTTTCAGACTTGAGCAGAGGAGCGGTAATTGGGAGGGCTGTTGTTGTTGGCGTTGTTGGAGAACGGAAGTGGTGAGGAAGTGGTTGCAAATCAACGGGCTTAGGTCTTGGGTAAACGGCGATTGGGATTGGAGAGATTAGGTTTCCGCCGAGTTGGTTTTGGGGAAGAACAGGGGAAGCGGAGTTGGCGATTGGAATTGGGGAGACGGGAGAGCTTCGGTTGTTGTTGTTTGAGGGAGAGTTGGAGGTCGCAGAGAAGGTATTTGGGGAGGAGGAAGGTCGACGGTGAGGGATTTGATGAGGGATCCGGCGAGGGAGTAGATCGGTGAGGAGGTTTCGGTCGGAGAAGGAGAACTGGTGCGGAGGTTGAAGGAGAAAAGGTTGCCGGTTGAAGGATTGGTGTGGTGAAGAGAATTGATGTTGGAGAAGAGGTTTTGTTACTTGGATTTGGGTGAGGGAGAAGCTTGGCCGAGGTCGATGGCAATGGCGGAGGAGTAGCTGGTGAAATGCGGATAGAGAGAGAGTAGAGAGAGAGAGAGTGGATCTGTGTTGAGAGAGAAGGAGAGACTGAGTGTGTGTTGTGTGTGTTTAATGTGAGAGGCTCCTTGCAAATGAAAGCCAAATTGGTTATTTATACGTAAATTGGAAATTGGATTAGTTGGTCGCACGACCCAACGTATCCAATTTCCATGCCTCAAACCGTCGCACGACTGGAAACGCCAATAACCGATTCTGGCGCCAAAACCAGATTCTGGAACATTCCGGGCTAATTCCCAAGAGGTCCAATCTGATTAATTCCTTTTAGGTCCTTTTGTCCGAAAAAAATGCTAAAATACACTTTCTTCGCGAGAAACATATAAAATGTTTTCGGAAGTCTCGGAACGGACCGGGAATTTACCAAAACGCCCCTTAGTGCGATTTTATCATTTAAAATGCACCTAAAAAGGGATTGCGAATTTGGATTGGCGTACTTACAGAGCCCCTCGGCAACGTCACTTTTGGAAAAAGTGGGGTTGTCGATAAAATAAGACCCAATCCCAATGAGCATCAAGGGATAAGGTAACGGGCTAGAAGGGTGAGAAGGGGGAAATTATGGTTGGACCTTTCTGAGAAAGGATTCCTACGTATCCCTTGAACAAGGGAATCAAGCCAAATCGTAGTTCGAGAATACCAAAATTAAATTCATAAGCAAGGAAAGGAGTAGAGACGTATCTTCATACCTTTGCTGTGCTTACCGGTGGTTTCTTGCGGGGTCGATATTACTGCGGTTGGATAGTTGCTTTCTTTCTCACCAGGTTGTAGCTGCCGGAGGGTCTCATGCTGCAACTGGTACTTTTGCGAGTAGCTGCCGGGGGGTCTCACGCTATCGCTTTGTTGACGAGTTGTAGCTGCCGGAGGGTCTCATGCTACAATAGGTCTTTTTTGTGGATGCCAGGGGTCTCATACCACTTCTCCTATGCGGGATAGTTGCCGGAGGGTCTCACACTATTGCTGCTTCCCTTTTGTGGATGCCGGAGGGTCTCATACCACTTCTCTCTTTTGCAGGGTAGTTGCCGGAGGGTCTCACACTACTGCTGCTTCTCTTCGTGGATCTTGGGAGGGTCTCATACCACTTCTCTTTTGCGGGGTAGTTGCTTGGGAGGGTCTCATACTACTGCTTGCTCCCTCTTCGTGGATGCTTAGGAGGGTCTCATACCACTTCTCTTCTTCTTTCTGGGGATGAGCATAGGCTGTCGGGGGTCTCACGCTATCTCTTTTATGTTACGTTGGGGATAAACGTAGGCTGCAGGGGTCTCACGCTACTCATACATTACATTCTCTGTCGTTGATAAGTATAGTGCCGGGGGACTCATGCTATCTCCGCTTTTACATTACGCTTGTGTCATTGATAAGTATAGCTGCCAGGGGACTCACGCTATCTCTACTTTCCTTCTGTTCTGATAAGTATAGCTGCCAGGGGACTCACGCTATCTCCGCTTTCCTTCTGTTTTGTGGATGCCAAAGGGACTCATACCACTATGTCGGTGCAGGGTAGTTGCTGGGGTCTTATACTATTTCTGCTGTCGCTTCACTGGGGATAGGAGTAGCTGCCAGGGGACTCATGCTACTTCTTTTCTGCTCTTTGTGGATGCCAAAGGGACTCATACCACCTCTTTTCCTTTGTTGATGAATGTAGCTGCCAGGGGGTCTTATGCTAATCCTTTCTTCTCTGTTATTGGTTTTGCTGTTGGACGGTCTTTGTTGGTTGTCGTTTTTCTTTTGTGTCCTTAGCTTTCCTTGGAGAGCTGGGGGGACTCTGCTTCTTTCCTGTGCCTCGAGGCTACTGATCTCTGGGCATTTGTTTGTCAAGCCGGGGATTCTGCTCTCTGGGGAATTGGCTTCTTTTCTTGAGATTGCGGGGCTGTTGGTATTGTTGAGCTCTGCTTGGGGGCTATCACAGATGCAGGCCTTTTTTGTTCTTTCTCTTTCTTTTTTCGGCTCCAGTTTGGCCTGAGGGCCAGTCTTCGGGATATGGTGAAGCTCTTTTCTAATTGTTGTACCTGCGAGGGTCTTAGGCCGTAACTGCTTGTTGGTAGGTAGCTGTCTAAGGTCTCAGACTACCATTGGTTCTGCTGCGGGATAGGTTGTGGCCTCTGTCACTTGTCGATGCTTGCTGGGTGGCCATTTGCAGGACGGTCTTTGCAATACAGGCTTCGAAGTCGTCGGGACTGGTGAGCATTATTTCTTTGGATTCTGGGGCAGCTAGGGCTCTTTTCTCTTTGGGGTTGACAGATGCGGACTCTTTGTCTCGGCTTATCATGCGAGAATGGGCTTTTGAAGTCGTCGGGAGTGAGCCTTGTTGTGCAGTTTCTAGGGCGATTGGGGGCTCTTCTTTCTTTTCTTTCTTTGGCAGGCTGCAGGGGCTCGAGCAAGCTGGGGCTCTTTTCTTGACAATCATTGTTTGAAGACTAGGGCTACTAGGGCTCTTTCATATGATCTTTGGTGAGATCGGATGATTTGGACCTTTGGAGAAAGGTTTCCTACATATCCCTTAAAAAGGGAATCAAGCCGGTCGTAGTTACGGGCCTTCGAAGATAATAGGCGGGTACGCCACTGCGGGGTTTGGAATCTCTGTCCAAGATTGTGATTCGAGGGCGGTCCTCACGATCATATTACGATCACGATTATTGTACCTGCGGGGGAAAACACAACACTCTAGGCACCTAGCATTTTATTCGACTTTTTGCTTATGCATTATTAATCTTTGGTTGCACAAGTCTATCTCATTTGGGGAGAATAGGGAAGTGAGGGTTTTTGGCACGGATTGATGAGCGAGATAAGTAGGTAGCCATTATGTGAGGGATTGTGTATGGAACGAAAGGTGTTTATAATGAGGTGGACCCTCTCCCGTGAGGTGGAAAAATGATATGGTGCGGCTAGGAAAGTCGGGGACGCTCCCGAGAGTACTGGTTGCAGCAGGTCCATTGCTAGTGAGGACGAGTGTATCGCGCATCCGAGACGGCAAGCGGCGAGAGGGGGCAAAGAGCAATCTTGGTTTGGCGAAGCCCCAGTTGATAGTGCAAAGAAATCTTGGAGGGAATCGATAAGGAGGGCCGGAGGGATACCTTAACCAAAGCCTCAGCTTGAGGCAATTCCATGCGGCTTCATAGCGAGCGAGAGTCATCTTGTGGCCACAGAGGCAATTCATCATTTCAAAGCGTAGTCAATCGATCATTTGGACAAGACTCGGAAGTGTTTACGTGCGGGGCACATCCTTCGAGGGTGGGAAATGAATCCCGAGTTACGTGTATGACACTCTCGCTTTGGGTTTGACTCTTTTGAGAGAGTATAAGCATCACAAGGTGTGGAAAGTGTATGGAAGCCCCCGCCGACCGAAACGGTGTTTAGCTCTATCTTCTATGATGTAGAAATAGAAGACTTTTCGAGACACTTGAAAACTGTCTTATTCGTGATGATCACAAAGCCGCTTAAAACCCTTTATTGATGTTCGGGTTAGTCAACCGCCAAAGGCGATATGAGCAAATATTTTATATCAATCCCGAGGAGAAATCCCGATATCGAGATCAAATTCGGAAGGATGGAAGGTGTATGGGCATGGTCCTTGAGGAGACCAGATTTTACGAGATTTGTTTATGATTTCGACCGGACCAATTAAGGTTGCCTACGTTCCCCTCCTTACGAGGAGCTCGGAGTCGCCGTAGTTCGGGCTTATCCCGAATGAAAAGAATGAAGCGGTGAAGTTCGGGGATGTGAGGACCTTCGAGAATTTTTGAGAATTGAAAACGTGTCCTCTTGGAGTGTCGATGGGAGACACGAGATGCCAAGCCCAGTGGGACATTCACGGCAGGTGTTTGCAGAGGAGAAATGAAGTATGCTCACATGCAACGTCAAATGAACGGACGGAATTTGCACAATCTTCAATTGATGGTCCTTTGAGCCGGGATGAACTTGGCTCTGCTTCAAGCAATAATACATTTTTATATCTCGACGGTATTGGAATGAAAGCGCTGCTATCCGGTAGTGCTTCTTGGTGGGTTTCGGGATTTCGATCGGTCTTCGGGTGATTTGGGATATCATGACCTCTTAAGATGAGAGGTCGGCTAGGCTTTTTGCTGGCTGAACCTCTAAAGATGAGAGGTTTGGCTTTTGGGTAGGTGTTTGGGATTTCTAAGGTGAGGGAATCCATGATTGCATTTTCGCTGCCTCTAAGGATGAGAGGTCAATCTTGGATTTGGTCAAGGCAAAGGTAAGGGTAATGGGATGGGAATGTCTTCTAAAATCGAGAGGACGGCCGGAATTGGTTGAGGTAGTGGTGAGGGACATCCGTGCTATCTCTTTACTCACTCTGAGACTCCTCTTTGAGTAACAACCGAATCTTCTGACTTTCGCTTCTGAGAGGATCGCTGGGGACTAGGCTCTCTTTCTTTTTTTTTTTCTTTTCTTTTTTTTTTTTTTTTTTTGTATTCTCTTTTTTTTTTGTATTTTTTGTATCTCTTTTTTTCCTTTTGAGAGGAGGATTTCAGCTAGTCCCCAGGATGGATCATTGCTTTCCGCCGTTCTTGAGCTTGGAGACGATCACTCTTCTTTTGAATCACGGGAGCCTCAAGGATAGTCCCTCTTCTTCGGGTGATGGCTAAATGGGTTTCAAAATGTGCCGATCTTGAAATGAAAGGGTATCTGTTTAGGTGAGGGTAAGGTAAAGGTTTTCCTAGGGGTGAGAGGTTTCAACCGCAGTCCCTACCGGATGATCCGAACGAGATTGAGTCTTCATTGCTGGCTTGAAGTTACTTCGCGGAAGATCCGTGCAAATTCATCGAACGAGATTATGAAAGAAGTGTGAGCATATGGGACGCAAGATGGGGATATCAGTCGATTTTCTTGCTCCGATCAAATTAAACATTATTCATTTCAAAGCGTTGGTCGGTGAGCAGCACAAGTGATCAGTTGGAATAAGACCATTTCAATTAAGTGTAACGCAGGTGTACTAGTAATGTCTCGAGTCTAGCAAGAATAGAAACAAAGATTTTATCACTGTAAAGCAAAATTGGTCCAACTTGGACTCGACAGACTCATGTCCAACAATGGACATTCTAGACCCTACGAGGACTGTTTGACTTCATCAACTTCGGATGGGAGGAAGAGTATCGTTGTCATCGGTGCGGTGAGGACCCTTCTCGATCTTTCTGTCCTTCATAAGTCGCCCTCCTTATCTTTAGCAATCTGAGCAAACAACCGGGACTCCCGCTTGCGAGGAAAAATATCTTCAAGTGTAGCTCGCTTTCGATGGACGCACCATTTGCACTCTGCTGCTGACCCATTGGATATGCACTTCTAGATTCGTGGACCATAGTCTTCTCTGCACCGAGCGTTTTGGATTCTGCATCATATGAACGACTGCTCGGGCACTTGAACTGCTTCCGCCTCAGGAATATGGACTACTGAGCACCGGGAATGAGAGCGCAAACCCAACTTGCCGTAGCCTTGCAAAGGTGAAGAAGTAAGAGCGTGTATAGACGGAGGGTAGAGAATCTCGAGGAGGTACGGGAGAGGGAAGAATACGGAAGGAGACGGACTCGTGCAACACTTTATTAATCTTCAAGTATAAATCGGTGTCTTTTAAGTCCTATGAACGGTTGGGAAAGGCTAACCCTTTATTTCACGCAATCTAGATCTCGGGGGAACCCTAGGACACATCATCCAAAAATACACCAAATGTATTGTTTCAAAATTAGTAATAGGCGACAGTACCTAAACAAAACCGAAGCATTCATGGGACGGACGAGCAACCCTAATTTCTGGAGAAATTTGGGCAGCATAACGGGTATTCCTGAAGAAATTCAAGGAAAAAATCCGGCATGACCTCTCGTCGGTGCACGTTGACAAAGCGACATGATCTCTCGTTAGAACATGCCGCGGGAACGACATGTCCTCTCGTGAAACCATGTTGCGTTGGCAACATGCCCATACGTGCTAGGTTTTGGAGGAGGTACGAAAGTCTATTAAGAATTTTGAAACAACTCTTTTTAATGTATTTGAAAAACGTCGTGTCAAAAACCAACCGTTTTGGGTGAGGTTTAAATGTGTGGCGCCACCTATAACGCACTAGGGGTATGGGTTTGACATTAGGCGCTCAAGCGTAGGCGAATTTTATGGCCGTCCGCGATGCCGTCAATCGCACCCGAGGGTTCTAAATCTACGTGATGTAGTGTGCGGGATGGCTATGTTCCTTTATTTGCGAAAAATGATTTTTTTTTATTTACTTATTTTTTTTTATTATTTTTTTTATTTTAAAAGGGGAAAAGGGAAAAACACACACACGCCCCCACAGAGATACAATAATCAAGGATCCATAATTGATCATGGGGAACTGCCCCACAATCACAACCTGTATCAGAGAAATCAAGTCCTGCAGAATGACCACCTTCTGTCGCGTGACACAGGATATGGAGGTCAGTTGTGTCACGTGACAGAAGGAAGCAAATATCCAGAATCTAAAGCAGCAACAGCCCCAGTCTCTAAGCACTATGCAACAGATCAACACCAAGCCCCAGCACAGCACAACATCAACAAGGATGGGACACAAGGGGGTAAGGGAATAAAGCAAAGAACGTAAAATGCATTTATACACATATGATGTCACAAACAATGCACACACAAGTGAATAGAATAAATGTTGAACAATCACGAAAGTCTGACCCACTTTTTGAAAAACAAGTTTCAAGTCCCCAGCAGAGTCGCCAATGAATGTGCGCTCGCCCCCGGAAAAAAGAAAAGGAGTCGCCACGCCGTTTTTAAGAGGAAACATTGAAAACCTTTTTGTAAGAGAAAATGGGTTCGGGGGTCAAGTTACGTGTTGGGAAGAATCGAGAGTTCACCCAACACGCCTTGTCCGTAGACGAGTCTTTCTATGTTCAACATTAATTCATCCAAAAGTGTGTGCAACATGTGTGTAACAAGATATGTATAAAAATGCATGAAAGTGCTTTGTTTTATTATTCAACAAAGGGGAATACAACTTTGTAGGCCATTGACTCTGGGAGGCCACATCCCACTTTACATCGAGGACAAAACAGAACAGGATTTACAACTCAAAGGATGATCCTCTGCAGATGGTCACCATGTGTCGCGTGACACAGGACATGCTAGGCACGATGTGTCACGTGACACATGTCAACCGTTTGCAGGGACCTTACACTTTGAAGTACAGAAACAACAGATACCAACTCAGATTCCAATACAATACCAAAACAAATCAGGAATCAATGAATTCACAATAGATTGACCGAGGGGATGTGGATATAGGGAGATCCACACTCCCTCGGCCAATAAGCAACAAATACCACGGAATCACATCACAAATACCAATCACATCCAATCAATCCAACTAAACAGTTAAACAGAGAGATCGGCAGTTGGGACTTGATAATTGAGGACGACGGAGTCGAATTATCAAGTCCGAGAAATAAATTGCAATGAGGCAAATAAAATGTAAATAAGAGATGAAAGTGAGGAAATCGTTACCCTCGTAGTCCACAAATTCGATACCAAGTTAGGTATCGAATTCTTCAATCAACTTCGGAACGGGACGGAACGAGCTCGGATCAGCACAACAATTAAGCTCCCAGTGTCTGTGTGATTCTCAGTACGTGCACGTTGAACGGCCTTGGGACTGTGATTGACGGTTTCAGACTTGAGCAGAGGAGCGGTAATTGGGAGGGCTGTTGTTGTTGGCGTTGTTGGAGAACGGAAGTGGTGAGGAAGTGGTTGCAAATCAACGGGCTTAGGTCTTGGGTAAACGGCGATTGGGATTGGATAGATAAGGTTGCCGCCGAGTTGGTTTTGGGGAAGAACAGGGGAAGCGGAGTTGGCGATTGGAATTGGGGAGACGGGAGAGCTTCGGTTGTTGTTGTTTGAGGGAGAGTTGGAGGTCGCAGAGAAGGTATTTGGGGAGGAGGAAGGTCGACGGTGAGGGATTTGATGAGGGATCCGGCGAGGGAGTAGATCGGTGAGGAGGTTTCGGTCGGAGAAGGAGAACTGGTGCGGAGGTTGAAGGAGAAAAGGTTGCCGGTTGAAGGATTGGTGTGGTGAAGAGGATTGATGTTGGAGAAGAGGTTTTGTTAATTGGATTTGGGTGAGGGAGAAGCTTGGCCGAGGTCGATGGCAATGGCGGAGGAGTAGCTGGTGAAATGCGGATAGAGAGAGAGTAGAGAGAGAGAGAGAGTGGATCTGTGTTGAGAGAGAAGGAGAGACTAAGTGTGTGTTGTGTGTGTTTATTGTGAGAGGCTCCTTGCAAATGAAAGCCAAATTGGTTATTTATACGTAAATTGGAAATTGGATTAGTTGGTCGCACGACCCAACGTATCCAATTTCCATGCCTTAAACTGTCGCACGACTGGAAACGCCAATAACCGATTCTGGCGCCAAAACCAGATTCTGGAACATTAATTCCCAAGAGGTCCAAACTGATTAATTCCTTTTAGGTCCTTTTGTCCGGAAAAAATGCTAAAATACACTTTCTTCGCGAGAAACATATAAAATGTTTTCGGAAGTCTCGGAACGGACCGGGAATTTACCAAAACGCCCCTTAGTGCGATTTTATCATTTAAAATGCACCTAAAAAGGGATTGCGAATTTGGATTGGCGTACTTACATGCGTTCAACATGTCCGACAGTGTGACAAATGCCAACGGTTTGCCAATCTCAATCACCTTCCGCCACATGACCTGTACTGCATGACGACTCCTTGGCCATTTGCAACTTGGGGTATTGACGTGATAGGGAAGATAGCTCCGGCAGTAAGCAATGGGCACGAATTCGTGTTAGTGGCAGTCGACTACTTCACAAAGTGGGTAGAAGCGAAGTCCTACAAGATCCTCACTTCCAAGAAGGTGGCCCAGTTTGTCAAAGAAAACATAATGTGCAGATACGGGGTGCCCAATGAGATCATTTTTGATAACGGGTCACACTTTGAAGGGGACTGTGATAGATTGCTGTCAGAGTTCAGAGTCACTCGCCACAAATCATCCCCGTACAGACCTCAGACCAATGGAGCCGTAGAAGCTGCTAATAAGACGCTCGAGCGGATCATCCAGAAAATGGCCACCCGTGGTCGTGATTGGCCTGAAAAGCTACACCTAGCACTCTGGGGCTACAGAACGTCTGTCAGAATAGCTACGGGAGAAACTCCCTTTGTCCTAACCTACGGGATGGAAGCGGTGTTGCCCGTGGAGTTGGAAATCCCATCACTAAGGGTCCTCCTGGAAAACAGTGTCAACGAAGTAGAGTGGCTACGTAGCCGGCATGATGAGTTGGCCTTGCTCGACGAAAGAAGGCTCAAAGCCATGGAACACACCCGAGCCTACCATAGGCGAATGGCCAGAGCATTTGACAAAAGGTCAAGACGAGAGACATCAAAGAAGGTGACTTGGTTCTGAAAGTAAAGCCTCCTACCAGAGACAACCCCCTGGGAAAATGGGAACCTGTTTGGATTGACCCGTATGTGGTGCAGAAGATACTATCGGGAGGAGCAATGAAGCTTGCAGACCTGGACGGCAATCCCTTTGTCCACCCAGTCAACGGCGATAAGCTCCGAAGGTACTATGTCTGAAAAAAAAAAAAAGAAGAATAAAAAAATAATATAAATAAAAAAAAATCTTAGTGCAAAAAGTGTAATACCCAGCTAGGCTGAAAAACACAAAAAGGGCGGTCTAGGCAAAAAACAGGGTTGCACATAAAAAAATCTTAGCGCAAAAAGAGTAATGCCCAGCTAGGCTGAAAACCCAAAAAGGGCGGTCTAGGCAAAAGACAGGGTTGCACATAAAAAAAAAAAAAAGGCCAAAAGTCCTAATCCCGATAGTTCATCAGAATAAACTACGAAGACCTGAGCCCCTTAGTCTTTCTTGTAAAAGGGGAACGTAGTATATATGGTTCGGTCCAAACAATAAAAAAATAAAGGGAAATCAAGTTTCCATGAAACGCGTCCTAAGCAATCAATAAGACATCTGAAATTTCCATGAAATGTGTTTTGATTAATTTCTAAGATCATATCTTTGTTAATTACAAGTTAAAAGACTTCTTGATGAGTTCAAGCACGGTCTACTCTTGACTCTGCTAACCTGCTACAAAGATCTAAAATACAATAAAATGCCTAATAAACTATTGTGTTTGCAAATGGCAATAAGGGAATCCTAAGAAAAGACCTATCAGCTATCATTCACTGAGTCTTCTTTGTTCTTCTTCCCTTTACCTCGACCCCGTCGAGTGTTCTTCCTCTTCTTATCTAGGATGTCAGTTTCCCTCATCCCAATCTCGAGTATCCTCACTGGAGCCTCCACCAAACCCGTGTCAATAAGTGCTCTCTCAATACGAGCACGAGTCCGCACTTCCTCCCTCTGAGCCGCAGTCAAGGGAGCAACTTCAGAAAGCCTCTCATAACGAGCCTCCATATCCCTGATAAAGTCACCCGACTGGTTATGGAGACTCACCTTAGCCTCATCCTCTCTCAGAGTCCTGCTCGAGTCGCAATCCGCTCCTAATAAAGCCTGACGCCTCTCTCCCAAAATGACCTGAGTCGCCCCCATCTCCCTCTCATACCAGTCCAAGAAGGCCGTGGTCAAAATAGTACTCTTCCGGCTCTTGAGAATGGCCCTGGGTGGGAAAGCAGTGTATGTCCAGGCCCTCGAGAAAAATAAGAAGCTGGCCGGATCCTTCATGTCCAAAGGCGCTACCTCCATGGTACGGATGTCCTTCCAATCATCCAAAGGCTCCTGTAAAGTCCCAAACTGCCTGGACACTAGGCAAGGAATGTAGAAGGATGACAGAGAAAATCCCGGAACTCTCACTACATAAGACTCTTGAAATATCCGACGAGTCTGTAGTCTCCAATGAGGCACCCACCAGTGAATGTCCGAGGTGGACAACCTAGCCATCATTAGCTCCAAGCTACCCTAGTCTTGCTCTCTAGGTTTGCCCCTTCGAGAAATCACCCAAGGGCACTGAGTAGGCACAGCCCCTGGCAAAGCCCCAAGCCTCTCCTGCAACCATAAAGTCAGCACTGCTGGGCTCCCAAACCTCATGAAATGGTCTCCCCTAGCCATCCTGTCAATGCCATGCAATGTCTCCCCCAAAATCAGTGGGACGATATCCTTTCCAGCCCTGCAGTCCCTGACCATGTCCAAAAGGCCGCTGTGGCAAACTCCAACAGACTCGACAGTAAACAGAAATGAGAACATACAAAGGGAAAAAGCGTCCATAGCCACTGTGGTCATAGCCATATCGGGAAAACCAAACCTGCCCGGGATATCGGAAAGGTCAATCCTGTCCGCAGCTATCAACATCTCCTCGGCTTCTTTCAGAGAAATTTGCAGAAAAGACGCCAACTTTACTGCCACCGGCATATCCCCGACCAAAGGTGTCGAAATTACCTCAATTTCTGGACCCCCAATCAATGCTCGAAAGTCTTCAAAGGTTGGAACAATCTCATTGTAGGAAAAGCAGTAAACATGTCTCCGGACATCCCAAAACTTGGCTGCTGCTCTCAAAAGGTCCCAATCAGGCGGGAGATCCTTCAAATGCCATAAAGATTTGATCTTGAAGGTAGCATCGAACAGCCCCTTGTGAGATTGAGAGTTATGTCTCACCCAAGATTGAAGATCGGACAGAAAACGGTCTCTTTTCCCCTTTTGCAGTCTAGCGGGTCTTTCCATCGCGAGGTGATCAAAGTTGATGTCTTTTGGTCAGAAATATGCTCTGTGATCAGTTGGGACAAGTCTAGGGTGAAAATGAAATGAAATGGCCAAGCCTTGGTTTTATTTTGAAAAAGACCGATCCGAGCAGGCGTTAGCCGCACGGCTTCATTTGCCCTCGAGTCCCGGGCGGACGGCCTCATTTGCCATCTGCAGAAAAGAATCTGCAGCAACCAAAGTGGCTGCCCAAGTGGAGTTCTCACCCCACTTTCTCAATGAAACCTGTCCCAAAACATGTACAGACACCATCCATGCAGTTATATACCATTACAAACCATTTTGGCCAAGTTTCAGCCCCATTTCCAAGCAAAAAAGCAGCCCCGAGGCTCAAGTAATATGCAAAGTCATAAAGCATAAATTAGAAAAGCAAATAAAATCTCATTACATTGTTTTCGCCCCATCGGCATCCAAATAAAGCAAAAAATAAACAAAATGTGCATAAAAGTGTTCATTGTTTGTTTCCTTCCTCCTAGATCAACCCTAAGAATCCTAAACATCCACATTCCTCGTCTCCATCCCGAGTCCCTTAGGAGAGAGATCAAACCCAACCAGAGCCCTAAACTCATCCGCCGTGATGTGGTCCCTCCAAGTCACAGGCCTCCCGGTGAACTGCAAGCCTGTAATAGCAGTGAAATCGGTCGGAGTCACCGTAAGCTCTCCCCAGCTAAGATGAAAGTTGTGGGTGGTGTCCCACCAGAACTCCGAGAGGGCCTGGATCAAGCCCTTGCTCTTCGAGGTCATATGGTGGCCTCTGCCAATAGCCTCAATGAATAAATCAAGGCTGGTAGCCCTCACTAGCTGCTTAGGGTTCACCCTATTCTTCTCAAAGTTGGGCATCCTATCCCATAGCTTCACCTCCACCTCAGAAGGTCCCCTCGACTTGCTCTCCAGTAGGAAAGCACAACAAAAAACGTGTCAGTCCTTCATATTATTTCAAAAGCATGCATATATTCAAAAGTGCACATATTTTCAAAGAAAAGCATTCATAAGAGATTTCTAGCATCCTTTTCCTAGAAAACGTGTCTTTCATCATTTAAAACACGTCAGCCTGAGCACATTGCTCTCTCAAGTACCAAAAATTCTGCTTTTCGCAAAATTCTTTGCACATAAGCATTAATTTTTCAAAAATGGCATGCATGAATCCTTTTCATCGTCCAAATGTCCGTTTTCTCATCCATGATCAAGAATTGACCTAGTTCTAGCACATGCAAGGACTCCGTCACATTTTAGACATAATTTTTCTTACGTCATTTTCGAAAAATGGGTCATTCTCATTATTTTTTGCATAAATTGCACGTGCATGTTCATTTATTCTCTTAGCCTCATAGGTTAATCATCAAAATTCCAAAATCATCAACAAAAATCCTAGGAAAATTCAAAGGATTCCTAAAATTCAGGTCAAACCCTAAATCAATCTAAATTCAATCAAAATTGTCGAAATCAAGAAAGTCAAGAATGCTTACCCCAATAGATTAAGGTTTCATGGACTTGTGCTCCCTTTTTCCCGGATATAACTCGGAAGGAGGCGTATTGAAATCGTATTTTCGCTCGGTTCGAACGAACTCCCTCCGCCTCATTCTCGCGGCTTGTGACAAGACTCTTCGCGCTTGTCGGGGTACAATGTTACCCTCTTGATCCATCTCGAGCACTAGAAGGTAGGGAATCGAAGAAATTTGGAAATTTCTCTCTCGACTCTCCCTTCTCTCCTCGGCGGAAGCCACAACAATGGCACTTTGCCCATTTTCAAATCTGTTTAAACAATCTGGTGAAATCAGGATTGAAGCCGGGCGGCCTCTTTTGGCCTCATCTCATGCTGAGCGGCCTCATTTGCTCTGAGCAGAAATTATACTTATGCCCCTGGACATTCCACTTGGGCATACAACTCCCGTTATTTCTTAACTAGAGTAACGCTGTCTCCCAAACCTATCCGTTATCTCCAAGAAGAATTAACTTTCCTCCCGAGTTGCCTCCGTTACTTCCGTTATAACGGAATAACGCTAGGTGACATCCTCCGAATTTCCAAACTTTAGCTACCTCTATCTTACATATTGAGAAGTACACTCAAGTTCTTCAAACTTTAGCTACCTCTATCTCACAGATTGAGAAGTACGCTCAAGTTTTCCAAACTTTAGCTACCTCTGTCTCACAGATTGAGAAGTACGCTCAAGTTCTTCAAACTTTAGCTACCTCTATCTCACAGATTGAGAAGTACGCTCAAGTTTTCCAAACTTTAGCTACCTCTATCTCACAGATTGAGAAGTACGCACAAGTTCTCCAAACTTTAGCTACCTCTATCTCACAGATTGAGAAGTATGCTCAAGTTCTCCAAACTTTGGCTACCTCTATCTCCTCGATAGTCACGTAAGCTCCAGGTTCTTTAGGTGACAACCTCCATTAATTGTCAATTAGGTGACAACCTCCAGTAATTGTCAATTAGGTGACAACCTCCATTAATTGTCAATTAGGTGACAACCTCAATTAATTGTCAATCAGGTGATAACCCCCAGTAATTGTCAATCAGGTGACAACCTCCATTAATTGTCAAAACCTCAAGGATCCTAGACACTGTTCCTAACTATCTAGTGAGACATGAACTATGACCAAGGCTTGATTCCTCCGGGATACGTAGGTAGCCTTTCATAAAGGTCCAGCCATCCGACCGCAATGGTCACCCCTTTCGTTCATCACTCCTCAGTGGTGCATGAGCCTTTCATAAAGGTCCAGCCATTCGACCACATTCGTCACCCCGTTCCTTCATCACTCATCATTAGTGAAGAAGCCCCTCATTGAGGTCCAAATATCCGACCACATCGGTCACTTCCTTCATCTAGCATATCCCTAGTAGGATCGGTCACTCGACTCCCAGGTCACTTTCCCTTCTATCTCTCCAGCAAGAGACCAGTTTCTTTTCACTATTCCATAGCGGATCTTATTCTGAACTACGGCCTGGCTTGATTCCTCCGGGATACGTAGGTAGCCTACTTTAGGTTCAGCCAATTCGTCACATATGACACCCCCTTTCCCCAGTGGATTCCGAACTACGATTATGGCTTGATTCCCACTCGGGATACGTAGGTAGCCTTCCAAAGGTTCAGCCACTCGACCACCTTGGTCACCCAATCTGTCTCGGCATTCGCCTGATCGAATCCTTTTCTATCGATAACCCCACTCACCCTGCAAGTGACGTTGCCGAGGGGCTTCTGTAAGTATCCAAATATGGCTCATGCATTCCGGTTAGGTTTCCCAGCAATTCCCCGGACTTTCCTAAAGTTCAGGAGCAATTCGGGAACTTTTCCGAACCTTCCGAAGGACGAAGGAATTACTAGGAATTAAAATTCCACATTTTCCTTCGGTATAAAAACCCTTCTAGAAGGCCACCTTGCATGGTTCTAGAAAGGTGCTGAGTCATAAGGGATAATGCCGCACGGCTGCATTAGGCAAGAACTCCAGGCTGCACGGCTTCATTAGTTTCTGCCAGACTGCCTATAAATAGAGACCTCCTCTATTCATTTAAGGGGGGTGTTTTTGGAGCATTGTTACTCTATCAAAATATCACCTCGAAATTACAGAAAGTTGAGAGTGCCAAAAAACCACCTCCCTCCTCTTTAAAGCCTTCCAAAGTTGGTCCTTCCCTAGGCAAACTCCAAAGAGATAGAGGACCACCACCATTGGTAACCTCTCATCCCCTTTTTCTTGAAATATACCTTGTATATATGTGATATATTGCTCCTTGCTTTCCATATTATTGCTTACTTGCTTGGGATTTGATATATTGTTATTAAAGATTCATTCTTTAAGCATGTAGATCATCCTACCCCTATTCCCCTATCACATAGGATCCGTGGAGGATCCAACCCAAGGATGAACAAATAAGACCTCAAAAAAGGCTTGTTCTAGGGTGGATCTCTCACATGGTGATGTGAAAAGTAGCATCCTTTGCTCTCAAAATGACATCTTTTCATATAAAGTTGCATCATTTGCATTAAACATGTTATCTTAGCATTAAAGTTGCATCCTTTGCACTTGAAATATCATTTTTACA
This sequence comes from Adenophora triphylla var. japonica, assembly GCA_022495995.1. Taxonomy (NCBI): domain Eukaryota; kingdom Viridiplantae; phylum Streptophyta; class Magnoliopsida; order Asterales; family Campanulaceae; genus Adenophora; species Adenophora triphylla. Next base: position 440,460 of record JAFEMH010001466.1, on the reverse strand, counting down.
TGTAAAAGTTGCATCCTTTGCACTAAAAATCATTTCTTTACAAACAAATAGCATCCTTTGCACCCAAAATGTCATCTTTTCCATTAAAAATGTCATTTTTAGAATGCGTCCTTCATGTCCCTCATGGTTGGATCTCTCTTTCCTAGGATTGCTTAGTGACCTTCCTAAGGCACGAAAAGCATAGGAAGAGCATAAAGATCCAATCTTTATACCCTTCCCCTAGTCCCCTTTGGTATTTGATGCATCCTTTGGAGCGGACCGATGTAAAGATCCCATCTTTACATCGTTTCTTCCATTAAAGGTGCCATAACCCCTTTAGAATGGATAAATCTTGAACCCTATATCTCCGATTATCATTTGAGACGAGTATAATAGTCCCTACATAAACTCAATCATCTCAAGATGTAGGATCGATGGGTTAAGGATATTCCTTTCTAAAGAACCTCACTTTTGGACCATAAAAGAGAGTCCTTCTCTCGATCACACATGACCCAAGGTCAAATAGTGATGATCACAAGTCCAAAATGAGGACGGGATCAAAGTCCCGAACATATAAAAAATCCAAGGAATCCCGAGCGATAACCAACTAAATGGTTTATACGTCCAGAAGACAACTTGGAACACCCCCCCCTTTTCTTTTCAACACATGCACACAAGAAAGCACGGAAGCAAGCACGAAAAATGGAATCTTGGGAGACTTGCTTTGGCAAGGCACCTTGGGTGAACGCCAAACGTTCTTCCCAAGGGGTAACTTAACCTCCGGACCCTAATTCCTTTTTTTCAAAGTTTTGAGGAAATCAAAATGGCGTGGCGACTCCATTTTTTCAAATTAAACCGGAAGTTTTCAAACTCAAGTGAATCCAAATAAAACACAAAAAAATATTTGGGCACCACATTCAAAACAGATGAATGGTCTAAACCTAGGTCTTCAAGAAATAGCCTATTCGTATGATCTTCAACCTTTTGGGTCAAAAAGATATCTTTTTAAAAAGAGATCAGGTAGGAATTCCCTAATGAGCACTACATCTTCAAGTGATAGGGGATGGAAAAATAGGTTTTTATTTATTGATAGGGCATCCATTGAAGGAGGGAATGAGGTACCAAGCGAGTGGAACAAGGGAGGTACTTTAATTCCTAACTTTGTGATATTCTGTTTTTGAGACAAACTGAAATCGTAATTGCTCTTACCTTTTTTCAGATATTGATTGGGGAGAACTTTTTCCACCGGCAAAAGAAACATTGGCAAAAATCGAAGAATTTTTCAAACTACCTTTGAACAAGAGATCTCCTAGAGTTCTGATAGAATCACCTTTGGTTGCTCAGGAAGACCACAAAGAATCATCCTCTGTCATAATGTCTACAGGTAAGCATGTTGTCTCTTTATTTGGTTTCATCAATCTGATGCGTAATATTTTTTTATATTTTTCATATGTTGATGCAATTTCCAAACCAATTGTCTCAGGGTCAGATTTTTATCTTGACGACATTGATGCCGTGTTCGGAGACTCCTCTCTTAAGATAGATATGAAACCACCACCGGTTCCTAAGAAGATCCATGTTTTAGATGAGAGCATGGGTGTTGGCTCTAGGGTGAAAAAGAGAAAGGCTATTCAGGAGGAAGTAATTGAAGTTGGAGATACTTTTGAAGGAATGCCAGTAGGAGAGTTCAAGAAGAAGTGTATGAGTTTTGCAGCTGGGGTAAGATGTTACTAACTAGATTTTGACTGATTCAAAAGTTTCTATAACACCTTTTGATGTCAAGTTTCTATGTTACAGGCAGTAAGGTATTTGGAAGATTTGGTAAAGGAAATGGAGATGCTGAAGAAGAAGTCTAAGGCTGATGTTGCTTTGGTCAAGAATGAGAAGATTATGCTAGAGAACAAGGTGAAGGGGCATAAAAAATCTTTGGAATAACAAGCTAAGACGTTGGAGGAGCAGGAGAAGACTGTGAAGGATTTATTGGACAGTTTGGCGAAAAGTGAAGAAGACCATCTTAAGGAGATTGCTGAAGTATAAGATTCTTGCAAAGTAGCTGTTGCAAAAACTGTTTTTCAGTGTAGGATCAAAATGATAAAGGAGTTCCAAGACGGGAAGGCTCAGAATTGGGATATCAACAAGGAATATGCCCACTTATCCAAGATGACAGGTGAACCAGTGGATGAGGGCGAGGTGTCATCAAGTCCACATGAAGCAGTTGTGAAGGAAGCAACAGAGGTCGGAGAGGTTACTCCTAAAGCAACATCTGAGGCGGATGCCATCTGAAAAAGGTAAAACAAGTTTGTTTTGTTTTTTCTGGTATTACTGGGATGGAATTCCAAAGACAATTTTAATTTTGTTGGTTATGTAATAGGTCCATAAGGACCGAAGACAATTTCTTTTAAGTGTTGGGTTGGTCCAACACTTTTGCGTTTTAGCTTTAGTAGTTTGGATGTTGGATTACTGCCTTAACTTTATGGTAGCTTTTTTAGAAAAATTATGGTTTGGTAATTTTCAAGCATGTCAAGGCTTGGTTTACTTTTGATGAAATTTTCTTTGGATGATCACGTGTTAAGTTCGTAAGGTGACATGATAGTATGTCAAAGCAGTAGATACTTAAGATGACACGTACATGTCATAACCACAAGAATAAAACATAAGATCAATCATTTAACTGAGTGGGAATGGGTAAGCTATATGAGTTTACCCATATAGGCCAACCCTCCACCTCAATTAAAGAGATAACTTGCGCTCCAGGCGAAGGTGTGGTAACCTAACATCTCAAGAAAGAGGTAATTAATTCTTTAAACCTTAGAAGGGATTGTGTACCTTTACTTGAGAAGAGATGGCCAGTCTCTGACGGAGGAAAATTCGTTGTCCTTTTGATTTCGAGTACTTTTGACATGTCCCCATTCCCGTATGTCAACATCTCGCAAGACAGAGACATGTTAAAGATGGACGTCAATTATGTTGATGCCCCTCCACAAGTTGTGTTAGTGATATCTTAATTTGCAGAGAAGTAAAATGAAAAAATAGTAAAAAGGGAAATGAAAGGTTACACCTAATAAATAAAGGATTGTCCATACCTGGGATGAGGTGAGTTTAAGGGAGGCATTGTTTAGATGTAATACCTTTTAAGGTGAATGGCATTCCAACTCCGTGGGATCATTTGGCCATCCAAGGTTGACAGGCGATACGCTCCTTTCCCGGCCTGTGCATCAATTAGGTAGGGTCCTTCCCACTTTGGGGCGAGTTTGCATGCATTGAGTTCCTTTGTATTTTGGAATGCCTTTTGTAGGACCAAGTCCCCTACTTGAAACCTTCTAACCCTTACATTTTTGTTGTAAGACCTGGCTACCCTTTGTTGATATGCTGCCATTCGAACTTTGGCCATGTCCCTTAGTTCGTCTACGGTATCCAAGTCATATGTCAAGATGTCTTTATTATGCTCAGACGTCAACAAACTGTATCTGGCAGTAGGTATGAGAACTTCTGCTGGAATGACTGATTCTGTCCCAAATACAAGTGAATAGGGAGTCTGACCAGTAGCATTCTTAGATGTCATCCTGTCAGCCCCTAAAACCATTAGTAACTCTTCTGCCCATCTTCCTTTCTTCTGGTCCAGTCTCTTTTTTAAGTTGCTTATGATAATCTTGTTGTTGGACTCTGCCTGTCCATTCGCTTGAGGGTGAATAGGTGAAGATGTTACCATCTTGACTCCCCAACTATTCAAGAAATTCTGGGTTTTCCTACTAATGAACTGAGAGCCGTTATCACAAATTATCTCTGAAGGTATCCCAAACCTGCTGAATATATTTCTCTTGATGAAAGAGATAACTTCTCTGTCGTGGACTTGCACGTATGCCTCAGCTTCTACCCATTTAGAAAAATAGTCTGTCATGGCTAGTAGAAATACTCTCCTTCCTGGGGCCTTGGGTAATTTTCCTACGATGTCCATTTCCCAAATCATAAATGGCCATGGCGACAGGATAGGATGTAACATTTCGGCTGGCTGATGTAGGATGTCACTATGTCGTTGACATGAGTCACACTTCTTTGCATATTCTGCGGCGTCTCTTCGCATTGTGGGCCAAAAATAGCCCATCCTCAGAGCCTTGGTATACAGACTTCTGCCCCCGGTATGATTTCCACACTGCCCTTCATGCAACTCCTTTAGAACCTGGTTGGCTCAGTCTGCTTCTAGACATCTTAAGTAGTGACCTGCAGCAGATTTTCTAAACAAAAGGTTATCAATAAGTAAATATTTAGATACTCTTACCCTGAAATCTCTAGCATTTTTCTCTTCGACTGGGATCGTATCATCTAAGAGATACTTAATAATAGGAGCTGTCCAGTAAGTTACTGTTGGAGGGGCAGGGATGTCGACATCTAGAACGAACAGCTCAAGACGATAAATTGCTGGGATGTCAACATGCACAATTGGGATACTCGTCTGTGAAATGCTTTTGAAGGTTGAACCTAAGTTTGCCAGAGCATCTGCTTGAGAATTTTCCTCACGTGGAATCTGCTCCAAAGTAAATGCTTTGAATTTGGCCACCAGAATTTTAACAATTTCCAAATATGTCATCATCTTTGCATTTTTTGCTATGTAGGATCCGTTGTAATGGTTAACAATTAGCAAAGAATCCATAAACACCCGGATGTGCTTGACATCTAGGTCCTGGGCTGCTGCTAATCCTGCAATTAATGTCTCATCTGCTTCATTATTAGTGGCCTTAAAACAACAACTGATGGATTGTGGTATTATGTCCCCTTGTGGCGATTTTAGTACAACTCTAAGGCCTGTGCCTCTCATGTTGGAAGCACCATCTGTGTAAAGTGTCCATATTTTCAGGATGTCATCATCTTGAAGTTGTTGAACCTCCAACTCCACTTCTTGTTGCATTGTTGGACTAAAGTCAGCCACAAAATCGGCTAGAGCTTGAGATTTTATTGCTGTTCTGAGCTCATATTTGATGTCGTAAGTGCTTAATTATACGGACCACTTAGCCATTCGACCTGACATCTCTGGTTTTCTCATAACATTCTTAATAGGATAGTTAGTACGCATAATTATAGTATGTGTTTCAAAATAATGTCTTAATTTAATAGAAGCAGTTATCAAAGCCAAAATTAATTTCTGTAAATGAGAATACCTGGTCTCCGCATCTAAAAGTGTCTTACTTATATAGTAGATGGGTTGCTGAATACCATCTTGTTCTGTCACCAAGACTGCACTTACAACGCTTTCTGATACTGCTAGGTAGATGTAAAGATGTTCGCCCTCCTGAGGTTTGGCCAATAATGGAGGTGTCGACAGGTAACTTTTGAGCTCTTGAAAGGCTTGTTCATGCTGATCTTCCCACTGGAACTTATTATTTTTTCTTAGGATGTCATAGAAAGGCTTGCATCGATCAGAAGACTTTGAAATGAATCTGGTGAGTGCAGCAATCTTCCCTGTCAATCTCTAGATGTCTTTGACAGATTGAGGTGACGACAAGTTGATAATGGCACGAATCTATTCTGGGGCAGCTTCTATGCCTCTTTTAGTTACCATATAACCCAAAAACATCCATGCCTTCATTCCAAAGTTGCATTTTGCTGGATTAAGTTTCATATTGAAACAATCCAAGATGTCGAAGGCTTGAGATAGGTTGCTTATGTGATCTTCGGCTTTCTTGGATTTTACTACCATGTCGTCTATATATACTTCCATTGTGTCCCCAATCTGGTCTTTGAACATTTTGTTGACGAGCCTCTGATATGTTGCACCTGCATTTTTTAGTCCAAAAGGCATAGCAATATAACAATAGATACCTGTGGGCGTTATGAAGGCGGTGTCCTCCTAATCAGATGGCTCCATCTGGATTTGTTGGAATCCTGAGGATGCGTCCATGAAGGTGAGGAGCTCGTGTCCAGAGGTGGCATCAACCAACAAATCTATGTGAGGCAAAGGGAAAGGATCTTTTGGACAGGCTTTATTCAAGTCGGTGAAGTCAACACAGACTCGCCATTTCCCATTCTTCTTCTCAACCACAACCACGTTTGCTAACCATCTTGGATAATCTACCTCTTGGATCATGTTGGCTTTGAGTAAGCGCTCCACTTCTTCCTTGATGATCTGGTTTCTTGTTTCTGCAAACTTCCTACGTTTCTGGTGCACTGGCTTGAAACTAGGATCAATGTTAAGTTTGTGGGTGATGACATCTTTGCTGATGTCGGTCATGTCATCATGTTTCCAAGCAAAACTCTTTGCTCTTCTTCTTAACAGGTCCATAAGCTTTTCTTCTGTATCTGGTGGGATGTTACTGCCAATAAGTACCTTGATGTCCGGATTGGAAGGATCTAGTAATACTTCTTTCACATCGTTCTCCCTAGCTTCCAGGACTTCACGTACTTTCCTCTATAATTGCTATTCTTGTTTGGGAGATGTTGACGCCTTCATTGAAGTCTTATAACACTCCTTGGCCACCTGCTGGTCACTGTATATTTTGTCGACACCCCAAGGTGTTGGGAACTTCACACACTGATGGTAAGTGGATGGTACAGCCTTCATCCCATGAATCCACGGTCTCCCAAGAATGACATTGTAGGATGTTGCACAATCAATTACACAGAATCGCTCCATGGTGTTGAGGCCTTTTGAGTAGATTGGAGGTTTTATCTCTCCCACTGTTTCTATGACTTCACCACTGAAGCCTACCAACACTGAGGATTTCTTGACAATCTCCGATTCTGGGATGCTCATTTCCTTAAGGGTGCTCAACATAATGAGATTGACAGAGCTGCCCCCATAGACCAGGATACGCCTGATGGTACAATTGGCAATCTGCAAGGAAATAACTAGGCCATCATGATGGGGTTCCAGCAAATTATCTCGATCACTCTCATCAAAGGTGATTGGCTCATGGCAAGGTGTCGACATCCTGTGTTGTCTTTCTGGCTTCTCCTCTTTTGACTCCTTAGCATGTCTCTTTGCGGCAGAATAGGATGTGCCACAAATTTCTGAACCTCCACTAATGAAATTGATCACTTTTGTTAATGCTGGGGGAGAAACTGGTCTTTCGGCTTCATGTGGAGCTTCTGCATTTTCTGCCTTCTTCTTTTTGGATCCCAGCAACTCTTTAAGATGTCCCTTTGAGAGCAAGTAACTGATCTCCTTTCTTAGTGTGATGCAATCTTCTGTAACATGCCCAAAGTCCTCATGGTAAGCACACCATTTCGACTTGTCACGCCATCCCGTGGTCTTATCTGTCTTTTTTTGCCATCTGGCTTTGTCTCCCAGGTTTCCCATTGCACAGAGTACACCTGAAATGTCAACAGAAAAACAATAATCAGAAATGTTAGGCACATTATCACTATCTTCATCCTCACCCTCTATTGAATTAATTTTGCTGTTATCAATTCTCGGATAAGGATTGGAACGGTTGTTCCTGCGGTGGGATGATTCGGTCTTCCTGTCAGGATTGTCATATGTCGACAACTTGGATGAGGACTTCGATCTACGCAGCTCATCTTCCTCCAATCTTATGAATCTTAGGGCCCTGCTCCTGACTTCTTCTAACCGTTTACAAGGAGTCATCACCAGATCTTGATAGTATTGTGAATCCTTCTTCAGCCCCATTTTGAATGCTTCTGTGGCTGTTGACATGTCAAGATTGGGGATTTCTAACACTTCTTTATTGAACCGGTGAACATACTCTTTCAGAGTCTCATTAGGCTGCTGGGTCACATTGTAGAGGTCACTTGTCAGCTTCTCGAATTGTCGACTGCATGAAAATTGATTATAGAACATGTTGATAAGCTGGGCGTATGAACCAATTGAGCCTAGGGGTTTCCTAATCAACCACTTGAGAGCTCGTCCAACCAAGGTCGATCCAAAGCCTCTGCACAAGCAAGCCTCCTTGAATTGAAGCGGGATATGAACTATGTCCATCTTTTCTTGATAGTGGGCGACATGCTCCTCTGGATCTGTGCTGCTGTTATATAACTTCATGGATGGAACATTAAAACGCTTTGGAATGTCGACATTTGAAATTGCTGGGACAAACCGGGACTGATTGTAGCAGTTCTGAGTCACTGGTTGGATTGGAGGAGTTATGCCTGGCACGTTCATTATCAGCTCCTTGAGATCCTGCATCTGCTTGGCTAGTGGCTTTCCTGCAAAAGGGTTAGCCATAGGAATACGATTGAAATTATTATTATTGAAAAGATTATTCAGCAAACCAGAGTTGTCCGTGGTAGTTGTGACAGTGGTGTTGTCAATGAAGGGAATGAACGGGGAGAATCCTGCTGAAGGTGGCGTCATTAGGGTCCCCAGACAAGGATGTCGACGTCGTTAAGGGTGTCGACTGATGAGTCTGAGGTGGAGCACCCATTGGGATAAATTCACTCTGGAGCGTAGATCCTTCGGTGTTGTCGAAGTTGAGGTTCCTCGCACGCAATGGTGAGATGTTTTCAAGCCGAGAAGCGATGAGTTGTTGATCCCTTTGCATCTTAATCATGGAATTGGCCAGGACCTTCGAATTGCTCTCTTGTTGATCCAATCTCTGATTCAACCTTGTCAGGATACTCCGGATGTCAGCATCCACATTGGAAGAGGTCGCTTCCTTTTGTGGAGCCTTATTAGGTTGCGTCTGCTGAGGTCCTGACTGAGGAGGTGGCGGTAATGAGGCAATTCTAACTCTTGACGTTGGAGTGACGGCGGTACCCTTGCCGGTGGGGGACACATTAGGAGGGGTTGACATGACGAACTCTTTTAGGAAATGATCCAAATACGATAAACCAAGCATCCCCTCGGTGGGCGCCAAACTGTTTTGGTAGAAAAAACAATAATGTAGAATCTTAACTTTGACAAGTGTATGGATTTAAACAACTAGGAGGGGACTATGGGATTCGATTAAATGGAATAAAGACATGAAATGAAAAAGTGACACCAAGAGTTGTTAACGAGGAAAACCTTAGAGATAATAACCTCTTCGGAAAAAACCCCGGGAGTTAGGTCTCCAACCTTAAAGTTTCACTATGATAATTGAGGTTACAACTGCGGAAGATGATGGAGAGGATTACAAATGATGTGTGCGTAGTGTGTGTAAAAGAACGTGTCATTTTCCATCTACTTCTCCCCTTAAATAAGATCAACTATTAACGGGTAAGAAGTAGTTCCTAAAATCTCGGCATCTGAGCTTATCCCTTCAACGTCCATAAGACCGAGTCCACTTTGCCGTTTGAAGAGAGGTTGAACGTGCTTGAAAGTATCCCGTGTTTATCTCTCTCATTTACTATAAAATAATAATAGAAATAATAGAAATAATAGAAAATAAATTAGTAAATATTAAGTAATACTTACAGCGGAATGACATCTTGACATGCAGGAGCAACTGAAGATGTCACCATGCTGAAAAATACCCACAACATATATATATATATATATATATATATATATATATATATATATATATATATATATATATATATATATATATATATATATATATATATATATATATATATATATATATATAAGGAAAGAAAGGATGGCGACATTGAATCACTACTTCCAACACAACCTATTGTCTAACTAACCTCGGCCTTGGCTACACCATTGCCATTGCCATTGCCATCGCTTTCAGTTTCAGTTTCCTTACCCTCCTCTCCTCTATCCTTCTCGCCTCATACATTTGTTGTCGCCACCGCAACTACAACAACAATCACAACTTCGGTACCTCTCTCTCCGACAACACATCTCACTCCGATAATAGCATAATTCTCCCACAAATCATCTTCGTTGCTGAGGATGACGACGATGGTGATATTGAGTTCGCCATCGTTGGACTGGAACAAAATGTTATCCATTCGAACCTGAAGTTTCAGTTTGTTAAAGTTGGAGGAGGCGCCGGATGAGGACTGGGGAGTGATTTGCTTTATCCGATTTGTTTATGTGAGTATAAGGATGTGGAGATGATAGAGAGGGAAAGAGTGCATGTGAGATTGTGTGTTTTGTGCGTGATTCGTGGCAGGGTGGGGAGTTCTTTGGAGTTCGCCGGAAGTGGGGAGGGGTGACCGGAGGGAGAGAGATTTAGTAGAGAGAGAAACTTAGAGAGAGAGAGTGTATGTGTGTGAGAGAGAGAGAGTGTGTTGTGTGCGTGAGAGGAGAGGGAGGGGGTGTAGTTATCTTATTTAAAATGGTTTTAAAATGGTGAGGTATTATATGGTTAGATAAAATATTTCGTAATACTTGGACGTAAAATAGATAATATGTTGTTTTATAACGTAGATTTGATTTTACCCAATGACTAGAAGGTAATTTTCTCTTTACCAATCTACTGCCTTTTCCAATTAAATCCAATGCTGATTTTTTTCCTTTTTCCTTTTCACAAAATCAAAGGAAAAAATTATTTTACAATCGCTTAGTGTAAAATGTGTTTTCAAAATGTGCGGTGACATTTTTTTAAATAAGTGAAATACTTTTTAAAACATGCGGTGACATTTTTGTAAATAATCATAACTTATAAAAACTCATAGACACTTTTCAACACTATAACCCACACTTTTCAATACTATAATCAGCACTTTTTAACACTAAAACTGACACTAATTTCAACACTTCCACCGGCACTATTTAACATTACAACGGACACTCGTTAACACTATCACTAGCACTATTTAAGATTACTAATCCTTAACATTACCACTAGTCCTATTTTAGCAAATGTTAAAAATGCTAGTTTGAATGTTTATAAGTGCCAATTTAACATTACCACTAGTCCTATCCTACTAGCTCTTTCTTTTTTTTTAGAAAACCTTAGACAGATTTTAAAAGTCACTCCTTTTGTTAGAACATAGTCAATAGAAAATAGCAATCAAACAATGATATATGTGGTTCACCAACTTGGCTACATCTACGGGCAGAGTAAGAGAATATTATTGTCACTTGAGAAATCACAGAATACAATCTCTAATTATGTTGCATGAATTCTTGATCACAATGTTGGGTTTTGGGGTTACAAACGCAGCAGAAAATAATTTATACAATAACAAAACCCTAGCCCTAAGATCCGTCTAGCATGAATAGATTAGAAACATATGAAATAGATTTACATACCTTAATGCGATGAAGTTTAACAAAGTAGATCTCAATATTCAAGCCTTGAACTTTGATGTCGAATCTTCTAATTTCCTTCTTCGAACTTGGTGATGAAATCAACGATGGATTTCTTCAAGATTTAGGAGATAAAGCAACCTCCCTCTAATGGTGATCCACACGCGAATGAACCAAGAACACCTTCTTGTTGGATTGCTAGATGATCCTCTTGATTATTGAATCAATTCAATAATCAAAGCCAAAACAATTAAAGCCTTTCGATTCAAAACCAAAATCACAATCTAGAGTTTCATAAACCTAGAACAACGATATATGTGAGGGAGGGAAAAGATTGTTTTTGCCTGCACATGGATTTCTATTTATACTTGGTACAAATCCCTAACAATTAAGGTTAAATCCTTGTCAAACACCAAAACCTTACCAGCCATGGAAAAGCGTCCGTACTGGTTAAGTATATCGCACGACATGGCATGCCAGTGGCTAAGTATGTCGTGCGGTACCTCGAGCCAGAAAATCAGATTGCCAGGTCAATGGGCACGAGTCGTGAGCACGACTCATCCCATAGGGCACGAGTCGTCCCTAAATGACTACCCTCTGATACAGTCGTCCCTTCACAAGGCACAACTTGGCCAGAAAGTAACGAGTCATCCCTCATGGCTAAGTGTGTCACGTGGTATACCAAGCCAGAATACCAATTTTCCAGGCAAGGTGTGTCGCACGGTACACTGAGCCACAATTTCAAGTTTCAGCCAGAATCAAATTCGTTCTTTGTGTGTGACCCAATATGAATTATATTATGTTGGTAGTGAGTCAAAACATGACCTCACAAGACATAAGTGGTTTCTAGCAAACCATTATATCTACCTAATTAATAACATCAAAGCTTGATTCCTTGATAGATCAAATGTCATAATCCCTTTGTCCACGATGTCCAATTGAACATGAGTCATGGTCTAAGTCAACTCATTCCGTTCAATGCTTTCTCGATTCCGAATATGTTGATAATCCAAATGCATTTGATCTCTATCAAATCACTTGAGTGTGGCCACATATTTCATCAACATCATTCATCGAGGGGCCCAAGCAAACATCTCTCTTCATAAGAGGGACAAATCCCATCTTGACTTATCATTCTTCTCTACATGAATTCAATCGTGCCAACATTGCCCTTATTGCTATCTGATTAAAGATAGTGTTAGACTATATCAAACACGATCTTCACCATGTGGAAGACGATGATAATCTCATGTACGAAGGATTCAATAACACGACTATCATGAGATTTAATCATGAAAACAGACCATGTCATAAATCTCATAAGTAGGTCTTGTCCAATACTTGTTCTCTAGCAAGTATCCATAAGTGTAATGTGCATCTTCATGCATATAATCATCTCCATGATTATCCATTATCAACTTATACTAGTTGTTCACAACAACTAGGGACACAGTTCAATATAATAAACATGTAAAACACATAATGAACAAAATAAACATGCTCTATAATAAATTATAAAGATGATACATAACGGTTCAAGTTAAATATAACTATAGCCTAGGGCACTACACCAACACACAAGAATTCTTGACTATGCAAACCCTAATCTAGAGAAACAGATGGGCAATTGAACTTCTGAACCCCTGAATCATAGATCTCTATCACATTAAGATTATTCTGATTGTTAGGCGATAGGGGAGTATTTATACAACCCTATTCCTAAACCTGCAGGGTTTTCTAATCTTGATCTGAAATCCAACCAATCAAAAGCCCAAACCTCGACAGCACGGTCGTGCGTTCTGACCTGCACGATCGTGCAACTCAAGTTGGCACGATCGTGCCCTTAACACTCAGATATGATGATCACCTTCTAGCACGATCGTGTGTTGAAGCTAGCACATTCGTGCTAAAATCAGCACGGTCGTGCTACTGCTCAAAATCCCTGGAATTTCATATTTGCTTGTCTTGACCCATGATTAGGCGTCTCCAATCCTCAAAGGCATCAAACCCAACAAATATCCACGTTTACTTTGAGCTCCCAAATCAATAACTAGACCTTCCCCTCTACCTCAGATGCTGTCTAATAGCTGTGAACATTTAGCATGTCTAAACAATATTGGAACTTGCTAGTTGGAACTTGTTGGTGTAATGCCCTAGGCTTTAGTTATGTTTAACTTAAAATCGTTATGTATCATCTTTATCATTTATTATAGAGTATGTTTATTTGGTTCATTAAATGTTTGCATGTTTATTATATTGAACTACGTTCCTAGTTGTTATGAACAATTAGTATAAGTTGGTAATGGATAATCATGGAGATGATTATATGCATTACACTTATGGATACTTGCTAGAGAACAAGTACTGGACTTGACCTACTTATGAGATTTATGACATGGTCTGTTGTCATAATTAAATCTCATGATAGTCGTGTCATTGGAATCCTTCATACATGAGATTATCATCATCTTCCACATGATGAACATTGTGTTTGATATAGTCTAACACTATCTTTAATAGGATAGCAATAAGGGCTATGTTGGCACGATTGGATTCTTGTAGGGAAGAATGATAAGTCAAGACAAGATTTGTCCCTCTCTGTTTGAGAGAGATGTTTGCTTGGGCCCCTCGATGAATAGTATTGATGAAATGTGTGGCCATACTCAAGAGATTTGATAGAGATCAAATGCACTTGGATTATCAACATATTCGGAATTGAGAAAGCATTGAACAATGTGAGTTGACATGGACCATGACTCATGTTCAATTGGACATCGTGGACAAAGGGATTGTGACATTTGATCTATCAAGGAATCAAGCTTTGATGTTATATTTAATTGGGTTGACATAATGACTTGCTAGAAGTCACTTATGTCTTGTGAGGTTGATGATTCAACTCACTACCAACATAAAATATAATTCCTAAAAGGTCACACACAAAAGAACGGATTGAAAATGGCTAAAAGGGTGAATTCTGGGGTCAGGGGATGACTCGTCCCCAGTTGGCCCAACTACTCCCTTGTGAAGGGATGAATGAATCAGAGTGTTAAAAACAAGGGACGACTCGTCTCCTACGGCACGACACGTGCCCAATGATTGGGACGACTAGTGCCCTGGTGGACGAGTTTATCAGGCTGCAGGAATTAGGGGATGACTCGTCCCCTGTGGGATGACTTGTGCCCTATGGGATGACTCGTGCCCTGGGGGACGACTCGTCCTGGCGGCGCTGAAAGCCCATTTTTACTTGAAAAAATGACTTTTTTCCCTAAGTGTTTGGGATTTATAACAAGTATAAATAGAACCCTTTTGTCCCAGCAAAAGGTGACGAAAAATAGAGTTTTTGAAACACTAAATGATTGATTTTGATTACGAATCAAAGATCAAAATCCATAGATTCTTTCTACCAAACAGCCATTGATCATTGAAAGGTGTTTCAATAATCGGGGATCATCTAGCAATCCAACAAGAAGTTCTTCTTGATCCGTTCACATGTGTATTACCAATAGAGGGTGATTGCATTATCACCAAAAGCTTGAGAACGTACATTATTGATTCATCACCAAGCAAGGACAAGGAGAAGATCAAAACCTTCATCAACGGTTTTAAGATTCGTTTTTGAGATTCGATTTTCAGATTCGTTTTGAGCAAACTAAATCGCTACGAGGTATAAAAATCTATTTCATATATATTTCTATCTGTTCATGTTAGAGGGATCATAGGGCTAGGGTTTTGTTGTTCTTTGTTAAATCTTCCGCTGCGTTTGTAACCCCAAAACCCAACAGTGGTATCAGAGCTTCGTCTTATCATGATTAGGATTGAAATTGGCATGCTAGATTTAATTTGATTAATTGCTATTCATGCTATATGAAATAGATCCATGATTTTATGTGTGTTATTTTGAGAAAACAAGTATATGTGATATGCCATGATTGTGATTAATAATTGGTTAATAATGTGATTAATCTTTTACATAGGTTATTGATCTATTTAATATGATTATTTAGATTTGTAATTTTTCAAAATTGAATCAAAGTGTATGTTTGTAATTTTGTGAAGCCATATGTTCATGATTATGTCACATAAATTTCATGTTACAACCATGAAATGTTTGTTACCATGTTGAAAACCTTCTAAATGTTTAAGTCTTATGCCACCCCTTGATTAGAACACTTGTGAAATTTTAGGATATTTTGATGTAGTTTCAACTCATTTGAGTGCATCATTATATCTTAAATTGTGATCAAGATGGGATAATGGTTGATGTAGTTTTGACTCAGTTAGGTGCATCGTTCCATGTCTCATGCGTTTGAAAAAGGTTTTGACTTAATTGGTGCTTTCAAATGAGATTTGACCCAAGGCATAGATGATATTAAAACATGTTTTTGACATATGATGTCCAAGTAAATCTCATAAAAGATCTAAGAGTCATACTCCCTCCGTCCCATTACAATTCACTCACTTACTATTCACGCGTAGATTAAGGAAAAAAATAATGATATAAATGTTGTGAGTGTAAAAGTAAAATAGGAGAGAGAATGAGTGGAGGGAATAGTAAATTATAATGGTGTTGTGAGTATTAAAATAATGTAGGAGAGAGAATGAGTGGAGGGAATAGTGATAAAAACTTTCCATTTTAGGAAGTATATGATTTGTAGTGGGATGCCCAAAAAGGAAAGTATGTGATTTGTAATGGGACAGAGGGAGTATATGATATGTGAAAGGCCCTTGTTTGATATGCAAATGATCAGACAGCTATGGCTTGACTTAGCTGTCAGATATTTGATGAATTGTGCAGCAGAATAAGTAAGGCTTGAAATAATGATAGGACAAATGAACACAATGGAATAATGCAAGTGTGTGAATGTGTTTGCAGAAAGTAATAACACAGAGAATTTAAAGTGGTTCAGAGTTCACTCCTCCTACATCCACCCCCACTGTCAATCTTGACAAGTGAGATCAATTTTATTATAATCTTAATCAACAAGAATTACAAATGATTGATCAGGCAAGTTCCTTGAACTTCCTCTTCCTAATTAGTACAGTCAACTAGGGATACACTTAAAGTACAGTCTTAAGTGTTTTTACAACATGAAGTACAGTCTCAAGATTTTACAAAACAACTAATACACTCAAAGTACAGTCTTGAGTGTTTACAAATTATTTCTACACCTAAAGTACAGTCTTAGGATTTGGAATTTGTGAATTAACACACTAGGGTTGTTGTTGTTGAAACAGGGGTTTGGTTTGAAGGTTTTCGGTTTGGAACAGTGTTTGAAGGGTAGGGATTGGTGTGTAGGGATGTAAGGGAGAGGTTTATGGACTGTGAAAAAGAGTATTTTTCAAGAGTGTTTTGTGCAGAGGATGAACTCTTCTATTTATAGCCTTCAATGTAGCCGTTGGAATATGACTGTTGCAGCTCCATTAATGAGTCTTTGACTGGTCTTTGCCCCACTTGACCACTTGCAGGTCTTCATGAGCTGGCATGAACTGAAGGCTTCCAGAAGGTCTTCAATGGTCTTCAAAGGTGAACTTGACAGCTGTGAAGATACAGGATCCATCTTGGTCGAGATTGTGGCAGCAGAGTATGAGACAGAGTGATGGCTGTCTGAGGGATTGAAGCCATAGTGTCAGACTCACAGCTGTCAGATGAACTGAAAGATGAATATGAAGTTGATTTGGTTCCATGACTGACAGATTTCCTCTTTTGATATAAACCCTGTTCTATATATATATTCCTTTATCAAAATCAACTAACTAAGACATTGATCAAAGTTAGGTCCTAACAATTTCCCCCTTTTTGGAAAAGGAAGATCTATTTAGAACATGTCTTCACAGTTAAAGATAAGAAATATAATAATGAAAGAAATAATTCAGGGATTCATAGCATTCACAAGTAATCAGAATGAGATTGAAATACTTGGATTTGATCTCAAGATGAGAGAAGTTCACATATTACATCCATAAATACTGAACCAAACAAATAGATTGTTTCAACCACAAAAAAAAATGTTCCAAAATAATACAATTCAATCATCAGCCAGTTGATCATAGAACTCTTCTCTTTCTTGCCTTGCTGAAAGCTCATTTCTTTCTTCCTCCAGTTCTCTTCTCATATCTTGCTCCAACCCTCTGTAATAAAACTCATTGTTCCATTCCCAAGTCATCCTCTCATCATATTTGAAGAACTTATCTTCCTTTGCTTTCAGTTGAGCCCTTGTAAGAGGCATCTGATCATTTCTTATTCTCATTGTGCCCCACAAATGCTTCTTCTTATTCCTTGCTTTCTTGCTTTTCTTGGGCACATTGGATAGATCTTGTTGAGTCTGAACTGGGGCTTGAGGAACAGGGGACATATGAGAGGATTGCTGAGGAGGGTTGGAAATGGTAGAAGATGGAATTATTATGGGAGAATCTTGATCTGGGCTTGAAGGATCATCATCATCATCATCATCACTGTCAGAGTCTGAGGAAAGATCAATAACATTATTGGCTCTGTTTTGGCTGACAGCTATGGATTCTCTGAACTATTTGATCTCTGGAATAGAGATCAATTTCATGAAGTGTGAGTTCTCATTGGGTGAGTTGAAGATAATGGGATCAACAGAAATGAAGGGTGAAAGATAGGGCTCAATGCCAGGATTTAGGGTTGGAAGAAAGATCTTGACCTTTTTGCTTATCAAAAGCATAAGAGCACACTTTTGTTCAAACAGATGGAGAAAAAATGATTTTGCAAGCTCAATGCACAAGGTGAAGACTAGACCTTTTGGCATAAAGAGACAGGAATTGAGTGATGGAGAGAGAAGTTGACTGAAGAGAATTTCCCAATCAAGAAGTGTGTTGGGAGTGATGAATTTTGGGAATGATGGGATTCGGTGAACAAAATTAGAGGTTGATGATGTCCTTGACACTTTCCACTCTTCATAGGCAAAGAAAACTAATCCTACAAGGTTTCTTGCCACCACAATCATACCATTTCTTGATAGTTCCCAGGATTTAGGTTAAGTGAAAGGATTTGCAATTTCTGGGATATGAGTCACATGGGCTAACCTTGTCCTTGCTGCCTTGATGGAAGAAATAGAGAAATCAATGCCACAGCTAAGCATCCAAGGTTCTTTCTTGGGAAGATAGGCTAGATTTATAGTGGGAGGAATGGAATGACATGGAGGGCTGTCATGACTGTCAAGGATAGGATCACTGTCAGACACATCTTGGCCTTGTCCAGCTAGGATTGGACTATGAGGGGAGGCTTCAACAGTTTCATTTTCTGGGATTGGAGAAATTGGCTTGAGAGGAGCAGAGATATGGGTTGAAAAAGTTGGGATTGAAACAGAGGATTGACCAAGACCTTGCTTGAGGAGATCAGAACAAAATTGGGATTTTAGGAGGTTTAAGGCTGCCCTGACTTCTCCTTTGTTCAACTTTTGTTCAAGAATGGTTACAAGAGCTGCCTCATTGTCTGGGGTTCCATCAAATACAAGTCATTTGCAGGCATTCATGATTGTTTCTCCCTTTGAGACAAGATTGGGATCAATTTCAACCCCTACCTTCTAAGACTATGAATAACCTCAGTTGTCTTTTCAAGATTCCCCCTATCAATTTCAACATTTGGGGCAGGTTCATTCATAGTCTCAGTTTCAAGAATAGAAGGTATGGTTTGGGTATCTACTCCCATAGCTGTCACCTTGGGATTGCTAGATGACTCTCCTGGTCCACTCTTTTTCTTCATGAACCTAGACCTGAGTTCATCTATAGCTATCATTGACTCCTCTTTACTTAGAACATCATCAAGAAATATGAGAGCAGCTTTTTCAGTATCAGGATTCCCATCCAACTCAATGGCATCAATGGCTCTCAAAATTTTGTCTGACAGTTGAGGTTGGGCAAAGAGGATATTATCATTAGTGTTCCCCCTCAAAGGTTGCTTTCCTAATGGTTCATTTAGATTGAGGATTGCTTTTATAGCTGACAGATGATCAGAGCTAGGAGTGGATGACTTGTCAACTATTGGACTGATAGTTGTGGATTTTGGAGAAGGGGAAGGGGTATTTAGTTTGGTTTTCTTGGGTTTTGGTACTTTCTTTTCTGGATTTATTTTCTTTGGCAAATATTTAGAGGGGAGGGATGAGGAAGATTGAACCTTGGATCTGGTGATGACCTGCCTGGTAGGGATAGCTGTCAGGGGTTGTTTGCCTTTATGCAAAATTTTGGACAAGTCAATAGCTGCCTGAAGCTCTTGAGGATCTATATTAGCATTATCAGCATCAGCTTGACCCATGGTGTCATCTCCATGACTGTCAACAACACCCCTTTCTTCATCATCTTTTCCATGGCTGTCAGACAAGGTTCTTTCACTGTCAGCCACATGAGCATCCTTGTTTTTGCCTTTTCCATGAGATACCACAGTCTTCTTCAACATCCCTGTCTTCTTAACATTGGACTTTACACCCCTCTTTCTTATCCTATAACTTGTAGCCAATGCTACCAAATCCTTCCAATGTTCAATCTTCTTTCTTGTTTCTTCTTGCAACTTTTCTTGTGTTTCAATAAAACTACTAGTGCTTACATCATCTCCACCTCTCATTACAGCACTTTTCTTTTGTTTTAACACAAAAGTTCTGTCATTGAAGCACTTTGTCTCTGACAGCTTCACAGTCTTCAGCCATTTCTTGTGTAGTGGAGGATTGAGCTTGGGAATCAGTACTTCAAGGATTCCACTCATGAATCTGAAGTTATTCATTTTTCCACCTTGTTTCTTGAATTTTAGAGAGGAGGTTGAGGCTGCAAGCTGGAAGTTGTGGAGTAGAACTATGCACCAGTTTGTGTCTTTGGTCATCAGGCTCAGCAACTGCTTCCATTCATTTGCTCCCATTTGGTCAAATGAAGATTGCTTGCCATCAATGGCTTTGTTGACCACATCCATAAGGGTTGACTTGAAGATATCAGCCTTGTCTTTAACCATTGCCTTGTCCTGTACACTCTTGAAGTCATGAACTTTAACACCAAAGAATTTCTCATACACAATTTTCAATCTTTCTGACCCTCTATCCCAAATGTTCTTCACAGCATCTGAATTGTTTGGGATTCCATAGACTTCACTGACCAATTCCTGAGTAATGGTTATCTCAGTATTGTCAATGGTGGCAGTTATTGAATTGTCTTCCTTGTTTCTCCTTCCCACAAGATAAATCTCCCTGCATAATTCCTCATAAATTGGAGGTCTGGCTCCCATGAAGTCAAGAAGTTCATTGACCTCAAGTAGTTCTTTGATGAGTACCCCAACTTCAGAATCATAAAAGCTAGGTTTAATGAAGTAGCTGTGAGCGTCTGGGTAAAATGCTTTTGATTCTGCCATGGATGGATGAATGAATTAGGGTTGAAGAAATTTGATGTTGGATTAGAGAGGGAAAGAGGCGAATTACGAACAGAGAGTTAATGAAACAGGATTTTTGGTTTTTACAAACAGAGAGAGAGACAAATAATGAGTGGAGAGTGGGTTTTAATGAGCATTGGGGGTTTCAAAGTTTAGTAACTGTTCATATGAACAGTGATTTTTTCCCTTCCCAACGTTGAGACATTAACTCCCACAAAACACAAGAAGAACATTCTCTTTTTAAAGAATTTTGCAGGGGAAGAGATGGCTAAGGAAGTGACAATTGTGAGCAATTAACACGATCAAATCACCAAAAAAGTTGCTTTAACCTAGCTGTAAAAAAAACTTTGACAGTTAGGTCTATGTTGAATGATGATGGCTGTCTGAGATAGCTATGGGAAAAATTGCCTATAAAACAATGACAATCTTTGATGAAACATATTCAGATTGTTTTATAAACACAGATGGGTAGATTTTCATCAAAATTCAATCCCAAGAAAATGGCTCACACAGCTAAACAACTGGTTTTTGGGAAAAGTCATGAGGGTGATTTGGAGGGAGATGAAGGGGAGAAAGAAAGGGTGTCTTTCAATGTGATTGAAGGTTCAATGGTGGTGAGTGACAAAGGTAAGAACAAGAGGGTGAGAGTAGAGCAGGACTATGGTAGCAAAGAGATAGCTGTCAGAGAGAAGGTTGATAGTAGAGATGGAGAAGGAATAAGGCTTTTTGGGAAAACTATTAAGGTTGATCAGGGTGAGTCTAGCAAGGGAAAAGGTAAGGCAGAGAGGGTTTATACACTAGGAGAATTGGTTAAGCAAGATAGGGCTCAGACAGCTATTGAGAGAGGCTTAGCTGTCAAGCAAAAGGTTGAGCCTGAGATGCAGTACACAGCTGTGAGCAGGGCTTCACTTTCTCCTGGAGTTGGTTTGTTGGAGGGTAGAGGTGATAACTTTGCTGGAGTGCATGTATCTCCTTCTTCAACTATCTCACATCTTTTCAACCAAGTTATAGGATGTTTTACCCCTGTCAGAGTTCCAGTTGTGGAGAGAGATGAGTCTATAGCTGGCCAACCATTTGTTGTTGCTGGAAATGGTTCTTATTCTGGAGATTTCAGCTTTGTGACACCAATGGAGGGTTTGCTTCAACCCTATGATGCTGTAGAAGAATGGTGGCCAAGGAGAGCAAGTCCTTCTCTTCAGTATTCAGTTACTTCAATTGATCCCTACCTTGAGAGGCACCCAGTATGGTTGCAAAGGTATCATCAGACCTTGCAGTCTACTCAGGAGGCTAGATGTGAAGGAATGAGTGCAGGAGGTGGATCTGGAGAGACAGTGACATTTCCAAAGAATGTCTGACAGCTGAGGTGTGAAGATTTGAAGAGGAGCTGGATCTGGAGATTGTTTGGTTTTAAGGAAGTTTTTGTTGTGTGGATGCAGGTGAGAGAGAGAGTTTTCATGGGTTGTTGTAGGTTTTTGGTTTTCGTTGTCTTTTGCATAGATAGCTGTCAGTAGATGGCTATCAGGAATGTTTTGAGGGGATAGCTGTCAGGCTTCATTGTGACAGCATTGCTCTATATGTAAGCCCCCTTTTATTTATGAAAAACAACTTTTTATTTTGGCATGTTTATCATTCCAAGCATAGCTCTTAAAAGCTCAAATCTCTTTTCATCCATTGCTTTTGTAAGAATATCAGCAACATTGTCCTCTGTTCCAACTTTATTAAGACATATATGACCTTTTTCAACATGGTCTCTAATAAAGTGGTGTCTGACTTCAATGTGCTTAGTTTTTGAATGCTGAACAGGATTTTCAGTCATTGCAATGGTGCTTGAATTGTCACACAAAATAGGAACATTGTCTACAGAAACTCCAAAGTCTTGAAGTTGACTTTTGAGATATAAAATTTGAGAACAACAATGTCCTGCAGCCACATATTCAGCTTCTGCTGTAGAAGTAGCAACTGAGGTTTGTTTCTTGCTAGACCAAGAAATTATTCTTGAACCCAGAAACTGACAGCTACCACTTGTGGATTTTCTATCCAAATTGCATCCAGCATAGTCTGAGTCTGTGAATCCAATTAGGAATAAAGGAGCATCACATGGATACCACAATCCATAGTCTGGAGTTCCCTTTAGATACCTAAGAATTCTTTTGACAGCTGCCATATGTGATTCTTTTGGATTTGCTTGAAATCTTGCACAAAGACACACACTGAACATGATATCTGGCCTAGATGCAGTTACATATAGTAGGGATCCAATGTAACTTCTATAGAGAGTTGGATTAACACTTGGCCCATCAATGTCAGCATGAAGTTTGGTGGTGGTTGAGAGAGGGGTTTTTGCAGGAGAGGCATTTTGCATATCAAATTTCTTGATCATGTCTCTTGTATATTTGGCCTGATTTATGAATGTGCCTGAACTGGATTGTTTCACCTGAAGTCCCAAAAAGAATGTGAGCTCACCAATCATGCTCATTTCAAACTGATCTTGCATGGTTTTTCCAAATTCTAGGCAGAGTGACTCATTTGAAGATCCAAAAATTATGTCATCAACATAAACTTGAATGAGCAAGGTATCTTCACCATATTTCTTGATAAACAGGGTATTATCAATGTGGCCTTTGGCAAATCCTTTGCCAAGTAAGAATTTTGATAGGGTTTCATACCAAGCCCTTGTTGCTTGCTTGAGTCCATATAGAGCTTTATCAAGCTTAAAAACATGGTCAGGGAACTTAGGGTGCTCAAAGCCAGGGGGTTGTGAGACATAGACCTTTTCTTTTAATATTCCATTAAGAAAAGCACTTTTGACATCCATTTGATAGACTTTCATCCTTTTGGATGATGCAAAAGCAAGGAATAGTCTGATAGCTTCTAGTCTGGCAACAGGGGCAAATGTTTCATCATAATCAATGCCTTCTTCTTGCCTGTACCCTTGAGCTACTAATCTGGCTTTGTTTCTGATGACAGTCCCTTCCTCATTCATTTTATTTCTGAAGACCCACCTTGTTCCAATAACAGTTTGATTTCTTGGTTTAGGAACAAGTTGCCACACTTTGTTCCTTTCAAACTGTTCTAATTCTTCTTCCATAGCTTCTATCCAGTCAGCATCTTGGAGTGCTTCATTTATTTTCTTTGGTTCCACTTGGGATATGAATGCACTCATGAGAAAAGGAATGTTGTCTGGAACTGGGGTTTTATCAATTTGAAGGCTGATGTAAAGATCTTTATTGGGTGGAATGATGTGAGTAATGGTGGATTCATCATTAGTTTTGGGAGGAGAAAGAGGATTATTGGATGGAGATGGAAGGTGGCTAGTAGATGGATTACTTGAAGAATTTGGATGGCTGTCAGCTAAGGGTTGGCTGTCAGCTAAGGAAGAATTTTGAGAGATGTCAGTCAAGGGATGACCATTAAAATGAGTATTTTCTTCCTCATCAATTGGATTGGTTGTGGGATAGATTGCTGTTGACTTGGTTGGCTGGATTGGTTGATGATGAGAATGAACTGGTTCATGGCTGTCAGAGAGATGATGACTGTCTGGCATAGGATGGCTGTCAGATGAATTTCTTGGTACCATGTATGGAAGATTTGATGAGTCTTGTTCATGATGGAGTACAGTTGAATCAAGAATGGGAGAAGCTTCAGGGAGATTATCTGGGTTTCCTAAAACTTCATCAAAATCACACAATTCAGTCACACTTTGATCATTGTTTTCATCAAAGTCAACATGAATTGATTCCTCCACTACAAGTCTTCTTTTGTTGTAGACTCTATAAGCTTTGCTTGTATTAGAATACCCAAGAAAGATTCCTTCATCACTTTTGGAGTCAAATTTGTCCAAATTGTTCTTGCCATTATTGTGAATGAAGCATCTACTTCCAAAACTGTGAAAGTAGGAAATGGTAGGGACTTTATTATTCCATAGTTCATATGAAGTCTTCTTATGAAATTTGTTGAATAGTGTCTTGTTTTGAACATATACAGCAGTAGTTACAGCTTCACCCCAAAAATACTTTGGGAGATTGTGATCGACAAAGATTGTTCTTGCTGCCTCACAAATTGTCATGTTCTTCCTTTAAGCAACACCATTTTGTTGGGGTGTTCTTGGGGCTGAAAAATTGTGATCAATACCTTTGGAGTCACAATATTCTTCTACTCTTGTGTTCTCAAATTCCTTTCCATGATCAGATCTGATCTTGATGATGGATGTCCCTTTTTGATTTTGAATTTTATTGAACAGTTTTGTTAGACAGCTAAGGGTGTCACTTTTGGATTCAAGAAGAATGATCCAAGTGAATCTGGTGTAGTCATCAACCACAACTAGGGAGTATCTTTTTCCTCCTAAAGATCTAGTTCTTATGGGTCCAAAAAGATCCATATGAAGTAGTTCAATAGGTCTTGAGGTGTCCAATCTGGTCTTGGGCTTGAATGAAGATCTCTTTTGCTTCCCACATTGGCATGCTTTGCAAAGTTTGTCCTTCTTGAATGGGATCTTTGGAAGACCTCTGACTAGATTTGAATTTGCAAGCTTGGAGATGGTTTTATAGTTAAGGTGAGCCAATCTTTTGTGCCATAGCCATGACATATCAGATTGACTATAAGACAGAAGGCAGTGAGCATTTGAGAATACCACAATCTCTAGGTTTAAGAAGTAGAGATTTCCTTTTCTTGATCCAGTCAGAATGACTTTATTGCTTTTGTCTTTAACAGTACATTTATCCTTAGTGCAAACAACATGATATCCCTTATCACAGATTTGACTAATGCTAATCAAATTGTGTTTGAGACCCTCTACATAAGACACATTTGTAAAAATGATATCTTTTGTAATAAGATTTCCTGATCCTTTGACCTTAGCTTGGGAATTGTCACCAAAGGTTACATTTGGACCATTTTTAGGGATATATTGTTGCAACCAGTCTTTATTGAAGGTCATATGTCTACTACAACCACTATCTAAATACCAGAGTCCTTTCCTAGGTACCTGCAAAACAGAAAGTAAATTTTATGGTACCCTATTTATTCTTTTGGGTCCAAAGGATTAGTTTTTCTTTGGCACCCTAGCTTTGTTCATTGATCCTTTTCTGAAGAACTGGTTTAGGGTATTGTAATATGACATGATTTGCATCATGTAAGGAGTAAGGACAGTGGATTGGGATGGATTGAAGAAGTGATTTGGGTTGTTGTATTGGGGTTGAAACTGAAAGGTATTTGGATAGGATGATTTGGAGGAGTCATTTTGATTTGCATGACTTCTTCCATTTGAGTATTGCCATTGAGGTTTTTGTTGTTTGGTGTATCTATGTTTGTTATAGAATCTTTGTTGCCTTGGAGTTCTTTGTGGTTTGGAAGATCTTGGCATGGTCGGGCCTTGGGCCTGCTGTGGCTTGGCTGTCTAGCACCTTTTTGCAACTTAATTTCTTCATGTATATTGGCCCCTTTTTGAACTCAAATATACTTGCTTCCTTGAATTTTACTTGGTCCTTTGTTTGAATGACTAGGACCAAGCAAGATTTCCTTTGATTTTCCCTTGGTTTGAACAGGATAGGTTTGAGTTTGATAGCTGCCAGAGCTTAGGTTTTCTAGAACCATTTTTTCAATGGCCCTTTCACCAGTGGGAGGAGTGTACATCTTTAGTGTAGGATCATCAGCACCAATCCCTGTTTTGTCACTAGGATGTCTTTGGGTGTAGGTGAAAAGGGATAATGCTTTGCTTGACTTGTTCCATGAATCTATTTTCTTTTTAAGAGCATCATTCTCTTTTTCAAGATTTATGAGTCTTTGACAGCTTTCTTGAGTACTGGATGTCTCAGCTGTCAGATCCATGTTTTGTTTTTCAAGCATGAAGCATTGATCTCTTAGCCCTTGACAGGCTTTCTCAAGCTCAGAATTGGTTTTTGTGAGGGTGTCAATGGTTGAGGATTGGGAAAGGTTCTCATTGACCAGTGAAGCAAAGCTAGTTTTTTGTTTCTTGGTTTGAATTAAAAGAGTGCAAACTAATTGTTTGAAACCATCAATATTTAAAGAGTTAAAGTCATGTACCTCTTTTAGTTCTTCTGCAGCAGTAAGTGCTTCCATATCTTCCTCATTGTCTGACTCTTCCTCATCTTCAGCTATAAAGCATAGCATGGCTTCCTCTCCTTCATTGTCAGATTCATCACTGGACACATATTCTTCATCACTGAATTTTGATGAATCAGCTATCATAACTTGCTCCTTGGTTTTGTCATTTTTGCTTTTGGAGCAATTGAAGCAGTTGCACTGAACCGTGAATGATCTCTTTTGAGTATGTCAATTTCTTAGCTGTCTGATTGTCCCTGGGTTTCCTTGGTTCATGACAATCAGATGAGTAATGTCCTTGCTTTCCACAGTTAAAGCAATCAACTGTCTTCTTGTAGCTGTCTTGTTGAGCATTAGATGTGGAAGGATTGTACTTTTTGTCAAAAGATTTCTTTTGAAATTTCATGGCATTTCTGACAGCCATGGATATGAGGCTTGGAATGTCTTCTTGAGAGATCTGTTTACTGACAGGTTTGGAGCTGATGTTTATCTTTTGAAGGGCATTGTTGACAATGGTCTCAATGTCTTGGTGAGTGATTGGTTTGTGGGAAGTTTCTTGAGCAGTTAAGGCTAAAGTTTGTGAAATGGTAGGAAATGGTTGAATTTTTATCATACCTTCCAGTTCATAAGCTTCAAGCTTTCCAAAATACTGTTCAACTGTCATTGTGCTCCATTCAGATCCTTCTCTAATAGGTAATGCTACCTTTTCATATTCTTGTGGAAGATTGGAATATATCTTGAGGCAGAGATCTTGTTGTTCAAATGTTTTTCCATGGTCAGCAATAGATCTAACAAGATTTTCAAACCTTGGTTGAGCAGCACTCACTTTTTCTCCAGGATAGAACTTGAAGTTGTCTAATTGCCTAAGCAAGTTATACAATTTTGTGTCCTGACACTGGTGTGTTTAGTGAACTTAGTTTGAATGAGAGCCCATGATGTTCTGGCATTTGGTTCCTTAGCAATTTCTTGTGCTAGTGAGTCATTTACACTCTTTTGAAGAATGTTTTTGACTTTTAAGTTTGCACTGATTAATTGCTTTTCAGATTCAGACCATGTTTCTGGGGATTTGATCCTACTAGGTCCTCCATCGCATCTATTTGAGTTGGGTAGGACACTTCATTCTCTAGAACATACCAGTTCCATATACTGTTTGCATCAAGGTATGTTTTTATTTTTGATGCATAGATCTCAAAAGATCCACAGTCATCAATGTGTGGGATGTCTTTTTCATTATTTCTCCTTGGTTGAGGCATGGTGGGTTTGAAGAGGATCCTTCACAAGTTGTTAGACTTTTGAATATGAAGACAAGCTCTGATACCAATTGAAAGGCCCTTGTTTGATATGCAAATGATCAGACAGCTATGGCTTGACTTAGGCATCGAGATATTTGATGAATTGTACAGCGGAATAAGTAAGGCTTGAAATAATGATAGGACAAATGAACACAATGGAATAATGCAAGTGTGTGAATGTGTTTGCAGAAAGTAATAACACAGAGAATTTAAAGTGGTTCAGAGTTCACTCCTCCTACATCCACCCCCACTGTCAATCTTGACAAGTGAGATCAATTTTATTATAATCTTAATCAACAAGAATTACAAATGATTGATCAGGCAAGTTCCTTGAACTTCCTCTTCCTAATTAGTACAGTTAACTAGGGATACACTTAAAGTACAGTCTTAAGTGTTTTTACAACTTGAAGTACAGTCTCAAGATTTTACAAAACAACTAATACACTCAAAGTACAGTCTTGAGTGTTTACAAATTATTTCTACACCTAAAGTACAGTCTTAGGATTTGGAATTTCTGAATTAACACACTAGGGTTGTTGTTGTTGAAACGGGGGTTTCAGGCTGAAGGTTTTCGGTTTGGAACAGTGTTTGAAGGGTAGGGATTGGTGTGTAGGGATGTAAGGGAGAGGTTTATGGACTGTGAAAAAGAGTATTTTTCAAG
Source organism: Adenophora triphylla var. japonica (assembly GCA_022495995.1). Lineage (NCBI taxonomy): Eukaryota > Viridiplantae > Streptophyta > Magnoliopsida > Asterales > Campanulaceae > Adenophora > Adenophora triphylla. The sequence continues at coordinate 412,000 of JAFEMH010001466.1, read as the reverse complement.
AGTGTTTTGTGCAGAGGATGAACTCTTCTATTTATAGCCTTCAATGTAGCCGTTGGAACATGACTGTTGCAGCTCCATTAATGAGTCTTTGACTGGTCTTTGCCCCACTTGACCACTTGCAGGTCTTCATGAGCTGGCATGAACTGAAGGCTTCCAGAAGGTCTTCAATGGTCTTCAAAGGTGAACTTGACAGCTGTGAAGATACAGGATCCATCTTGGTCGAGATTGTGGCAGCAGAGTATGAGACAGAGTGATGGCTGTCTGAGGGATTGAAGCCATAGTGTCAGACTCACTGTCGAGATAAGGCGAAAGATGAATATGAAGTTGATTTGGTTCCATGACTGACAGATTTCCTCTTTTAATATAAACCATGTTCTATATATATATTCCTTTATCAAAACCAACTAACTAAGACATTGATCAAAGTTAGGTCCTAACAATATGATTGATATTTCTACTTAAATAGCTTGATTTCGAGCATTGACTTAGCTAAACCAAAATCAAGTGAAATATGGATTTTAGCCTACTTTAATTATATGATACATGCTTGTATTTGAAGGTGTATAATTGAGTGGGAGTATTTGTGAAATACATTATTTGCTCTTAGATAATAAATGTGTTGATACTTATGTGCTTCATTGTTTGCACATTTTATTGTGATAATGGCAACTCACAATAATCAGCCCCTGTCACTGCAATCCGTCCTTGAGAAGGACAAGCTCGTAGAGAACGGTACAATCTATTCTGATTGGATCAGAAGCCTAAGAATTGTTCCAAGGCAAGAGAAGAAAATGTACGTTCCTGACGAACCCGTTCCACCTCAACCTGCTGCTAATGCTTCTAGGGCAGATAAGGATGCACATAAGAAACATATTGATGATTTTACAGATGTTATATGCCTTATGCTTGCCATCATGTCTAAGGCTCTTCAGAAGGACCTTGAGCACATGGAAGCTGCTTTTGATCTTGCAGAGCGCTTAAAGGAAATGTTCCAAGTGGAAGCTAGACAAGGAAGGTATGATGTGGTTAAAGCCCTAACTACATGCTAGATGCAAGAGGGGCAGTCGGTTGGTGCTCCTGTCCTTAAGTTTAAGGGTCATATTGAGCATCTCGAAAGGCTTGAAAATCCGATGAGTTTGGACCTCGCCACGGATTTGATATTAACTACATTCTATTTCTCTCTCCCTTTCTGACATATTCGGGAGTGTGTATAAGAACACTTACACACATGCATACACAAAGTCACAAACCCACATTCATAGAAGTAAATCAACTGGTTAGATTTAGGCTTTTTAATACCAACTGAACATTTCCATCAAAATTTTAAACGGTTATTACTGCTTTAATTTCTTGGACTGATTACATTTATTTGACATTCTTTAATTAAATAGGTGAATATGTTTTTTTTTTTTTAATTAAATTGGTGAATTTAAGAAGATACAATGTGATATGCAAGGTCATTCGTGGTTATTAACCAACGAAAGGGCTCTAGCCCTTTTCATTATTATTACTCCGTACTTCCATATTGATAGGATACTCTTACTGGTAACTTTCCCTTAGAGTTGTCCTTCATTGCTGATGATTTAATTTATTCTGTCGTTTTACAGAAGAGAAACCAAATTCAATTGCCGCACACATGTGGATATAAATCAGATCGCAGCAAAGTGTATGTCTTGATCTCTCTGTGATTCATAATCTGTGAATTTGCATTTATAGGTATTAATACATTCACTGACAAGAACACAAAAACATTCTTAGGCCAAAGATATGTACGTTTGTATCTAGCAAAAGTGATTTAAGTCACCAAACCTGAGGTTTAATAGTAGTTGATCTTGCCTTCCTGATAACTTTTGAAATATGTAGCAAAATATAGGGAAAATTATGCATATGGCCTCCTTTTCCCAGTCCCCACACTCCCCATTAATTGTATTGCTTTTTTATTTTGAAAGTTAAAAACTTTTTTATTATTATGCCAGCTTGGATTAAGATGGCATCTCTATTTATGATCTAAGAGTAGAAGCTTGTTTTGAAAAGTTAATATAAAGAAAGTTTACTAGTAATTAAATGTACAAAATCGGATTTTCTCTTATTTTTCTTTTCTCTCTGTGGGAAAATCAAAATTTTCTCTCTTTTTCCAGTAGAGTTTATGCTCAAATGGATTGATCAACTGTGTGTTTTGCCCATGAATTCTAATTATGCTAATTTGTATATTAGGTCATTCATAACCTTCACTAATTAATGGGTTCTTAAGGATTTCGATCTGAATATATAAGGTTCATATGTTGTGAGAAAAAAGACGTTTAAGTTGTGCGGATTTCATGTGATCAATTAAGGTATTGATTATGCCCTATGTAGAAGTTCCATGATGTAGTTCCTTAAGCGATTCCAACAGCCCAAGGAAGTCTGCTCAGGGCAACACAAGAAGGCATTGGCAAGGCAGCAATCACAACAGCAATCAACGACAGCAACATGGAGGATTCAACACCAGGCGGGCGCACCATTTGTAAGCAGGCGGGCGCCTGGGATGCAGGACAAGGAAACCATGTTACGAGGTTTGAGGCGGACGCCTCACATTTGTCCATGCGGCCGCCTCAAGGTTCTTCGACCAGGCCTTGAACATTCTGTGCTTGAGGCGGGCGCCTCACGCTTGGCGAGGCAGGCACCTCGCGTCGACCCAGTTTTCCTTAATTACGTTTTGGTTATTTCCTTAGCAGTTTTTGCTAATGTTTTTGCAACTTTAAGCGGGGTTATTTTGGTCTTTCTTTCTTATGTCGTTTTAGGGTTTGATGGGAGTATTAATACTTTGTTTTTGAGAGATTAAACTCAGTTTTTGATTATTGAATTTTTATAGAAAAAGCTGAAGCTTTTCTTCCGAATCTTGGTTGTTATTCCGTTCGGCTATTTCTCATAGGCTTTTGGCTATCATTTGGTATCAGTATCCTGGTTATCAATGGCCGAACGTGGACGTGGTGCTCGAGATGGTCGTCGTGGGCGTGGTAGAGGCCGTCGTGCAGAACCCCAGGCGGATGAAATCCATCGTGATAGAGACCTACGCGATATTGAGAATGACGAATTGCGAAACCAGGTTCAGCAGCTCCAACAGCAGATTGCTAGTATGAGGGCTCCCACTGATGTGGGCTCTGATTCAGATGATTCGTCTGATGAAGGAGGCTTTGCAGACGGGCGTAATCCCTTCGCTCGTGGTCATGAACGTGGACACAGGTTTGGGGCTAATCCTTCGAAGGATATCGGCATGAAGATCGACATCCCGGAGTTTGAAGGTAAGGCACACCCTGATGAGTTCATTGATTGGCTAAATACTGTTGAACGTGTGTTTGATTTGAAACCTATGGACGATAGTCATAAGGTTAAGGTTGTGGCAATTAAATTGAAAGAGCATGCTTCTATATGGTGGGAACATGTTAAGAAGCAACGGGCGAGAGAGGGGAAATCGAAAATTCATTCTTGAGATAAGATTAAAAAGTTGTACGAAGGAAATTCCTTCCGGAACACTATCGACGGGAGGCTTTTCTTGATTATCATAATTTGAAACAGGGGGAGATGACCGTCGAGGAGTTCATCAACGAGTTTGATCGTTTGCAGATTCGGTGTGATGTTTCCGAAGAGGATGAACAGACCGTTGCTCGCTTCCTTGGGGGACTACGTGTTGACGTGTCGGAGGTGGTTCAATTGCAGCAGTATTGGACCTATGCGGATGTGTGTCGACTTGCTTTGAAGGTTGAGAAACAGTTGAAGCGAAAGAAAGCGGTGAATCGTTGGCCGAGCAGAGATGTTACCAACACTAGGGGCGTTGGTAGTTCTAGCACACCTAAAGGGGTCCCCCCCAACTGCTCCTAAGACACCAGTTGCAGCCAATCCGGGTACCACTGCAGCAAATACTAGGGGGAGGCAGCCTGCGAGATGCTTCAAATGTCAGGGTATTGGTCACCTTCAAGCCGAGTGTCCCAACAGGAACGTTGTTGCCTTACTTGAGGAAGAGTTGCCGGTCTATGATGAAGAAGAAGAGGTGTCCGACGTCGAATCCGAGGTGGTTTATGCAGACAAGGGTCCGGCCTTAGTGGTTAGACGTGTGTTGAACACAACAGCTGTGGATGATGATCAGTGGCTTCGCCATAATATCTTCAATACAAAGTGCACTGCCAAGGGTAAGGTGTGCAAGGTTATTATTGATGGTGGTAGTTGTGAGAATGTTGTTTCTACTACAATGGTGGACAAACTGAGTTTGCCTATGGTTGTACACCCACAGCCATATAAGTTGTCTTGATTGATTAAGGGCAATGAGCTCAAGGTGGATAAGAGGTGCCTCGTGCAGTTTTCTATTGGCAAGCGTTATAGAGATGAGGTGTGGTGTGATGTGGTACCAATGGATGCATGCCATATTTTGTTAGGTAGGCCGTGGTTGTTTGACAGGCGGGTTAAGCAAGATGGGTTCAAGAATACGTACACCTTCCGCATGAATGATGTCTCTATTACTCTTTGTCCTTCGGACCCGAGACAGGAGCAGACTACTAGTGAGAAACCTACGACTAATGTTGTTCACGAACTCCTTAGCCGCTCAGAGTTTGATTCAGCTTCAGCAGGGGAGCAAGGGTTCTATGTTCTTGTCATGCTAGAGGAGAACGAGTCGAGTATGTCCACACCCGCAGAGGTACAATCATTACTTGATGATTACGGTGATGTTACTCCTAATGAGATTCCTCCGGGACTCCCTCCCATGCGAGATATTCAGCATTGTATTGATCTTGTTCCGGGTGCCTCTATTCCGAACAAGGCTGCGTATCGATTGAGACCCAAGGAACATGAGGAGTTAGGTACTTGACAAGGGTGTCATTCGGGAAAGTTTGAGACCATGTGCGGTTCAGGCTTTGATGGTACCTAAGGCTGAAGGAACATTGCGTATGTGTATGGATCAATAAAATCACCATCAAGTACAGGTTTCCCATTCCTCGGATCGATGATTTGCTTGACCAGTTACATGGTGCGGTGGTGTTTTCCAAGATTGATTTGCGGAGCGGGTACCACCAGATTCGTGTCAGACCGGGGGATGAGTGGAAGACGGCCTTCAAGACTCGGGATGGTTTGTATGAGTGGATGGTGATGCCATTTGGGCTCTCTAATGCCCCTAGCACGTTCATGCGACTCATGAACCAGATTTTCAGACCTTTCATTGGTACGTTTGTTGTTGTTTATTTTGATGATATCTTGATTTATAGTAAATCTGTGGAACAACACTTGGTACACTTGAGACATGTTTTTGATGTTCTGCGTGAGCAGAAACTTTATGCTAATCGTAAGAAGTGTCACTTTTTGACTGAGCAAGTGACTTTCTTGGGGTATGTTGTTACCAAGGAGGGCATTCGTATGGATGATTCGAAGGTGGAAGCTATTACTAGCTGGCCTACACCGACGAATGTTCATGATGTTAGGCGATTTCATGGTTTGGATTCCTTTTATCGCCGTTTCATTCGTGATTTTAGCAGTATTATTGCCCCTCTGATTGACTGCATCAAGGGGAGTGTGTTTGTGTGGAACAAGGCAGCGGAGGATGCCTTTCAGCTTTTGAAAAGGGCGGTGACACAAGCTCCTGTTCTTATTTTGCCTAATTTTGATGAAGTTTTTGAGGTTCATTGTGATGCCTCCAATGTTGGCGTTGGCGGTGTGTTGAGTCAGAATAAGAAGCCTGTCGCCTTCTTTAGTGAAAAACTGAACGATGCAAAGAAGAAGTACTCTACTTATGATAAGGAATTCTATGCCATTGTTCGCACCTTGGAGCATTGGCAACATTATCTATTGTCACGGGAGTTTGTCTTGTATTCTGATCATGAGGCACTCAAATACATTCAAGGGCAGCATAAGCTTAATCTGCGACATGCCAAGTGGGTGGAGTTCATTCAGATTTTTACGTTTGTCATTACACATAAGGCGGGAGTTCAGAACCGTGTGGCTGATGCTTTGAGCCGTCGACATTCCTTACTATCTACATTGCAGGTTGAGGTATGCGGGTTTGACACTTTTCGTGATTTGTACCGTGATGATCCATATTTTGGGGAGGTTTGGGATAAGTGTACTCGTGGTAATTTTCTGCAATTTTTGATCCATGATGGCTACTTGTTTAAGGGGAACAAGCTTTGTGTCCCTTATTGTTCGTTGAGGGACCTTATCATATCTGAGAGTCATGAAGGGGGACTTGCAGGACACTTTGGCAAAGATAAAACATTGGCACTTGTAGGCGAGCAGTTTTTTTGGCCAGAGTTGGGGCATGGTGTTGCTCGATTTGTGGAGAGATGTCGTGTGTGTCATGTAGCCAGGACTCGCAAGTCCAACGCTGGCCTTTATACTCCTTTGCCGATTCCTACTACTCCATGGGAGGACATTAGCTTGGATTTTGTGTTGGGATTGCCTCGTACACAATGACAGAAGGATTCCATTATGGTCGTGGTGGATCGTTTTTCAAAAATGTCCCATTTTGTTCCCTGCAGTAAGACATTTGATGCAACACAGGTGGCAGACTTGTACTTCAGAGAGATTGTGAAGTTGCATGGCATTCCCAAATCACTTACTTCTGACAGGGATGTCAAGTTCGTTAGCCACTTTTGGCGCACGTTGTGGAGGAAGATGGGTTCGCGCTTACAGTTCAGTAGCTCGTATCACCCGCAGACGGATGGACACACTGAGGTGACTAATCGTAATTTGGGTAATTTATTGTGCAGTTTGGTTGGTGACCATCCACGCCAATGGGACTTGACACTTGCACAGGCCGAGTTTGCTTACAACAATTCTCGGAACAGCACTATGGGCAAAAGCCCTTTCCAAGTTGTTTATGGCCGTAACCCTGTCAGTCCTTTGGACCTCATTCCTCTTTCGGTTACCAGTCAATACAGTTCTGATGCAGAGGCGCGTGCAACTCAGATTAAAGAGCTTCATGAGCAGGTTTGCAAGCGCATTATTGGGCAAAACAATCTATACAAGCAGCGGGTGGACAAGCATCGCAAACGGGTTGTATTTCAGGCTGGAGATTTAGTGTGGGTACACTTGCGAAAGGAGAGATTCCCAGCTGGTCGTTTTGGCAAGTTACAACCAAGGGCTGATGGTCCATTTCATGTAGTGGAGCGGATCAATGATAATGCCTACAAGATCGACTTGCCCGGTGAGTACAACGTCTCTGCCACGTTCGATGTTGCAGATTTATCAGCTTACCATGGAGACAATGACGATGATGGAAACTCGTGGACGAGTTTTTCTCAAGACGGGGAGGATGATGTAGTTCCTCAAGCGATTCCAACATCCCAAGGAAGTCTACTCAGGGCAACACAAGAAGGCATTGGCAAGGCAGCAATCACAACAGCAATCAACGACAGCAACATAGAGGATTCAACGCCAGGCGGGTGCACCATTTGTAAGCAGGCGGGCGCCTGGGATGCAGGACAAGGAAACCATGTTACGGGGTTTGAGGCGGACGCCTCACATTTGTCCATGCGGCGGCCTCAAGGTTCTTCGACCAGGCCTTGAACATTCTGTGCTTGAGGCGGGCACCTCACGCTTGGCGAGGCAGGTGCCTCGCGTCGACCCAGTTTTCCTTAATTACGTTTTGGTTATTTCCTTAGCAGTTTTTGCTGATGTTTTTGCAACTGTAAGTGGGGTTATTTTGGTGTTTCTTTCTTATGTCGTTTTAGGGTTTGATGGGAGTATTAATACTTTGTTTTTGAGAGATTAAACTCAGTTTTTGATGATTGAATTTTTATAGAAAAAGCTGAAGCTTTTCTTTCGAATTTTGGTTGTTATTCCGTTCGGCTATTTCTCATAGGCTTTTGGCTATCATTCCAGAATGCAAGTGTGGAATGCCTTTATGCATTTGCGAAGCGCCATCGACTGATGAAGTCTTACCTGTGGAGAGGAAAAGTATGTCTACTGTCACAATACAGTCAAACCAGAAACCGAAGAAGGCAGCCAACAACACCCTAGCAACTCCTGCCTTGCAGCCCATAATTCAGGCGGGGCAGTACAAAATGGTCCAACAGCGGGCACTACCTTGGAGATATCTTCTAGTCTTTATACTCCTTGCACTACAGCCTTGCATCATACATCAACATGCCCAATCAACACTGGACTCTTTCATGTTCGTGTTGCATGTCAAGACCAGCCCGCACACCCTACCTTTGCTCACAACTCTGTTTCACTCGGATTGAGCGCAACAATGTCCTCACTTCAACAAATTTTCTCGAGTCTACCGTCTCACATGGATATTTCGGTTGTTTCACAATAAGACGTAATGTAGATCCTCGTTCCATGCTTGTGCAATCTGGACCTCACCCATCAGGGCCGGTGATAGACATGTACAAAGAGTGCCTTTGCACTGGGCCCCAGAATTCTAAAGGCCCCTATGGATGTATTTTTTGTCATTTTAGTCTTTTATTCTTTTTAAAATTATTGTTTTGATCCAAACAACAACAACAACAACAAAGCCTTAGTCCCAAAATAATTTGGGGTCGGCTAACATGAATCATCATATGTCATCGTGTGAAAAGGTTGATGGAAAAAAAATAATAATAATAATAATAATAATAATAATAATAAAAATAATAAAATTAAATAAAATTAAAATATAAAAATTAAAATATAAAAATATAAAAAATAAATAAATAAATAAAATAAATAAAATAAATAATCACCCCCCCACATGGATTTTTGCCCTCCACTTCGGCCTCTTCAACACCATACTTTCATCCACTCAAAGTAAACCCATATCATTTTCAATCACTCTAATCCAAGTTTGTTTGGGTCTTCCCCTACCCCTCGCCATTTTATCATTTTTCCACTGTTCCGGTAACCGGTGCATCACTCGGTCTCCTTCTCACATGTCCAAACCACCTCAGACTATTTTCTCTCATTTTATCCTCAATGGGCGCAACTCCTACTTTACCTCTAATCACCTCATTCCCCAATCGATCATTTCTTGTATGACCGCACATCCATCGAAGCATACGCATCTCCGCCACATTCATCTTATGCACGTGACACTGTTTCACGGCCCAACATTCGGTGCCGCAAAGCATTGCCGGCCTAATTGCCGTGCGGTAGAATTTTCCCTTTAATCTATTGGGCATGCCGCGATCACATAGAAACCCTGTGGCACTCTTCCACTTCAACCAACCTGCTTTAATCCTATGAGCCACATCACTATCTAATTCTCCATCCTTTTGGATAATGAATTCGAATGCATGCGAAATTGAATTTTTATAGCATGCAAAATTGAATAAATCTTTATACTCGCTCCGTCTCAAAAAAGTTACGCTTTTTACCCCACTTTCTTATTCCTACCTCACTTTTCATACTCATAAAACTTACACTATTTACACTTTTTCTTTAATATTCGTGTCTAAAATAAAAGTGCAACTTTTAGTGGAACGGAGAAATTATATCGTTATTTGTGTAAATTTCTTATTATATAGTGGCCCAATATTTACATTTAGCACAGGGCCCTATAATTATTGAGACGGGTCTGACACCCATTCTTGTGCGAGGACAACTCATATGAAGATGAATCATACATATTGTATTCGCCGAGTGAGTGGCGGTACATGCCTTGTCATGACCACCTCTATCTTCGGCTACAGTTCAATATTAATCAACTACTATCGGTATTTCTGATGCAACACAAGTATTGGGAGTTCAAGCTGAGGCAGGAGGAGAGGAAGACTTTCGAGACAAGTTTCTGGAGTGTGGGAGCGCTGGCTCCCAAGGGGAGGGAGCACTGGCTCCCAATGGAGCAATTCCGCATGAGGCTGCTGGAATAAGGGAGCGCCGGCTCCCAATAGAGGGGAGCGCCCGCTCCCATGGCGCAGAGGGCAAGTCGAAGAGCAGTTTCAAGTTTCCTTATTTACGTTTTTTGTTCCTTTTTCTATTAGGATTTTCTATATTTTCTTTTTATGTTTCCTTAGGGATTTAGGAGAGTTTCTATATTTTCTTTTTATGTTTCCTTAGGGATTTAGGAGAGTATGAGCTATAAATACTCCCCTCTAGTTTTAGTTTTAGGTAGTCTTAACATTATTATTATTTTCTTTGGTTTTTCGAGTTAGTAATAAAACTTTGTGTTTTATCGAAAGAATTCGTTCTTGAGTTCTTGGGAATTCCTTTAATTCCTGCAGAGGTTTTAATCATTATTGATTAATTCCTATATCATTCCGCTGCGTTTACATCAGTTGGTATCAGAGCGAGGAGCGATCCTTGGAAGATGACCAATTCCGGTGGAGCCAACGGAGACACGCAAGCCACTCTTGCAGCAATCCTTGAGCGCATAGCAAACCAAGATCGTGAATATCGGGAGCGTGCAGAGCGACAAGAAGCCCTCCAAAGAGAACAACACACCCAATTATTAGCGGCCTTGGCGGGATTGCGAGTAGATGGTGACAGTGTCAACCCAAACAATCAACATGGTCCTCATGGGGAACACCTCCGCCATGATGGTCCGATTGGACGGGAGAATAGAGCTAACGGTGGGCGCGAGGACAGGGGAGCTCCTCCGGAAGTACATAGACCCAAAATTAGGGCCGATATTCCCTATTTTTCGGGTGAGTTATCAATCGAAGAATTTTTGGATTGGCTTAGAGAGGTCGATAAGTTTTTCGAATTAATGATGGTTGAAGATGATAGAAAAGTTCCCTATATAGCCTACAAACTACGTGGTGGTGCTTCCGCATGGTGGGAACAATTGATTCGTCATAGGGCATATATAAATCAACCCCCAATTGTGGAATGGAGGGACATGAAGAGGGAATTACGAAATCGATTTTTGCCTTTCGATTATGAGCAGTAATTATACTCCAAATTATTGGCATGTCGACAAGGTAATCCAACGGTGGAAGAATATGTGTATGAGTTCCACGCCACAACTGCACGAGTTGGTATGTATGAGACGGAATTTCAACTTATTTCACGATTCACCAATGGCCTGCGAATGAATATAAAGAACCAAGTGGAGTTGTTTACGTCACTTTAGTCAATGATGTGATTATTAGGGCCAAGAAAGTTGAGAAGCAATTGGCATCCTCATATCGCCCGCCTTCTACGTTCAAGAAGTTCGGTGAGTCTTCTTCTCACAGTGGCAAATCACAAACTTCCGGGGCTGATTTGAACAATGAAAGTGAGAAAGCAAAAGCTAGTGGATCCAAGGAGGTGATTGAGAAGCAACCACTACCGGTGCGAACAAACCCGGTCTGTCGCAACACCAATATGGGGCATAATAGTGGTCAACCCGCACATAATCCTTATGCAAAGAATTTTGGAGATAAATGTTTCAAGTGTGGGAAACCGGGACACATCTCTAATAATTGTACGAGTGGCAAAGGTGTTCATATGGTGGAGCGTGACGATCTTGGTTGGGAGGATAATGATGAAGAGTGTGAAGATGTATATGTCGATCCCAATCTTGACGATGATGAAGAGAACCATGAATCCTTGGTAGTTCGCAAGCTTATGTTAACCACACCTTCGGTAGATGAGCACCCTCAAAGGCACAATATTTTTCGTACCAAAGGCAAGGTGAACGATGTGGCCTCTATCTTCATCAGGATGGAGTGGTAGTAGTGAGAATTTGGTGTCACGTGGCCTTGTGAATAAACTAAAGCTTCAAGTGCAGCCACACCCGACGCCCTATTCGGTTGGTTGGATTAGCAATATCCACTACCAGAAACTGATGTTTTAGCGACGGAATCAACAGCGACGGAAGCATTCCGTCGCTATTTAGCGACAGAAATTATGCTTTAGCGACGGAATAAATTTGGCGCCAAATTTACCGACGGAATTAAATTCCTTGCTGAATTCCGTTAAAAATGAATATTCGACGAATATTCGTTTTTAGCATTTGGAATTTCGGCGGCGAATTTAATTCCGTCTAAATAAAATATCGGCCGACGGAATTATTCCGTCGCCGATAATTTATTTATTTTTTAATTTTTTAAGTTATCAATGACGGAATTATTCCGTCGCTGATAATTTATTTATTTTTTAATTTTTTTTTACGTTATCAGCGACGGAATTATTCCGTCGCTGATAATTTATTTTAAAAAAAAAAAATTAGATTATCAGCGACAGAATTATTCCGTCGCTGATAAATTTATCAGCGACGGAATAATTCCGTCGCTGATAATTTATATTTTTTTAAAAAAAATAGATTATCAGCGACGGAATAATTCCGTCGCTGATAATTTTAATTTTTCTTCTATATACTTTCATTTGTTTAGTTTTTTTTCTATCTTTTTTTCTATAACTTTTTCTAAAAAAACCACTAATTAACAAAGGCTAAAATATTATTTTCTAGTCAATAAAAAATTTTTAAAAAAAATTAAAAAATAAATATAGGGTAGTCCGCCCCTCTTTTGACTTTTCTTCTATATACTTTCATTTGTTTATTTTTTTTCTATCTTTTTTTATATAACTTTTTCTAAAAAAAATCACTAATTAACAAAGGCTAAAATATTATTTTCTAGTCAATAAAAAAGTTAAAAAAAATTAAAAAATAAATATAGGGTAGTCCGTCCCTCTTTTGACTTTTCTTCTATATACTTTCATCTGTTTAGTTTTTTCTATCTTTTTTCTATAACTTTTTATAAAAAAACCACTAATTAACAAAGGCTAAAATATTATTTTCTAGTCAATAAAAAATTTAAAAAAATAAAAAATACATATAGGGTAGTCCGTCCCTCTTTTGACTTTTCTTCTATATACCTTCATTTGTTTAGTTTTTTTTCTATCTTTTTTTATATAACTTTTTTTAAAAAAAACCACTAATTAACAAAGGCTAAAATATTATTTTCTAGTAAGTAAAAAATTTAAAAAAATCAAAAAATAAATATAGGGTAGTCCGTCCCTCTATTGACTTTTATTCTATATACTTTCATTTGTTTAGTTTTTTTTCTATCTTCTTTTCTATAACTTTTTCTAAAAAAAACCACTAATTAATAAAGGCTAAAATATTATTTTCTAGTCAATAAAAAATTTTAAAAAAATTAAAAAATAAATATAGGCTACCTCGTTTATTTTGGGTTTTAAGGAATGTGTCCCGATCTTGTGAAAATGGTATACGGCTACCTCGTTTATTTATTTTTTTTTTTCTATATTCTAAATGACATTTAAAGTGTTTTTCATCTTTATAACCTTCCTCAAAATCCAAATGGAAATTGAGTTACAAATATGTGCCATTATTTAGGGTTCTCAGGGTTTTATGTGTCCCGATCTTGTGAAAATGGTATACGGCTACCTCGTTTATTTTTTTTTAATTTTTTTCTACATTATAAATGACATTTAAAGTGTTTTTCATCTTTATGACTTTCCTCAAAATCCAAATGGAAATTGAGTTACAAATATGTGCCATTATTTAGGATTTTAAGGAATGTGTCCCGATCTTGTGAAAATGGTATACGGCTACCTCGTTTATTTTTTTATTATTTTTTTCTATATTCTAAATGACATTTAAAGTGTTTTTCATATTTATAACCTTTCTCAAAATCCAAATGGAAATTGAGTTACAAATATGTGCCATTATTTAGGGTTCTCAGGGATTTATGTGTCCCGATCTTGTGAAAATGGTATACGGCTACCTCGTTTATTTTTTTTTAATTTTTTTCTACATTATAAATGACATTTAAAGTGTTTTTCATCTTTATGACTTTCCTCAAAATCCAAATGGAAATTGAGTTACAAATATGTGCCATTATTTAGGATTTTAAGGAATGTGTCCCGATCTTGTGAAAATGGTATACGGCTATCTCGTTTATTTTTTTTTAATTTTTTTCTACATTCTAAATGACATTTAAAGTGTTTTTCATCTTTATGACCTTCCTCAAAATCCAAATGGAAATTGAGTTACAAATATGTGTCATTATTTAGGGTTCTTAGGGTTTTATGTGTCCCGATCTTGTGAAAATGGTATACGGATACCTCGTTAATTTTTTTTTAATTTTTTTCTACATTATAAATGACATTTAAAGTGTTTTTAATATTTATGACTTTCCTCAAAATCCAAATGGAAATTGAGTTACAAATATGTGCCATTATTTAGGATTTTAAGGAATGTGTCCCGATCTTGTGAAAATGGTATACGGCTACGTCGTTTATTTTTTTTTAATTTTTTTCTACATTCTAAATGACATTTAAAGTGTTTTTCATCTTTATAACCTTCCTCAAAATCCAAATGAAAATTGAGTTACAAATATGTGCCATTATTTAGGGTTCTCAGGGTTTTATGTGTCCCGATCTTGTGAAAATGGTATACGGCTACCTCGTTTATTTTTTTTAAATTTTTTTCTACATTATAAATGACATTTAAAGTGTTTTTCATCTCTATGACTTTCCTCAAAATCCAAATGGAAATTGAGTTACAAATATGTGCCATTATTTAGGATTTTAAGGAATGTGTCCCGATCTTGTGAAAATGGTATACGGCTACCTCGTTTATTTTTTTTTTTAATTTTTTTCTACATTCTAAATGACATTTAAAGTGTTTTTCATCTTTATGACCTTCCTCAAAATCCAAATGGAAATTGAGTTACAAATATATGCCATTATTTAGGGTTCTCAGGGTTTTATGTGTCCCGATCTTGTGAAAATGATATACGGCTACCTCGTTTATTTTTTTTTAATTTTTTTCTACATTATAAATGACATTTAAAGTGTTTTTCATCTCTATGACTTTCCTCAAAATCCAAATGGAAATTGAGTTACAAATATGTGCCATTATTTAGGATTTTAAGGAATGTGTCCCGATCTTGTGAAAATGGTATACGGCTACCTCGTTTATTTTTTTTTAATTTTTTTCTACATTCTAAATGACATTTAAAGTGTTTTTCATCTTTATGACCTTCCTCAAAATCCAAATGGAAATTGAGTTACAAATATATGCCATTATTTAGGGTTCTCAGGGTTTTATGTGTCCCGATCTTGTGAAAATGGTATACGGCTACCTCGTTTATTTTTTTTAAATTTTTTTCTACATTATAAATGACATTTAAAGTTTTTTTCATCTTTATGACTTTCCTCAAAATCCAAATGGAAATTGAGTTACAAATATGTGCCATTATTTAGGATTTTAAGGAATGTGTCCCGATCTTGTGAAAATGGTATACGACTACCTCGTTTATTTTTTTTTAATTTTTTTCTACATTCTAAATGACATTTAAAGTGTTTTTCATCTTTATGACCTTCCTCAAAATCCAAATGGAAATTGAGTTACAAATATGTGCCATTATTTAGGGTTCTTAGGGTTTTATGTGTCCCGATCTTGTGAAAATGGTATACGGATACCTTGTTTATTTTTTTTTAATTTTTTTCTACATTCTAAATGACATTTAAAGTGTTTTTCATCTTTATGACCTTCCTCAAAATCCAAATGGAAATTGAGTTACAAATATATGCCATTATTTAGGGTTCTCAGGGTTTTATGTGTCCCGATCTTGTGAAAATGGTATACGGCTACCTCGTTTATTTTTTTTAAATTTTTTTCTACATTATAAATGACATTTAAAGTGTTTTTCATCTCTATGACTTTCCTCAAAATCCAAATGGAAATTCAGTTACAAATATGTGCCATTATTTAGGATTTTAAGGAATGTGTCCCGATCTTGTGAAAATGGTATACGGCTACGTCGTTTATTTTTTTTTAATTTTTTTCTACATTCTAAATGACATTTAAAGTGTTTTTCATCTTTATAACCTTCCTCAAAATCCAAATGAAAATTGAGTTACAAATATGTGCCATTATTTAGGGTTCTCAGGGTTTTATGTGTCCCGATCTTGTGAAAATGGTATACGGCTACCTCGTTTATTTTTTTAAATTTTTTCTACATTATAAATGACATTTAAAGTGTTTTTCATCTCTATGACTTTCCTCAAAATCCAAATGGAAATTGAGTTACAAATATGTGCCATTATTTAGGATTTTAAGGAATGTGTCCCGATCTTGTGAAAATGGTATACGGCTACCTCGTTTATTTTTTTTTTTAATTTTTTTCTACATTCTAAATGACATTTAAAGTGTTTTTCATCTTTATGACCTTCCTCAAAATCAAAATGGAAATTGAGTTACAAATATATGCCATTATTTAGGGTTCTCAGGGTTTTATGTGTCCCGATCTTGTGAAAATGGTATACGGCTACCTCGTTTATTTTTTTTAAATTTTTTTCTACATTCTAAATGACATTTAAAGTTTTTTTCATCTTTATGACTTTCCTCAAAATCCAAATGGAAATTGAGTTACAAATATGTGCCATTATTTAGGATTTTAAGGAATGTGTCCCGATCTTGTGAAAATGGTATACGGCTACCTCGTTTATTTTTTTTTAATTTTTTTCTACATTCTAAATGACATTTAAAGTGTTTTTCATCTTTATGACCTTCCTCAAAATCCAAATGGAAATTGAGTTACAAATATGTGCCATTATTTAGGGTTCTTAGGGTTTTATGTGTCCCGATCTTGTGAAAATGGTATACGGATACCTTGTTTATTTTTTTTTAATTTTTTTCTACATTCTAAATGACATTTAAAGTGTTTTTCATCTTTATGACCTTCCTCAAAATCCAAATGGAAATTGAGTTACAAATATGTGCCATTATTTAGGGTTCTCAGGGTTTTATGTGTCCCGATCTTGTGAAAATGGTATACGGCTACCTCGTTTATTTTTTTTAAATTTTTTTCTACATTATAAATGACATTTAAAGTGTTTTTCATCTCTATGACTTTTCTCAAAATCCAAATGGAAATTCAGTTACAAATATGTGCCATTATTTAGGATTTTAAGGAATGTGTCCCGATCTTGTGAAAATGGTATACGGCTACCTCGTTTATTTTTTTTAATTTTTTTCTACATTCTAAATGACATTTAAAGTGTTTTTCATCTTTATGACCTTCCTCAAAATCCAAATGGAAATTGAGTTACAAATATGTGCCATTATTTAGGGTTCTTAGGGTTTTATGTGTCCCGATCTTGTGAAAATGGTATACGGCTACCTTGTTTATTTTTTTTTAATTTTTTTCTTCATTCTAAATGACATTTAAAGTGTTTTTCATCTCTATGACCTTCCTCAAAATCCAAATGGAAATTGAGTTACAAATATGTGCCATTATTTAGGGTTCTTAGGGTTTTATGTGTCCCGATCTTGTGAAAATGGTATACGGATACCTTGTTTATTTTTTTTTAATTTTTTTCTACATTCTAAATGCCATTTAAAGTGTTTTTCATCTTTATGACCTTCCACAAAATCCAAATGGAAATTGAGTTACAAATATGTGCCATTATTTAGGGTTCTCAGGGTTTTATGTGTCCCGATCTTGTGAAAATGGTATACGGCTACCTCGTTTATTTTTTTTAAATTTTTTTCTACATTATAAATGACATTTAAAGTGTTTTTCATCTCTATGACTTTCCTCAAAATCCAAATGGAAATTCAGTTACAAATATGTGCCATTATTTAGGATTTTAAGGAATGTGTCCCGATCTTGTGAAAATGGTATACGACTACCTCGTTTATTTTTTTTTAATTTTTTTCTACATTCTAAATGACATTTAAAGTGTTTTTCATCTTTATGACCTTCCTCAAAATCCAAATGGAAATTGAGTTACAAATATGTGTCATTATTTAGGGTTCTTAGGGTTTTATGTGTCCCGATCTTGTGAAAATGGTATACGGATACCTTGTTTATTTTTTTTTAATTTTTTTCTACATTATAAATGACATTTAAAGTGTTTTTAATCTTTATGACTTTCCTCAAAATCCAAATGGAAATTGAGTTACAAATATGTGCCATTATTTAGGGCTTTTAGGGTTTTATGTGTCCCGAAGTGTCCCAAAAGGACGTTTGCACGAGAATTAAGAAAAGTGATGTAAGAAAGAGAAAAAGGTTAAATGTTGTGAGTATGAAAAATTAAATAGGAGAGAGAATGAGTGGGAGGAATAGTTAGGAGAGAGAATGTTGTGAGTGTAAAAGTAAAGTAGGAGACGAATGAGTGGGGTAGGAAGAGTATAAAAATAATAAAAACTTTCCTTTTTAGGAATGAGACATTTTAAATGGGACGCCCAAAAAGGAAACTTGAGACACTTCGACCGGGACGGAGGGAGTATATCATTATTATGATATACTCCTATACTCCCTCCGTCCCGGAACAATCTTCACACTTTCCCTTTTGGGCGTCCCAAAACTTACTTCACACATTTAAAACTTACCTAAAATGGAAAGGAATCTTTACTATTCCCTCCACTCATTCTCTCTCCTACATTATTTTAATACTCACAACACCATTATAATTTACTATTCTCTCCACTCATTCTCTCTCCTATTTTATTTTCACACTCACAACACTTTTAATATAATACTCCCTCCTTAAAACCAGTGCAAACAGTGTTTGTGAAGTAAGTTCCGGGACGGAGGGAGTATTATTATTTATTATTTAATTATTATTATTATATAATATTATTTTATATTTTAAATTATTTTTGATATTATTATTATTATGGTCATTAAACAATAAAGATCTTAGCCATTAAATATATCACAAACAATAAAATCCAATAGTCCAAATCCAAAAGCATGACACCCTTTTTTTTAATTGGCTTACAAATTTTCACATGGATTGATCCCCTAATCAATCTGAACCATTAATCATAAACATCCAATGGTCTAAATCCATTTTGCAAAAGTATGATACCCTTTGTTTTCATTGGCTTACAAATTTTCACATGGATTGATCCCCTAATCAATCTGAACCATTAATCTTAAATATCCAATGGTCTAAATTCATCAAAACAAAACCATTTCACAAACCATTTCACATTCTTAAATTCTTTTTATCTTTCAATTTATTTACTCAAACACACACACACACACACACACACAGTCACACACACTCACACTTTCTCTCTCTCACACTCTGTTTCTCTCTCTACTAATCCGGCCACCCTAACCAGATCCGGCGACCCTTCAGATCCGGCGACCCTTCAGATCCGGCGACCCTTCAGATCCGGCGACCCTTCCAGCTTCCTTCCCCACGACATCCCCGCCTTCTCTCCATCTCTGACTCCGCCTCCGCCTCCACCTCCATCTCCGCCTCCCCCTCCATCCTCGCCTCCATCTCCATCTCCATCTCCATCTCCATCTCCGCCTCCATCTCCATCTCCGGCGCCTCTTCCTCGCCCCTCTTCTTCACCATCTTTTTCGCCTCCACCTCCATCTCCTCCGCCTCCACCTCCACCTCCATCTCCGCCTCTTCCTCCACCCCGCCTCCATCTCCTCCTCTTTCTCCATCTCCGCCTCTTACCCCAAACCTGCCGTCCCCTCGATTTCGAATTGAAAATGGGTTTTGACAGAAGAAGATGAGTTTTGAAGTTTGAGAATTGAGAATTGTAGTTGAAAGTGGGTTTTGACATTTTTTGATTTTTTTTTTCAAATTTGGATGGTAGTAGTGGTCATTTGCAAATATTTGATATTTATTTTTTTCTTTGAAAGATTTGTAATTAATTTTTAAAAGATTGTACACAAAATCTGGGGAGAAACGCGTTTCTCCGTCGCCCATGGAGAAACGGGGCTTGTTTTGTCGTGCGACATACCTAGCCAATAGCCAGAAGCTTTGGAAAGGATATCCAGAAGCTTTGGAAAGGATATCCAGAAACCAAATATTTTTTCTGGATATCCTTTACAAAGCTTCTGGATATCCATTTCAAAGCTACGGATATCAGAAAGCTTTGTAAAGGATATCCGAAAAAATACTTGGTTTCTGGATATCCTTTACAAAGCTTCTGGATATCCATTTCAAAGCTTCTGGATATCCAGAAGCTTTGTAAAGGATATCCAGAAACTGGCTACTTATGTCGTGCGACATAACAAGCCCGTTTCTCCAAGAAACGCGTTTCTCCCCAGACGCACTCAAGATTGTAATAGATGTATTTTGATATTATTAATTTACGTATCTTGATATTTGTAATTGATGTATTTTGATATTTTTCTATAGATGTATTTTTTTTTAATTTATTAGTTTTTTTAAAATATTATAATTGATGTTTTTCATTTTTATCATTAAAAAAAAATTATTCAATATTGAAAAAAAAAAGGATTTAATTTTGACATTTTTGTTTTTATTTTTATTTATTGAATTATTAGCGACGGAATATTCCGTCGGTGAAATAAAAATTAAATTAAAATAAATTAAATCAGCGGCGGAATATTCCGTCGCTGAAATAAAAATTAAATTAAAATAAATTAAATCGACGGAATATTCCGTCATTTGAAATAAAAATTAAATTAAAATAAATTAAATCGACGGAAATTTCCGCCGCCGATTTAGTTTATTTTAATTTAATTTTTATTTCGGCAAGGAAATTCTGTCGATTTAATTTATTTTAATTTAATTTTTATTTCAATGACGGAATATTCCGTCGCTGATTTAATTTATTTTAATTTAATTTTTATTTCAGCGGCGGAAATTTCCGTCGCTGAAATAAAAATTTAATTAAATTAAATTAATTCAGCGACGGAATATTCCGTCGCTGAAATAAAAAATCAGCGGCGGAATATTAATTCCGTCGGTAAAACCAAAATTCTACCGACGGAAATTGAGCCGTCGGAGCACTGCGACGGGCTGGTAGCGGCGGACCAGCGACGGAATTTTTCCGTCGCTGTTTAATTTTAGCGACGGAAATTTGGATTTAGCGACGGAAATTTCCGTTGCTAAAACCTGTTTTTCTGGTAGTGATCGGCAATATCAAGGTACATGAACAATGCTCTATTTCTTTTAATTTGGGTAGTTATAAGGATGTAGTCGTATGTGATATTGTTGATATGAATGCCTGTGATGTATTGTTGGGTCGCCCATGGCAATTTGACCTTGGGGTGATGTATGATGGTAAGGAGAATAGCATTAACTTTAAGAAAGACGGAAAACGTTTCCATGTTCATGCCTTAAAGGACGTTATTTCCCCTAGCCCAAAGAAACCCAAGGCACTTGTTTCTCTTTACACATCAAAGGAGTTCTACCATGATTTGTCAAAGGCTCCTTATGTTCTTACGGTGATTCGTCAAGGTGTTGAGGAAGATGGTATAATCTTATTTTCGGAGGAAATTCCCATGCCTATATTAATGCTTCGTTGTCATATTTATTCCAAGTACTTGTTCCAATGGGACGGATCAATTCAAATTCTTTCAATTCTTTCTACGTTAAAGATGAAGATTTATTCAAAGTATTTATTTCGATGGAATGACTCGTTTCAAAGTTCGGACGAGGATTCGGGACAAATCCTTTTTCAAGTGGGGGTGAATGATGCAACACAAGTATTGGGAGTTCAAGCTGAGGCAGGAGGAGAGGAAGACTTTCGAGACAAGTTTCTGGAGTGTGGGAGCGCTGGCTCCCAAGGGGAGGGAGCACTGGCTCCCAATGGAGCAATTCCGCATGAGGCTGCTGGAATAAGGGAGCGCCGACTCCCAATAGAGGGGAGCGCCCGCTCCCATGGCGCAAAGGGCAAGTCGAAGAGCAGTTTCAAGTTTCCTTATTTACGTTTTTTTGTTCCTTTTTCTATTAGGATTTTCTATATTTTCTTTTTATGTTTCTTAGGGATTTAGGAGAGTTTCTATATTTTCTTTTTATGTTACCTTAGGAATTTAGGAGAGTATGAGCTATAAATACTCCCCTCTAGTTTTAGTTTTAGGTAGTCTTAACTTTATTATTATTTTCTTTGGTTTTTCGAGTTAGTAATAAAACTTCGTGTTTTATCGAAAGAATTCGTTCTTGAGTTCTTGGGAATTCCTTTAATTCCTGCAGAGGTTTTAATCATTATTGATTAATTCCTATATCATTCCGCTGCGTTTACATCAATTTCCATTCAAGCTACATCTCCGTACCTCCAATTGGCTTGAGGGAGGGTGTAAGCGATACATAAATAATGGCCTCTTAGGATCATACATGCACAGTCCTTGGCTAAGGATTTAGTAAATACATGTACTAGCTATAGTTTAGTGCATGTTAGCTAGAATATAAATAGTTGCTAGAATATAGATAGTTTATTATTTGCCTTATCCTATACACCCTAGATATATGTACATTATAAATAGTGAGACTACAACAATGCATTACTCACGTTGAGTCATTGTAATTACAAGTCATATTCTCTCTTTCTCTTCCATGGCATTACTCTTCGTCCCTATTGCTAATTCTTGTCTATCAAAAGAGATGAATTGTTGTTGTGTGATACAATGGCTGTAGTCACGAAGAGAGTGTGTAAAGATAGAATCAAACTCGAACATGTATCACCATCAATGAATTCAGTACAATGTGTGCATACTCAAAGAAAGACGAAGACCTAATGAAATACAAAATAAGTCTATTTCTCTCCTTATTGAAGGTTCACACGATTCTTTCCGCAGAACTCAAAATAATACATCTCAAATAATTTTACTAGCTTCCCTTAAACCTCCTTCTCTCCCATTATGAAACTGCAGGCCACTTGCAATAGACAAATCAAACCGATGTTGGCTAGTCACTCAACGTTGAGATTTCCTTAAGTACTCAATTGGTCAGTGATCTGAGTCACATTTTGTTATGCTGTTTGAATCAAGAACACCTGGGTTATAGAGATAGAAAGATATATTAATACAAATACAAAGCTGGTATATATGAATGGTAGGACAAATATCCTAAAGTTAGCATGGTTTACCTGCTTCTCGGGTTGGACCTATTTGCCATTTACCCTTTCTCGGTTAACCCGCAGTTCCGTGATCCCAAATTCAATTACGTCCGGAGGGTTTTGAAAATCTTAACCGTGTCACGATGCCTGTGCACCAGCCATCACGGTAGTAAGCATCAACTATTTCGCTGAGCTATCTCAAACAAGGTGTGGTACCGGACGTAAATGGGGTGTTTCTTGTTGTAGATATTGTTAAAGTGTATCAATAATTTCGCTGAGCTATCTCCAACAAACCATCTTTGTTGGTGAAAACTTCGACATGAGAGCCTCCAGAGAGGTGAGACGATTGGCTATTGGGGAGGTCAGCTGAAGCAACACCCTCATGTAGCTCCGCCCGTTTCGTTATACAACGCTTGTACCATTCAAAAATGAGAGAGACGCTAAGTGTTCATAGTCATTTGGTCGGTGATCTGAATCACATGTTTATTGATGTTTTTTGCTTGTTGAGTTAAGCACACCTATTTAAGGGAGAATGTCAACATAAGGCAACTCAGAAAAATAATCGGAGTTTGAGATCACAAATCATGTTTCCATGTCTAGCTTGCAGTAAAGATATACAAGTAGGAAAAGAAACATGAAAATTAGGGATTTATGCAACGTACTTTACCTACTTGTATCAATAATACACTATATTCCCTCCGCTCCACTTGAAAAGACAAAAATTTAATTTAAGGTGTCCCATTTAAAAAGTCACATTCCCAAAATAGAAACTTTTTAATATTACTTTAATCGTGGGACCGATTTGTCATACTCAAAATAACTATCCACTAAGTAGTATGTTCCATTATTTGATACAAATCGCAAAAGTGTGATGCATATGGTTGATTGGCGAAAAATTATACGTTATACGGTTCTTCTAGTTTTGACAACCGACCCAAGCTTGACAATCGACCAAAGGCATAATAGTCAATCCAAGCATGTCAAAACATCGACCATGCTCCTTACAACTCATTCAAAAGGACAAGTCAAAAGATCCATGCCACTAGAGTCAAAGATCAAAACACTTTAAACCCTTCAAACCTCAATTATAGTGAATTGTTTCTTTGATTGTCAAGGACACAAAGGTAGACATATGCAGGCCCGGCCCTGCTATGAGACGGGTGAGGCCGTCGCCTAGGGCCTCCGAATTTTGTCCAATTTTAAGGGCCCCAAAATTTATGTTTTATTATATATATAAAGTTTACAAATTTACACAACAAGAAGCTCCGTTGTAGTGGTAATGCAGATTGAATAAAAACCTTGTTAATAACTTGGTCCAAGTTTGAACCTTAGCATAGACATATTTTTTTTTCTGCAAGGGAAGTCCCAATCTGGGCTTCTCAGCCCAAAATCAGCAGAATCCCAGCCCTAAGCGAAATAGTTTGCTTAGGGCCTCAAAATGTACAGGGCCGGCCCTGGACATATGAGAAGTTGCTTTGCTCTGATCAACATTAAATCCCCTTGTGTCTTGTCTTTTTCTTCTCTCACACCATAACACCATTCTCTAGATATTTCTTTAAACTATCTTTACACACTTACTGTTTCACATAAGTATTACTCCCTCCGTCCCAATAATAGCTTCCCATTTTGCCATTTTGGGTGTCCCGTTAATAGCTTCCACTTTCCTTTTTTGGCAAAGGAATCTTCACTATTCCCTCCACTGATTCTCTCTCCTCCATTATTTTAATACTCACAACACCATTATAATTTACTATTCTCTCCACTCATTCTCTCTCCTATTTTCAAATTACACTCACATCATTTTTACTTCCCCCCAATTTCTTAATTTGCGTGCTGCCCAAAAAATGGGCAGCTCTTATTGGGACGGAGGGAGTATTTCATTTTGCTGCTATTAATCTTATCATTTACTTGACAGTCAATGGTGCTTATCTCAACTGTCAACTCTTTCTCCGATAATTCTTTCAAGACCTTTCATTTGGCATCAGAGCGGTCTTCTTAAAGACTTAAGTGTCTTCAAGCTTCACATACAGAAAATGATCCGTCTACCTCCAACTATGCCTCATCCAAATCCAAAAAGAAACAATGAGAAGGGCATACCACACATACACATTAATGATTGCTAATCATCTGAAATATTTTTCTCCGAAAAAATTAAACATATCTGATGCTAACAGTGTTTGGAATTGGTTTGCCTTTGCATGAAGACATCACTGTTCTCACTCAAGCCGATACAAATTGAGGACTAGACAAAATTAAAACTCCTAACATGTGGATACAAATGGAGGACTAGACAAAATTAAAACTCCTAACATGTGGTCAGAAGAATATGAAACACAACTAGTAAGCGCCAACCTAAAAGTCAAAAGTATAATTCAAACGGGTGTTAATGACTTCTTGGCACAAGAAATTGGTAAATTTGACTTAGCCAAAAAAGGCTTGGGAACTTGTTAAAACTAACTAAGCTCACCAAACAGAATAATGTTAGAGAACAGAACTGCTATAATCTATTAAGACAACTTGATTATTTCAAATTTGCCTGTGGTGAAAAAGTGAGCATTGCAAAACCGGTTTGAAGAATTGAGTCCTTGATGGATGAAGAGGTTCATAGGCGGAGTGGTATCATTTTACGGAATCCTTTAACGACTCTATATCTACTGGAAGCTAACAATGATATGTTTAAAAATCCAGCACATATTCAACAGTCACACTTTTTAGAAACAAATCTACCAATTTCATTAGCACTAAGTGCAGATGAAGAAAAAAATAATTAGAAAACCACAAAGATAATGAATGACTTAATATTTAAAGAGATAAACATCATTTAATGATCACATGTACTCCGTCTAATGAATCTTATTAAAAACCCTAAATCTAGTCAGTTGAATTACTTTTGAAGGTTTTGCATGCGTCTGTATGAGAATGTGGATTTTTGAGTTTGTGTGTGCATGTGTGTGAGTATTCTTATACACACTCCCGCATATGTTTGAAAGAAAGAGAGAGAGAGAGAGAGAGAGAGAGAGAGAGAGAGAGAGAGAGAGACTAACGCTATGCTGCAATCCTATCTGAGAGCTCATTCTTATCAGATCAATATCTGCTCCAGAGCCATTGAAATCTGTGATTGGATTTTGTTGCTCATCAGTCTTCGATCTGTTAAACAAAAGAATGAACAAAATTTAGAACAATCTCAGCAGATTGAAATTATCTGCTAAACCACGAAATGAACAAATTAACTGAAGAGGCTTACGAATCGCAGAAGATGAAATCTATAGGTTCAGTGACAGAAATTGATGAAATCGAGGAATTGTATCAGTGACCTTGGCGCCTTAGGCGTGACCAAGGCGCGCCCAACGCCAAGAAAGCTGGTGTTCACAAATGAGCCAAAGGCTCCAAAATTAATACTATTTCATTTCCTAGCACTATGTTAAGGCCTCTCAGTATATACTACTCCATTTTCTAGCATTTCAATTTCTCGACGATGTGGGATTAATATCTCATTTGGTTTTCAAATGCTAAGGCCTCTCAATATATACTACTCCAATTTTTGCATTTCAATTCCTAGACAATGT
Organism: Adenophora triphylla var. japonica; assembly: GCA_022495995.1. NCBI lineage: Eukaryota > Viridiplantae > Streptophyta > Magnoliopsida > Asterales > Campanulaceae > Adenophora > Adenophora triphylla. Next base: position 385,753 of record JAFEMH010001466.1, on the reverse strand, counting down.
GGGATTAATGTCTAATTTGGTTTCAAATGCTAAGGCCTCTCAATATATACTACTCCATTTTCTAGCATTTCAATTCCTATACGATGTGGGATTAATATCCCATTTGGTTTTCAAATGCTAAGGCCTCTCAATATATACTAAATGGAAAGCTTTCTTGAGAAATTAACGAGCTATGAAAAGTCTTAGTTAAGGAGCCATTTGGCGGTGATTAGGCGTCCTAGGCGTGACTTAGGCGCAGATTAGGCGCGCCCAACACCAAGAAAGCTGGTGTTCACTAAGGAGCCCCAAAATTTATACTATTCCATTTTCTACCACTTCAATTCCTAGACGATGTGGGATTAATATACCATTTGATTTTCAAATGCTAAGACCTCTCAATATATACTACTCCATTTCCTAGCATTTCAATTCCTATTCGACGTGAGATTAATATCCCATTTGGTTTTCAAATGCTAAGACCTCTCAATATATACTACTCCATTTTCTAGCATTTCAATTCCTAGACAATGTGAGATTAATGTCCAATTTGGTTTCAAATGCTAAGGCCTCTCAATATATACTACTCCATTTTCTAGTATTTCAATTCCTATACGATGTGGGATTAATATCTCATTTGGTTTTCAAATGCTAAGTGTTGTGGGCATTTTTCAACATGGCAACATCTTCAATTGATCCTGCATATCGAGATGTCATTACACTGTAAGTATTGTTTTAATATTTACTTGTTCAATATTTCTTAATATTTTTATTCTTATCTTTCAGTAATTAAGAGAGAAATGCGGAACAATCTTCAAGCACGTTCAACAGACCTTCAAACGGCTAGGGCGACTTGGTCTAACGGAGGTTGAAGTGATAAACCAAAATGCCGAGATTATAGGAACCATATTGACTCTTTCATATCTACTTGTATTTAAGGGGAAATGGAGACGGAAAAACACACTAACGCTCATACGCACACACTCAACACACAAAGCTCTTGTAATCCTCTCCATTGTCTTCCAAAGTTGTATTCTTGATCATTATAGTGAAACCTTTAAGGTTGGAGACCTAACTCCCGGGGTTTTTTCCAAAGAGGTTATCACCTCCAAGGTTTTCCTCGTTAACAAATCGTGTTGTCATTTTCTCTTTTTCATTCTTTTGTTCCATATAATTGAATTCCACAGTTCCCTCCTTATTATTCAATCCACACACTAAACTTAGTTAAGATTCTACTTTATTGTTTTTTCTACCAAAACAATTTGGCGCCCACCGAGGGGCCTCGTGGTTTATCGGTTATTTGAAACATTTCCCAACCAAATTCACTATGTCTGCACCCTCCAATGTGTCCACCGCCGGGAAAGGTCCCGCCGTTGTTCCCACATCAGGAGGTAGAACCAGCTTGTTACCACCACCTCCTCAGACCGGGTCTCAGCCAACTCAACCTACGAAGACTCCACAAAAGGGGGCAACCTCTTCCAATGCGAGATGCCGACATCCGGAGTATCCTAACCAAAGTTGAATCAAAGGTTGGACCAAAGAAGACAACAATTCGAAGGTGTTGACTAATTCCATGATTAAGATGCGTAAAGATCAACACTCATCGCATCTCGGCTTGAGAACATATCACCATTGCGTGCAAGGGTTCTCAACTTTGACAACACCGGAGGATCTACATTTCAGAGTGAATTCATTCCAATGGGCAGTCCTCCTCAAACTCATCCGCTGACATCTTTAATGATGTCGACATCTTTACCTCGGGGACACCCCATTGATGCCATCTTCCTGAGGATTCACCCCATTCATTCCATTTATAGACAACACTACCGTCACGACTACTACGGACGATTCTCGGTTTGCTAAATAATCTTTTCAATAATAATAATTTCAATCGTCTTCCTATGGCCGACCCTTTTGCAGAAACCCACTAGCTAAACAGATGCAGGATCTCGTAGAGCCGATAATGAACGTACTGTGTAACTCCTCCAATTCAACCAAAGTGACTCCAAAATCGTTACAATCAATCCCGGTTTGTCCCAAAGAATTGCAAATGTCGACATCCCGAAGCGTTTCGCCGTACCATCTATGAAGTTGTACGATGGCACCACGGACCTGCAGGAGCATGTTGCACACTATCAAGAAAAGATGGACATAATCCATATCCCGCTTCAAGACGGGAGGCCTCGCTTATGCAGGGATTTGGATCCACCTTGTCCGACCAGCTCTCAAATGGCCGATTAGGCAACCCCTGGGTTCAATTGGTTCATACGCCCACCTCATCAACATGTTCTATAACCAATTCTCATGCGATCGACAATTTGAAAAGTTGACAAGTGATCTCTACAATGTGACCCAGCAGCCTAATGAGACTCAAGGATTATGTCCCATCGGTTCAATAAGGAGGTGTTAGAAATTCCCAATCTTGACATGTCGATGCCTACGTAAGCATTCAAATGGGGTCAAGAAAGATTCACAATATTATCAAGATTTGGTAATGACTCCTTGTAAGCGGCTAGAAGAAGTCAGAGCAAGCATTAAGGTTCATAAGACTGGAGGAAGATGAGCCGCGAAGATCGAAGTCGTCATCCAAGACGTCGACATATGACCATCCCGACAGAAAGACCGAATCGTCCCATCGCAGAACAACCGTCCCAATCCTTATCCGAGAATTGACACTAGCAAAATTAATTCGGTAGACGGTGAGGATGAAGATAGTGATAATGTGCCTAACATTTCGATTATTGTTTTTCCGTTGACATTTCAGTGTACTTTGTGCAATGGGCAACCTAGGAGACAAAGCCGATGGCCAAAGAAAACGGACAAAACCACAGGATGGCGTGACAAATCAAAATGGTGCGCTTACCATGAAGACTTTGGACACGTTGCATTGAAGAGCATCGCGTTAAGAAAGGAGAGATCGATTTACTTACTCTCGAAAGGACATCTTAAGGAGTTATTGGGGTCCGTAAAGAAGAAGGCCGAAAATGCAGAAGCTCCTCATGAAGCCGAAAGACGCGCTCCCCCAAAGATCAACAAAGGTGATCAACTTCATCGGTGGAGGCTCGTAAATATGTGGAACATCCTATTCTCGCCGCAAAACGACACGCTAAGGAGTCAAAAGAGGAAAAGCCGCAGAGACACCCCAAGATGTCGACACCTTACCCGGATCCAATTACCTTTGATGAAAGTGATCGTGATAACTTGCCGGAACCCCATCATGACGGTTCGGTTATTTCCTTGCAGATCGCTAACCGTACAATACGACGTATTCTCGTAGATGGGGGCAGCTCCGTCAATCTTATTATGTTGGGTACCCTTAAGGAAATGAACATCCTGACCTGAGATTGTCAAAAAGTCTTCAAGGCCGGTAGGCTTCAAAGTGGTGAAGTCAAAGAAACGGTAGGGGAGATAAAGCTTCCAATATACTCAAAGGGCCTCAACACCATGGAGCGGTTCTCGCATAATTGATTGCGCAACATCTTACAATGTCATTCTTGGAAGACCGTGGATTCACGGAATGAAGGCCGTACCCTCCACTTACCATCGTTGTGTGAAGTTTCCAACACCTTGGGGTGTCGCTAAGATTTACAAAGTGATCAACAGTGGCTAAGGAATGTTACAAAACTTCAATGAAGGCGTCTATATCTCCAAAACAAGCATAGCAATTACCGAGGAAAGTACGCGAAGTCTCTCGGAAGCTAGGGAGGATGATGTGAAAGAAGTATTGTTAGATCCTTCCAACCCGGGACATCGTAGTACTTATTGGCACCGACATCCCGTCGATATAGAAGAGAAACTTGTGAACCTATTAAGGAGCGTAATAAAGAGTTTCGCTTGGAAACATGATGACATGACAGCATTAGCAAAGATGTCATCACTCACAAACTTAACATAGATCCTAGCTTTAAACCAAAGCACCGTAAACGTAGAAAGTTTGCGTAAAACCAGAAATCGGATCATCAAGGAGGAGGTAGAGCGCTTACTCAAAGCCAACATGATACGGGAGGTCGATTATCCAAGATGGTTGGCGAATGTGGTTGTGGTAGAGAAGAGAAATGGGAAATGGCGAGTTTGCGTCGACTTCACCGACTTAAATAAATCCCGCCCAAAAGATCCTTTCCCTTTGCCGCACATAGATTCATTAGTTGATGCCACTTCAGGTCACGAACTCCTCACTTTCATGGACGCGTCCTCGGATTTCAACAAATTCGAGATGGAACCATCTCGACCAAGAGGACACCGCCTTCATAACCCCCACAGTATTTATTGTTATATTGCCATGCCTTTTGGACTAAAAAAATGCAGGTGCAACGTATCAAAGGCTCGTCAACAAGATGTTTAAGGATCCGATTGGGGACACAATGGAAGGTATACATCGACGACATGGTAGTAAAATCCAAGAAGGCCGAGGATCACATAAGCAACCTCTCTCAAGCTTTTGACATCTTGGATTGTTTCAATATGAAACTTAATCCCAGCTAAATGCAACTTCGGAATGAAGGCCGGCAAGTTTACTGGGTTATATGGTTACTAAAAGAGGCATTGAAGCCGCCCGAGAACAAATACGCGCATTCTCGACATTGTCATCACCTCAATCTGTCAAGGACGTCCAAAGATTGACGGGGAAAAATTGCCGCACTCACTAGATTCATTTCCAAATCCTCGAGATCGATGCAAACCTTTCTACGACATCTTAAGAAAGAACAAGAAGTTCCAATGGGAGGAACAACACGAAGAAGCTTTTCAGGGAGCTCAAAACTTACCCGTCGACACCTCCCTTATTGGCCAAACCTCAGAATGGAAGAACATCTTTACATCTACCTAGCGATGTCCGAAGGCGCATAGCGCGATCTTGGTGATGAACGAGATGGTAATCAGCAACCCATCTACTATATAAGTAAGACACTCTTAGATGCCGAGACCAGGTATTCTCATTTACAAAAATTAATTTTAGCTTTGATAATCGCTTCTATTAAGTTAAGGCACTATTTTGAAACACATACTATTATTGTACGCACTAACTATCCTATTAAGAATGTCATGAGAAAACCAGAGATGTCGGGACGAATGGCGAAATGGTCTCGTACAATTAAGCACATACGACATCAAGTACGAGCCTTAACCGCAATAAAATCCCAAGCCCTGGCGATTTTGTGGCCGATTTCACCAACGCTACAACAAGAGGTGGAATTGGAAGTACAACAACTTCAAGATGATGACATCCTAAAAATTTGGACTCTACACGGACGGTGCTTCTAACATGAGAGGTACAGGTCTTGGAGTTGTACTAAAATCGCCACAAGGGGACATAATACCACAATCTATCGGTTGCGGTTTCAAGGCTACCAACAATGAAGCAGTAGTATGAGGCTCTAATTGCAGTTTAACTGCAGCCCAAGACTTAGATGTCAAACATATCCGGGTGTTCATGGATTCTTTACTAATTGTTAATCAGCACAACGGGTCCTACGTCGCGAAAAACGCTAAGATGACAACATATTTGGAAATTGTAAAAATTATTTCGGCCAAATTCAAAACATTTTCCTTGGAACAAATCCCACGGAAGAAAATTCTCAAGCAGATGCTCGGCAAACTTGGGTTCAGCCTTCAAAAGCTTCTCACAAACCAAGATCCCAATCATACATGTTGACATCCCAAAGCAATTGACCATCTTGAGATGTTCGCCCGGATGCCGACATACTGGCCTCTCACTGCAAAGAACCTCTTGGGACAGCTCCTATTATCAAATATCTCTTAGATGATACGATCGAGTCGAGGAGAAAAATGCAAGAGCCTTCGTGGTAAGAGTATCTAAATATGTACTTATTGATAATCTCTTGTTTAGAAAATCAGCGCAGGTCACTACTTAAGATGTCTAGAGGCGATAGAGCCCATCAAGTTCTCAAGGAGCTGCACGAAGGAGATTGTGGAAATCATACCGGGGGAAGAAGTTTACATACTAAAGCTCTTAGAATGGGCTATTTCTGGCCTACAATGAGAAAAGATGCCGTTGACTACGCAAAGAAATGTGATTCCTGTCAACGACATGGGGACATCCTACACCAGCCACCGAATCCGCTACATCCTATCCTGTCACCATGGCCTTTTATGGTTTGGGGAATGGACATAGTAGGAAAACTTCCCATAGCACCAGGGGGACGAGTATTTCTTTTGGCCATGACAGACTACTTTTCTAAATGGGTAGAGGCTGAGGCATATGTGCAAGTTCGTGACAAAGAAGTGATATCTTTTATCAAAAGGAACATATTCACCCGATTCGGAATTCCATCGGAGATAATTTGTGACAACGGCTCTCAATTCATCAGCAAGAGGACCCAAGATTTCCTGACATCTTGGGGTGTTAAGATGGTGACATCTTCGCCTGTTCACCCTCAAGCCAATGGACAGGCAGAGTCTAGCAACAAAATAATAATCAGTAACTTAAAAAAGAGACTGAACTGGAAGAAAGGACGTTGGGCGTAGAAGAGTTACCAATGGTCCTATGGGGGCCGACAGAGGACGACATCTAAGAATGCTACCGGTCAAACCCCTACTCACTTGTATTCGGAACTGAACCGTTATTCCACGAAGTCCTTGTACTAACGGCAAGATACAGCTTACCGACATCCGAACATAATAAAGACATCTTGATACATGACCTCGGATACCGTGGACGAGCTAAGGGACATGGCCAAAGTTTGCATGGCAGCGTATCAGCAAAGGGTATCCCGATCTTACAATAAAAATGTAAGGGTTAGAAGGTTTCAAGTAGGAGACTTAGTCCTACGAAAGGCATTCCAAAATACCAAGGAGCCCAACGCAGCAAGCTCGCCCCAAAATGGGAAGGACCCTACTTAATAGATGCACAAGCCGGAAAAGGAGCATATCGCCTTGCAACCTTGGATGGCCAAATGATACCGCGAAGTTGGAACGCCATTCATCTCAAAAGGTATTACATTTAAGTATGATTTCCCATGAACTCATCTTTCCAGGTATGAATCGTCTTTCAACTCTTTACAACCTTTCTTTTCTCCTATGCATCTTTTTATTATTTACAAGTTAAGATGTCGCTAATACACTTTTGTGAAGAGACGTCAACTTTAGTTGGCGTCCGTTTTTAACGTGTTTCTATCTTATGAGGTATTGACACATCTACATGGGGACATATCGAATGCACGCAAAGAACAACGATTTCTCCTCCGTTAGAGACTGGCCATCTCTTCTCAAGTAAAGGTACACAATCCCTTCTAAGGTTTAAAGAGTTAATTACCTCTTTTCTTAAGAAGTTAGGTTACCACACCTTCGCCCGGAGCGCAAGTTATCTCACTAATTGAGGTGTGGGGTGGGCCTATATGGGTAAACTCATATAGCTTACCCATTCCCACTCGCTAGATGATTGATCTTAAGTATTATTCTTATGGTTATGGCATATTCGTGTCATCTAAGTATCTACGGTTTATGGCATATACGTGTCATCTAAGTATCTACGATTTATGACATATACATGTCATCCTAAGTACCTATCATTTTGACATACTATCATGTCACCTTATGAGCATAATAAAGGATCATCCAAAGAAAAATTCTATCCAAAATATAGCAAGCCTTGACACGCTTGAAAATCATTAAACCATAAAGTTATCATAAAAAGCATCCAAACTACTAAGCATAAAGTGCAAAAGTGTTGGACCAACCCAACACATAAAGGAAATTGTCTTTGGTCCTTATGGACCCATTACATAACCAAACGAAAATAAAAATTGTTTTAAGGGATTCCACCCCAGTAACATCATCAAAATACCAAGAACAAAGTTGTTTTACCTTCTTTTAGGTGGCTTCTGCCGCAGGTGTTGCATTTGGGTTAACTTCTCCATCTACTGGTGCATCCTTAACGACCGCTTCATACGGGCTTGACGACACCTCGCCCTCATCCATCACTTCACCGGTCAACTTAAACAAATAGGCGCACTCTCTCGTTGATATCCCAAGTGTCGCCCTTCCCATCTTGATACTCCTTCATCATTTTTATCTTGCATTGAGAAAGCTTGATTTTTGCCGCGGCCGGTTGCGGGAACTCTTCACGCTCGTGATCTCTTTCTCGATGATCCTCCTCACTCTTAGCCAAACTATTCGGTAATTCCTTCACTGTTTGTTCTTGCTCTCCCAACGACTTGCTTTGTTGCTCCGTGGTCTTCTCATGTACCTTCACCTTGTTTTCTAACGCTATCTTCTCCTTCCTAACCAAAGCGATGTCGCCTTTGGACTTCTTCTTTAGCATTTCAATTTCTTTCACCAACTCCTCCACATACCCTACAGTCTGAGAAATAATAACTCAACATCAATAGATGTTTATAAAAACTTTTGCGTTAGTAAATATCCAATTAATAGTATCTTACCCCATTCGCAAAGCTCATGCATTTTTTCTTAAAATCTCCTACCGACATTCCATCAAAGGAATCTTCAACTTCGACTACCTCCTCTCGGCTAGCCTTTCGCTTCTTTACTCGGAACCAATACCTGCACTATCATCCAAAGTTGGGGTCTTCTTAGGGCGGGCGGAGGCTTCATCTCTATCTTCACGGTAGAGCCCGTAAACATGGCTTCAATTTCATCGAGGTCAAAGTCCGATCCCGAGATGATCGGTTTGGAAACTACATTGACATATGAAGGACTCCGTCAATAAGTATAGTGCATCAATTTGACAAACTAAACTGAGAGGATAACACACTTACCTCGTGGACATAATAACGGAGGTGGAGGCCTTTTGTTCTTCCGGACAAATAAAGATGCCTCCAATAAGCCCTTAGGAGATCTTTTGTCCGGAGAAAGCCCGAAAATTCTTCAACCTTGGCTGTGAGTGTCTTCAACAGGGAACAGTTCTCCCTACTAATATCTCGCATAAAAGCAAGAACAATTACAATTCAGTTGTCTCAAGAAAAGGAAGTCACAAAAGTAAGAATTTAAGTACCTCCCTTGTTCCACTCGCTTGAAATCCCATTTCCTTCTCCAATAGATGCCCTATCAACAAAGAAAAATCTATTTTTCCATCCCCTATCACTAGATGATGTGGTGCTCATTAGGGAACTCTTACCTGATCTCTTCCTAAAAAGATATCTTTTGGAACCAAAGAGTTGAAGATCGTACGAATATGCAATTTCATGGAGCCCTAGGTTTAATCCGTTCTCTCGGTTCACTTTAATGACAAAGGCAAAGACTCGCCAAGCCATCGGCATCAATTGAGCATAATCGAGTTGGGTCTTTTGGAAGAACTCAGAAACCAATAAAGGAAAAGGGTAGCTAAACCCTAGAAGAAAGGGATACTCGAAGAAGCAGATCCATTTGCGAGAAACATAATCAGACCTAAGCTTTACGGAAAAAGGATGAAAAATTGTACCATTTGGGAAGTAGCATTGTCGTTTAATGGACTCTATTCGGGAATCACCGAACAAGCGTGTCTCTTCGTCCGGTTTTGCAAGAAGGTTTTCGCAAACGAAATCATCGAGACTAATTTCTTTGGGGCTTTGTGGGGTTGGGACATTCTTAGATTTGGTCGAGGACCACCTGGTCCTACCCATGATTGACAAAGAAAAGAAAAAAGATAAACAATGGAGGAAGATGAAAAGTGGAGAAATGTTACCTTGAAAGATGAACGGCGCCGTAACAGGGGTGAAAGAGAAGCTTGGAGAAGTTTATTTATCCAAGCGCTATTAAAAAGAGAAAGAATTACTTTTCAAAAATAACTCTTCTCCCCAACCGTCCATTTCAACGCCACGTCTTCCAAAACGTCCCATCAAACAGAGCGACAGCTTGACCATTAATACAAAAGAGAAAAACATTTTGCCTCTTCAGCTTGCCAACATAGTCAAATGTTTTTGGGGACAAACTGCTGTGGCATTTTTCAACATGGCAACATCTTCAATTGATCCCGCATATCGAGATGTCATTACACCTGTAAGTATTGTTTTAATATTTACTTGTTCAATATTTCTTAATATTTTTATTCTTATCTTTCAGCAATTAAGAGAGAAATGCGGAACAATCTTCAAGCACGTTCAATGCACCTTCAAACGGCTAGGGCGACTTGGTCTAATCGGAGGTTGAAGTGATAAACCAAAATGCCGAGATTATAGGAACCATATTGACTCTTTCATATCTACTTGTATTTAAGGGGAAATGGAGACGGAAAAACACACTAACGCTCATACGCACACACTCAACACACAAAGCTCTTGTAATCCTCTCCATTGTCTTCCAAAGTTGTATTCTTGATCATTATAGTGAAACCTTTAAGGTTGGAAACCTAACTCCCGGGGTTTTTTCCAAAGAGGTTATCACCTCCAAGGTTTTCCTCGTTAACAAATCGTGTTGTCATTTTCTCTTTTTCATTCTTTTGTTCCATATAATCGAATTCCACAGTTCCCTCCTTATTATTCAATCCACACACTAAACTTAGTTAAGATTCTACTTTATTGTTTTTTCTACCAAAACACTAAGGCCTCTCAATATATACTAAATGGAAAGCTTTCTTGAGAAATTAACGAGCTATGAAAAGTCTTAGTTAAGGAGCCATTTGGCGGTAATTAGGCGTCCTAGGCGTGACTTAGGCGCGGATTAGGCGCGCCCGACACCAAGAAAGCTGGTGTTCACTAAGGAGCCCCAAAATTTATACTATTCTATTTTCTACCACTTCAATTCCTAGACGATGTGGGATTAATATACCATTTGGTTTTCAAATGCTAAGACCTCTCAATATATACTACTCCATTTCCTAGCATTTCAATTCCTATTCGACGTGAGATTAATATCCCATTTGGTTTTCAAATGCTAAGACCTCTCAATATATACTACTCCATTTTCTAGCATTTCAATTCCTAGACAATGTGAGATTAATGTCCAATTTGGTTTCAAATGCTAAGGCCTCTCAATATATACTACTCCATTTCCTAGCATTTCAATTCCTATACGATGTGAAATTAATATCCCATTTGGTTTTCAAATGCTAAGTGTTGTGGGTATTTTTCAGCATGGGGACATCTTCAGTTGCTCCTACATATCAAGATGTCGTTCCACTGTAAGTATTGTTTTAATATTTACATATTTGATTTTTCCTAATATCTTTATTAATTGTTTTCCAAAGTGAACAAGAGAGAAGAATGCGGGATATTTTCAAACACGTTCAACACATCTTCAACGGCAAGGATGACTTGGTCTCACGGATGTTGAACGAGATAAAGATCATATCCCGAGATTGTAGGAACAACATTTGACTCATTCATACTTACTTATATTTAAGGGGAAATGGAGACGGAAAACACACACGCATTTTCATACGCACACACTCTACACACAAGCTACTTGTATTCCTCTCCATCATCTTCCGCAGTTGTATTCACCATTATCATAGTGGAACTTTTAAGGTTGGAGACCTAACTCCCGGGGTTTTTCCAAAGAGGTTATCACCTCTAAGGTTTTTCTCGTTAACAAATTGTGGTGTCATTATTTCTTTTCATGCTTTTGTTCCATATAGTCGAATTCCATAGTCCCTTCCTTATTGTTTAATCCACACACTTGTCAAAGTTAAGATTCAACTCTATTGTTTTTTTCTACCAAAACAATTTGGCGCCCACCGAGGGGCCTCGTGGTTTATCGGTTATTTGGATCATTTCTTAAGCGAATTCATTATGTCTGCACCTCCCAATGTGTCCGCCGCCGACAAGAGTCCCGCCGTTGCTCCAACATCAGGAGGTAGAACTAGCTTGTTGCCGCCACCTCCTCAGACCGGACCTCAGCAAGCTCAACCGACAAAGACTCCACAAAAGGAAACGACCTCTTCCAAGGTAGATGCCGACATCCGGAGTATCCTGACTGTTGAATCAAAGGTTGGACCAAAGAAGACAACCATTCAAAGGTGCCGACCAATTCCATGATTAAGATGCAGAAAGATCAACAATTTATCGCATCTCGGCTTGACAACATATCACCATTGCGTGCGAGGAACCTCAACTTCGACAACACCGAAGGATCTACACTTCAGAGTGAATTTATCCCAATGGGTAGTACGCCTCAAACTCAACAGCTGACATCCTTAATGATGTCAACATCCTTACCCGGGGACACCCTAATGACGCCACCTTCCTCAGGATTCACCCAGTTCATCCCATTCATTGACAACACCACTGCCACAACTACCACAGACAACTCTGGTTTGCTAAATAATCTTTTCAATAATAATAATTTCAATCGTATTCCTATGGCTGACTCTTTTGCAGGAAACCCACTAGCCAAACAGATGCAGGATCTCAGAGAGCTGATAATGAACGTGTCAGGCGTAACTCCTCCAATCCAACCAGTGACTCAGAACTGCTACAATCAATCCCGGTTTGTCCCAGCAATTGCAAATGTTGACATCCCGAAGCATTTCAGTGTACCATTTATGAAGTTGTATGACGGTACCACGGACCCAGAGGAGCATGTTGCCCACTATCAAGAAAAGATGGACATAATCCATATTCCGCTTCAATTTCGAAAGGCCTGCTTATGCAGGGGATTTGGATCAACCTTGGCTGGACCAGCTCTCAAATGGCTGATTAGGCAACCCCTAGGTTCAATTGGTTCTTACGCCCAGCTTATCAACATGTTCTATAACCAATTCTCATGCAGTCGACAATTTGAAAGGTTGACAAGTGATCTCTATAATGTGACCCAGCAGCCTAATGAAACTCTAAAGGATTATGTCCACCAGTTCAATAAGGAAGTGCTGGAAATTCCCAATCTTGACATGTCAACAGCCACAGAAGCATTCAAAATGGGACTGAAGAAAGATTCACAGTATTATCAAGATTTGGTGATGACTCCTTGTAAGCGGTTGGAAGAAGTCAGGAGCAGAGCAGTGAGATTCATAAGACTGGAGGAAGATCAGCTGCGAAGATCGAAATCCTCATCCAATTTGTCGACATATGACAACCCCGACAGAAAGACTGAATCGTCCCATCGCAGGAACAACCGTTCCAATCCTTATCCGAGAATTGATACTAGCAAAATTAATTCAATAGATGGTGAGGATGAAGATAACGATAATGTGCCTAACATTTCTGATTATTGTTTTTCTGTTGACATTTCAGGTGTACTCTGTGCAATGGGCAACCTTGGGGACAAAGCCAGATGGCCAAAGAAGACGGATAAAGCCACGGGATGGCGTGACAAATCAAAATGGTGCGCTTACCATGAAGACTTTGGACATGTTATTGAAGATTGCATCGCACTAAGAAAGGAGATCAGTTACTTGCTCTCGAAAGGACATCTTAAGGAGTTGCTGGGATCCAGAAAGATAAAGGCTGAAAATGCGGAAGCTCCTCATGAAGCCGAAAGACCAGTTTCTCCCCCAGCATCAACAAAGGTGATCAATTTCATTAGTGGAGGTTCACAAATATGTGGCACATCCTATTCTGCCGCAAAACGACATGCTAAGGAGTCTAAAGAGGAGAAGCCAGAAAGACAGCTCAGGGTGTCGATGCCCTGCCATTATCCAATCACCTTTGATGAAAGTGATCGAGATAACTTGCTGGAACCCCATCACGACGGTTTAGTTATTTCCTTGCAGATCGCCAACTGTACAATTCGACGCTTCCTGGTTGATGGGGGTAGCTCTGTCAATCTTATTATGTTGGGTACCCTTAAGGAAATGAACATCCCAGAATCGGAGATCATCAAGAAATCCTCAGTGTTGGTAGGCTTCAGTGGTGAGGTCAAAGAAACGGTGGGGGAGATAAAGCTTCCAATATACTCAAAGGGCCTCAATACCATGGAACGATTCTGCGTAATTGATTGTGCAACATCTTACAATGTCATTCTTGGAAGACCGTGAATTCATGGAATGAAGGCTGTACCCTCCACTTACCATCAGTGTGTGAAGTTTCCAACACCTTGGGGTGTCGCCAAGATATACAGTGATCAACAGGTGGCCAAGGAATGTTATAAAACTTCAATGAAGGCGTCGACATCTCCAAAACAAGCATAGCAATTATAGAGGAAAGTACGTGAAGTCCTGGAAGCTAGGGAGGATGATGTGAAAGAAGTATTGCTAGACCCTTCCAACCCGGACATCAAGGTACTTATTGGCGCTGACATCCCATCAGACATAGAAGAGAAGCTTGTGGACCTATTAAGAAGCAGAGTAAAAAGTTTTGCTTGGAAACATGATGACATGACAGGCATCAGCAAAGATGTCATCACTCACAAACTTAACATAGATCCTAATTTTAAACCAGTGCACCAGAAACGTAGGAAGTTTGCAGAAAAGAGAAATCAGATCATCAAGGAAGAAGTAGAGCGCTTACTCAAAGCCAACATGATACGAGAGGTAGATTATCCAAGATGGTTAGCAAATGTGGTTGTGGTTGAGAAGAAGAATGGGAAGTGGCGAGTCTGTGTCGACTTCACCGACCTGAATAAAGCCTGTCCAAAAGATCCTTTCCCTTTGCCACACATAGATTCGTTAGTTGATGCCACCTCCGGACATGAGCTCCTCACATTTATGGACGCATCCTCAAGATTTCAACAAATCCAGATGGAACCATCTGACCAAGAGGACACTGCCTTCATAACGCCCACAGGTATTTATTGTTATATTGCTATGCCTTTTGGACTAAAAAATGCAGGTGCAACATATCAGAGGCTCGTCAACAAAATGTTCAAAGATCCAGATTGGGGACACAATGGAAGTATATATCGACGACATGGTAGTAAAATCCAGGAAAGCCAAAGATCACATAAGCAACCTATCTCAGGCCTTCGACATCTTGGATTGTTTTAATATGAAACTTAATCCAGCTAAATGCAACTTTGGAATGAAGGCCGGGAAGTTTTTGGGTTATATGGTTACTAAAAGAGGCATTGAAGCTGCCCCAGAACAGATACGTGCTATTATCAACCTGTCGTCACCTCAATCTGTCAAGGACGTCCAAAGATTGACGGGCAAGATTGCTGCACTGACCAGATTCATTTCAAAATCCTCGGATCGATGCAAACCTTTCTACGATATCTTAAGGAAGAACAAGAAGTTCCAGTGGGAGGACCAACATGAAGAAGCCTTTCAGGAGCTCAAAACTTACCTGTCGACACCTCCATTATTGGCCAAACCTCAGGAGGAGGAACATCTTTACATCTACCTAGCAGTATCAGAAGGCGCTGTAAGTGCAGTCTTGGTGACAGAACGAGATGGTAATCAGCAACCCATCTACTATATAAGTAAGACACTCTTAGATGCGGAGACCAGGTATTCTCATTTACAGAAGTTAATTTTAGCTTTGATAACTGCTTCTATTAAATTAAGGCACTATTTTGAAACACATACTATAATTGTACGCACTAACTATCCTATTAAGAATGTTATGAGAAAACCAGAGATGTCAGGTCGAATGGCGAAATGGTCTGTACAATTAAGCACATACGACATTAAATATGAGCCTGTAACAGCAATAAAATCTCAAGCCCTAGCTGATTTTGTGGTTGATTTTAGTCCAACCATGCAACAAGAGGTGGAATTGGAAGTACAGCAACTTCAAGATGATGATATCCTGAAAATCTGGACTCTCTACACAGATGGTGCTTCTAACATGAGAGGTACAGGTCTTGGAGTTGTACTAAAATCGCCACAAGGTGACATAATACCACAATCCATCGCTGCGGTTTCAAGGCCACTAATAATGAAGCAAAATATGAGGCATTAATTGCGTGTTTAACAAGAGCCCAGACCTAGATGTCAAGCATATCCGGGTGTTTATGGATTCTTTGCTAATTGTTAACCATTACAACGGATCCTACATAGCGAAAAATGCAAAGATGACGACATATTTGGAAATTGTAAAAATTCTTTCGCCAAATTCAAATCATTTTCCTTGGAACAAATCCCACGAGAAGAAAATTCTCAAGCGCATGCTCGCAAACTTGGGTTCGGCCTTCAAAAGCATTTCACAGACAAGTATCCCAATTGTGCATATTGACATCAAGAATTGATCATCTTGAGATGTTCGCTCTAGATGTCGACGTACCTTCCTCTCCAAAGAAGAATCTCTTGGACAACTCCTATTATCAAGTATCTCTTAGATGATACGATCCCAGCCGAGGAGAAAAATGCTAGAGCCTTCAGGGTAAGAGTATCTAAGTATTTACTTATTGATAACCTTTTGTTTAGAAAATCTGTTGCAGGTCACTACTTAAGATGTCTAGAAGCAGATCGAGCCCATCAGGTTCTCAAGGAGCTGCATGAAGGACAATGCGGAAATCATACCGGGGGCAGAAGTCTGCATACCAAGGCTCTCAGAATGGGCTATTTTTGGACCACAATGAGAAGAGACGCCGCTGACTACGCAAAGAAATGTGATTCCTGTCAACGACATGGGGACATCCTGCACCAACCAGCTGAACTACTACATCCTATCCTGTCGCCATGGCCATTTATGATTTGGGGAATGGACATCGTAGGAAAATTACCCAGGGCACCAGGTGGAAGAGTATTTCTACTGGCTATGACAGACTACTTTTCTAAATGGGTAGAAGCTGAGGCGTACGTACAAGTTCGTGACAGAGAAGTTATATATTTTATCAAAAGAAATATATTCAGCCGATTTGGGATACCTTCAAAGATAATTTGTGACAACGCCTCCCAATTCATTAGTAAGAAAACCCAAGATTTCTTGACATCTTGGGGAGTCAAGATGGTGACATCTTCACCTGTTCATCCTCAAGCCAATGGACTGGAAGAATCTAGCAACAAAATAATCATAAGCAACTTAAAAAAGAGACTGAACCCGAAGAAAGGACGATGGGCAGAAGAGGTACCAATTGTTTTATGGGCTGACAGAACGACATCTAAGAACGCTACTGGTCAAACCCCCTATTCACTTGTATTTGGAACAGAATCAGTTATTCCAGCAGAAGTACTTGTACCTACGGCTAGATACAGTTTGTTGACATCTGAACATAATAAAGACATCTTGACACATGACTTAGATACCGTAGACGAACTGAGGGACATGGCCAAAGTTCGGATGGCAGCATATCAACAAAGGGTAGCCAGATCTTACAACAAAAACGTAAGGATTAGAAGGTTTCAAGTAGGAGACTTAGTCCTACGAAAGGCATTCCAAAATACAAAGGAGCTCAATGCAGGCAAGCTCGCCCCAAAATGGGAAGGACCCTACCTAATAGATGCACAGGCCGGGAAAGGAGCATATCGCCTGGCAACCTTGGATGGCCAAATGATACCACGAAGTTGGAACGCCATTCACCTAAAAAGGTATTACATCTAAACGTAATTCCCCTTAAACTTATCTCTTCCCAAGTAGGGATAATATTTTATTTATTTGTAACCTTTTATTTTCCTATGTACTCTTTCATTACTTCATTGCAAATCAAGATCTCACTAACGCACCTTGTGGAGAGGCGTCAACATTAGTTGACGCCCGTTTTTAACATGCTTCTGTCTTATGAGGTGTTGACATACATACATGGGGACATGTCAAAAGTACGCAAAGAATAACGAATTCTCCTCCGTCAGAGACTGGCCATCTCTTCTCAAGTAAAGGTACACAATCCCTTCTAAGGTTTAAAGAGTTAATTACCTCTTTCTTAAGATGTTAGGTTACCATACCTTCGCCTGGAGCGCACGTTATCTCTTTAATTGAGGTGTGGGGTGGGCCTATATGGGTAAACTCATATAGCTTACCCATTCCCACTCAGTCAAATGATTGATCTCATGTATTATTCTTATGGTTATGACATATACGTGTCATCTAAAAGTATCTACAGGTTGTGACATATACATGTCATCTTAAGTGTCTACAGCTTTGACATACTATCATGTCACCTTACGAGCATAACAAATAACCAATACAAAGAAAAATTTCATCCAAAAGAAAATAAGCCTTGACATGCTTGAAAATTACTAACCTTAACTAGATTAAAGTTACCATCCAAACTACCAAAGTTAAAGTGCAAAAGTGTTGGACCAACCCAACACGTAAGATAAATTGTCTTTGGTCCTTATGGACCTATTACATAACCAAACAGAAATTAAAATTGTCTTTAGGGATTCCACCCCAGTAATACCATCAAAAAACCAGAACAAAGTATTTTACCTTTTTCAGGTGGCATCCGCCGCAGGTGTTGTTTTGGGGGTAACTTCTCCAACTTCTGCCGCATCCTTTACAATCGCTTCGTTTGGGTTTGAGGACACCTCACCTTCATCCACTGTTTCGCCTGTCAACTTAGAAAAGTGGGCATATTCCTTATTGATGTCCCAGTTCTCAGCCTTTCCTTCCTGAAACTCCCTCATCATCTTGATCTTACACTGGGAAATGGTTTTAGCAGCAGCCAACTTGCAAGAACCTTTCACCTCTGCAATCTCCTTAAGGTGATCCTCCTCACTTTTTGCCAAGCTGTTTAGTAGGTCCTTTACCGTTTGCTCCTGCTCTTCCAATGACTTAGCTTGTTGCTCCAAGGTCTTTTCATGCACCTTCACCTTGTTCTCTAACACTGTCTTCTCTTTCCTAATCAAAGCAATATCAGCTTTTGACTTCTTCTTCAGCATCTCAATTTCTTTTGCCATATCCTCCAAATACCCTACAGTCTGTAAAATAATAACTGGACATCACTAGATGTTATAAAAACTTTTTGAGTTAGTCAATATCCAATTAACAACATCTTACCCCAGTCGCAAAACTCATGCATTTCTTCTTGAAATCCCCTACTGGCATTCCCTCAAAAGAATCTCCAACCTCAACTACCTCTTCTTGATTAGCCTTTCTCTTCTTCACCCTAGAGCCAATACCCGCACTCTCATCTAAAGCTGGGATCTTCTTAGGAGCGGGCGGAGGTTTCATCTCTATCTTCAGAGTAGAGCCTTCAAACATGGCTTCAATGTCATCAAGATCAAAATCCGATCCTGAAACAACTGGTTTGGAAACTGCATTGACATATGAAAGATTGTCAAGAAATATAGTGCATCAGATTGATAAACTTAAGTGAAAAGACAACATGCTTACCTGTAGACATAATTACAGAGGTGGAGGCCTTTTGATCTTCCGGGACAACCAGAGACGATTCCAGTAATCCCTTAGGAGATCTCTTGTCTAAAGGAAGCCTGAAAAATTCGTCAACCTTGGCTAAGGTGTCTTCAGCCGGTGGGAATAGTTCTCCCCAGTCAATATCTGAATAAAGGAAAGAACAATTACGATTTCAGTTTGTCTCAAGAACAGAAAGTCACAAAGTTAGGAATTCAAGTACCTCCCTTGTTCCACTCGCTTGAAACCTCATTCCCTTCTCCAATGGATGCCCTATCAACAAAGAAAAACCTATTTTTCCATCCCCTATCACTAGAAGATGTGGTGCTCATTAAGGAATTCCTACCTGACCTCTTCCTAAAAAGATATCTTTTTGAACCAAAAGGTTGAAGATCGTACGAATAAGCAATCTCATGAAGCCCTAGGTTTAACCCATTTTCCCTGTTCAATTTGATAACAAAAGCAAAAACTCTCCAAGCCATGGGCATCAGTTAAGAATAAGCGAGTTGGGTCTTTTGAAAGAACTCAGAAACCAACAATGGAAAAGGGTAGCTAAACCATAGAAGAAAGGGATATTCAAGAAAGAAGATCCATTTGCGGGAAACAAAGTCAGACCTAAGATTTACAGAAAAAGGGTGAAAAATTGCACCTTTAGGGAAGTAGCATTGTTGTTTTAGTGATTCGATTTGGGTATCACTGAACAAGCAAGTCTCCTCATCTGGTTTCGCAAGAAGGTATTCGCAAACAAAATCATCAAGACTAATCTCTATGGGACCTTGTGGGGATGGGGCACTCTTAGTTTTGGACGAAGACCACCTGGTCCTACCCATGGTTAACAGACAAAAGCGAAAAGTAAACAATGGATGAAAGTAAGGAACGGCGAAATTTTTACCTTGCAGGAAAGCAGTGCCGTAGCAAGCAGGAATGAAATGGAAGGTTTTAGAAGCTCATTATGGAGTCTCCCAAGCGGTTATTTAAATTAAAGGGAACTCTAATCCCAAAAAACCACTTTTTCTTAAGCCTACTCCCCAACCGTCCATTGCCTCACACGTTTCTCTGTATCCGTCCCATCATGCAAAGCTGGCAGTGGATCATTTATTGCAAGAAAAACACTTGCCTCCTCAGTTGCCGAGTTAGCCAAATATTTTTGGGGACAAATTGTTGTGGGTATTTTTCAGCATGGTGACATCTTCAGTTGCTCCAGCATATCAAGATGTTATCTCACTGTAAGTATTGTTTGATATTTACTTATTTTTTATTATTAATATATTTATTTATTGTTTTCCAGTAAATACAAGAGAAGAACCCGGGATATTTTCAAACACGTTTAAACTCCCCTCAACGGAAAAGAAGACTAGGTCTCACGGATGGTGAACGAGATAAGCTTATATCCCGAGATTGTAGGAACAAACTTGGACCGATTTATACTCATTATTATTTAAGGGGAGATGGAGACGGAAAAACACATTCATACACACACACTCTACGCACATTTCACTTGTATTCCTCTCCATCATCTTCCGCAGTTGTATTCACCATTATCATAGTGGAACTTTTAAGGTTGGAGACCTAACTCCCGGGGTTTTTTCCAAAGAGGTTATCACCTCTAAGGTTTTCCTCGTTAACAAATCGTGGTGTCATTATTTCTTTTCATGCTTTTTGTTCCATTTAGTCGAATTCCATAGTCCCCTCCTTGTTGTTTAATCCACACACTTGTCAAAGTTAAGATTCAATAAATTTTTTTTTCTACCAAAACAGAAAGTACTCTCCATTTTTGGAAGATTTTGTTTTTATGATTTTTGGTGGAAAAAAATAAAAAAACAATTATTATAAAATATTTGATTTAAATTCAAAAAAGAGGATTTTTTAAATAAATATCATATTTGTTTACATTAACTCATCATGAAAAAAATTATAATATTCTTTTTCAATTTAACTTATTTAATTTTGAGAAGAAAAATCAAAATTCAAAAATAACTAACACTGTGTTAAATGAGTTTTTTTTTCCAAAAACTACAATCCTCATCAAACCCAATCCACTTCTTCCTCTCCCTCTTTCAAACTACCTATTTATAATACATTTATTTTTTAGAATATTGACATGCACTTCAAAGAAGAGGATTTTTTTTGTCCGAATAAAATGAAAGTAATATCTATTTTTGGAGGAATTTTTTTTAATGATTTTAGGTGAAAAAAATAATTTATTATAAAATATTTGATTTATATTCAAGAAAGAGGATTTTTTTTCTGTGTACGAATCAAATGAAATTAGTCTCTATTTGTAGAGGAAAAAAATTATGAATTTTGGTGTAAACAATTTTTTTTAAAATTAATTTATTATAAAATAATTTTGGTCAAAGAATTTGGGGGAAAAAAATTCATAAATTACGGCATCTAATCAAAAGCAATTGATGTTAATTTTATGTCTTATATCTACATTTATGCCATGAACGTAAATGACTAAAATACCTTTGATAGATTTCCAAATTTAACCACTTGATTTATGTAGAATATAATTGGCCAATGTGTGAATCACATAATGCCATGTCATAATAGTGACATATCTTAATGTGATGACATAAAATGTTTCTCTTTTTATATTAACTCATCATGAACAAAATTATAATATTCTTTTTCAATTTAACTTATTTAATTTTGAGAAGAAAAATCAAAATATAAAAATAACTAACAATGTGTAAAATGATTTTTTTTCTCAAACACTACACTCCCTCATCAAACCCAACCCACTTCTTCCTCTCCCTTTTCAAACTACCTATTTATATTACATTTATTTTTTTATAATATTGACATGCACTTCAAAGAAGAGTGAACGGTATAAACCGAGATACGAACATGGGCTTGCTCGAGCTGGGTCCAATTGGATTGGGCCATGAATATTATCTAATAACCAAGTATCAGGGCCGAGTAAGATCTTCCTCGTATGCCGAGGGACATTCACCTCGGCCTTATGTCATCATGCTTGGGCCGTCATGTCGCAAGTGACGAGGAGAGAAAAGTTCTTACCTCGGCATATTATCAAGTGACGAGGAAACAAAATCATTCTCCTCGGTATGTCTCCGTGTCGGCCAGTCACCAAATGACGAGGAAGCAGAATCATTCACCTCGGCCTATTTGCCAAGGCTGAGGTAAAACATTTGTGTTCCTCGGCGTTCCGGCTAGCAGTTCGCACAGTCCTTATCAAACAGGGATTCTACAATCATTCTCCAATCAGGATTATATTTACCAACACCAATTCAAGTCAAATCAAACAATGACTCCTTAACAGATATAATTCTCTTAGGATTATATCTTATCTCTTTACAAGTTCACTCCAACATGGATTCTATCAATCCATCCCTATAAATACAAGCCCCATGGCTCATTATTTGGTACGTGACTTTTTACATTGCAGAAACTCCGTCAATTTAGTTTCTCACATACAAACCGTGAACTTACTCTCACGCCGGAGGGCCTTTAGCCGGATCCGCCCCGGCTTAGTTTACGTGTTTTCTCTTATTTTCAGGCCTTGCAATCGCCAGAGCATTCATCGCTTGGATTTGGGCTGATTTGACGATTTTGGCATCATCAATTGGTTCCATTGCCGGGAAATTGACTCAAACACCCTTTGTTTGGCCTGGAAAACGCTCGCTAAAAGCCAAATTTCTTGCCGGAATTTTTCTCTCTTTGAACGGAATTTCTGGATCGTTTGGGCTCTGTTCTTGAAACCGCCGGAATCAGCAAATTTCAACCGAAATTTGCCCAGATTCCGTTGGAGGCGTTTTGTAGCGTGAAATTCCGCCCCAGTTTTGGCTTGAATTCTTTTGTGTTGAAAAAATCACAATTGGCTGTTTGTTTGTGGTCAAAATTTGCCTTAATTTTGGCCATAAATTTGGTTCTATTGAAATTCGTGATTTTTGAGAAATTTGCACTTAGTAATCTGCTGTTGATTCACAATGGACGGACAATCTGCAAATGTGACGGCTGAGGACCCAACCCAAGTGAATGGGGGGAACACTGGAGCCGAGGAGCTGCCTCCTCCTCCTCCTCTACCTCAGCCAGATGCCCCTCCTCCCCTCGCCATGACCCTTCGTTCCATGGGCCAGGCGAATGCCGAGGGAGAGGGTGCCGAGCTTCCTCATCCTACTCGTGCTCGTGGGAAGCAAGTAGGAAGGAAGAAAACAAAGAATGCCGACGCCGGTCAAGCAGGAGGATCTCAACCCGTTGATCGACGCTCTTTGTTACATAAACAAATGGAGACATTGCAAAGGATGTATGAAACACAAGTTGCTCTTTTGCAATTGGACCCAGATCATTCCATGGCTCCATTCATTATGCCATCTATGGGAAACCCTCTGGTAAGGGAACAAGGTGAGCAACAACCTCCTCCCCTCAAGACCGGGGAACTACCAAGGCAAGCCCCCCCGGGATTCTCCTCGTCCTCGGCACAACAGTAAGCAGAAGGATCCAGTGGTTGACCTAAGAAGCCACTTAACTCCTAGGGAAGAGGAAGTAAATTCCAAGGACCTAAGGACGAGGGTCAGCCTGAACAGGCGCCTGTCCCCTGCTCGTCTTGTCATGGCACCTAGGCGTCCCACGTCACCTCGAACTCGTCGACCAGATTCTCCTCGAGCTCGTCGACCAGATTCTCCTCGTCCTCGGCATAGAGAGTTTGTTAGACCGAGGACCCCGGAACCATATAGGATGATACTTGGTGGTCAAGATTTGGAACCAAGGCGTGATAAGGCCCCCTCCAAACGGGACAACCGCCGACATGACGCGGAGCATAGTAGGGTGAATGATCGCCCCAAGGATAAGTCAGTCAGAAGCTCCCAATGAAGCACCCGCTCAAGCAGTGAGAAGGGAATAGAAACAAAGCAATGGGAGCTGTTGAAGCAAAGACTAGATGACATGGAGATGGGAAAGAAATACAATGACGATGACTATGACTGGGCCACCCGTCCGTTTTCCTTGAGGATAACTGCTGCACCTCCTAATCCTCACCTCAAGATCCCAAATTTTGAAAAATACAACGGAACCACGGACGCCAAGGACCATGTGCAAAGTTTTGAACAAACCATGAATCTCCTTACTACTGCTGATGACTTGCTCTGCAAAGCTTTCGCGAGCACCTTCTCCGGGACAGCTCTGACCTGGTTCCGTGAACTTAAGAAAGGTTGCATCGATTGCTGGAGGGGCATGAGGAGAATGTTCTTAGACCACTTTGCTACTGCTGGTAAGAGGAAGATGAGATTGGCCGACTTGGCCAACATTGAGCAAGGAAAGGGAGAGACCACCCTCAGCTACTACAACAGGTTACGAAAAATGGCAGACCAGGTTGAAGAGAGCCTCACTGATAGGGAGGTCATTGTTTGTTTCAACTCCGGGTTAAAATCTGGTCCCCTCATTTATGAACTCTCAGCCCGAGAACCTAAATCCAAGGCTGAATTATACAAGGTGGCTTATGCCATTTCCATGGCTGAAGATAAAACTAAGAAAAGGGGAGCTGACAAGACAGAAACAGAGGCGACAGGCACTCGCCAGAATGATAATGGGAACGGCAAGGGTTCCAAGGGGAAAAATAGAACAAGGAGCACTGAGAAGCTTGAATTCACCCCTCTTTCAAAACCCATCTCTGAAATCATGCAGCTAGTAAATCTTCCTCCACCTCGTCCGCTGACTGACAAGCCAAAATTCCCTCGTAACATGAGCAAATACTGTGATTTTCACAAAGACCATGGGCACACCACTGATGGCTGTTGGGCCCTCAAGAAAATAATCCAACAATGGGTTGACGAGGGAAAGCTAGACCGCTATGTCATGAAGAAAGATGGCAAGCGAAAGCGGAAGCAAGAGGAGAGTGAAGATGACTCTAAGAGTGAGGATGAAGATCGAAGGCCTCCTAGGGCTAAACTACATGTGATCCGTGAAGAGGTGACCTCGACCAGAAAGCTAAGGGACCAGATCCACGAGCTAAGCAAAGTATACCATGTTCCTGCTTGGATCCATAAAGCGGAAGAGGTCATTAGTTTCTCTCCTAATGAGTTGGCTGGAAGCCGAGCAGCCCGTGAACAACCCTTGGTGATAAAGGGCCGAATTGACAATGTTGAATCCGAAAGACTTCTTGTTGACACGGGGGCCTCCCGTGACATCTTGTACTATTCAGCGTTCCAACAAATGGGATTGAAAGACACTGTACTGGAGCCATATCACGGTAGGCTTGAAGGGTTCACCAACCATAAGGTTGGAGCAAAGGGGACCGTGGAACTAGAGCTTGAAGTCGGCGATCATCCCTTCCGAGCCAAAGCTACTGTCACTTTTATAGTCATGGACTTGACTAGTGACTATCATGCAATCATAGGCATTCCAAGTCAAGCCAAACTTGGGATGGTGGCCTCCCTTCCTCACCAACGAGTTAAATTTCCCACTCGTGCTGGCATTGGATGCGTGAGAGCAACCCCCAAAGACTTCTTGGAGCATGTTATCAAGAGTCGGAAGAAGTCGAAAAGCATGGAGATAGATACACCTGAGGAGAACATCAAGATCTCCAAATCTCAGAAGACCACCGAAACTAGCTCTAGAATGAGCTATATCCGTGAGGTATGGGAAAGTGAGGAGGAGCCTATGGTCCTAGAAACTGTGGATGACCAAGGCATATCTCTACCTGTACCTATGCCTGAAGAGGAGCCAGTGGTCCTAGAAACTGTGGATGACCAAGGCATAGTTCCGCCCTTTTCCGAGGAAGATCCCATTCTCGTCAACGGCCAGAACTCGGGGGCCAACCATGACTTGGAGAAGAACGATCTCCCAGACATTGATAAACTTATGGAGGAAGAGGGCCTCAATGTAAATGACAACGAAGGGAGGAGAATCAGAGAAATTATCATCGAATCCCTGGAATTTCGAGACGGACCCAAAATGAAGCCTGTAGATGAGCTAGAAGAGGTAGTCATTAATCCTGACTATCCTGAACAGAAAATCAAGCTCGGGGGCCAGCTATCACAGGAAGAGAAAGAAAAAATCATATCCCTCTTGAAAAACAGTCTTGACGTCTTTGCTTGGAGAGTCAAAGACATGAGGGGGATCAATGAAGAAGTAGCCCTCCACCGCCTGGAAGTTGATCCTTTAGCGAAGACTATCTCCCAGACAAAAAGAAATTTTGCAAGGGACAAGGAGGAAGCTATAAAAGAAGAGGTGCAGAAATTACTCAGCGCCGGAATAATTCGTGAAGTCAAGTACCCCGTTTGGTTGGCTAATGTAGTTATGGTGAAAAAGCAAAATGGGAAATGGCGTATGTGCATAGACTTTACTGATCTAAACAAGGCCTGCCCCAAAGACAGCTATCCTCTCCCCAGAATTGACAAGTTGGTTGACTCCATTGCTGGACACCAAACTCTCAGCTTCCTAGATGCCTATTCAGGCTATCATCAGATAAAAATGGCGGAAGAGGCCATTGAAAAGACGGCCTTCCAAACACCTAGGGGAAATTACTGTTACATCATGATGCCTTTCGGGCTCAAGAACGCGGGTGCCACATACCAACGAATGGTGAATCAAGTTTTTGAAAGCCAGATAGGTCAAAACATGGAAGCTTATATTGATGACATGGTCATAAAGACCAAGGAAGGCAGTCACGTTCCTGACCTAGAGGAGACAATCCACAACCTCCGATCTAATAACATGAAGCTAAACCCAAGCAAGTGCGTGTTCGGGGTAACGGCTGGAAAGTTCCTAGGCTTCATGGTATCTCAAAGGGGGATTGAAGCAAACCCCGAAAAAATCAAGGCGCTCGTTGACATGAAGGAACCTACCACTATCAAGGAGGTTCAAAGACTTAATGGAAGAATAGCGGCACTTGGAAGATTCATCGCCAAATCCGCCGAAAAGTCACTGCCCTTCTTCAAGGTATTGAAGGGTACCAAGAGCTTCTCCTGGACTCCTGAATGCTCTGAAGCATTCCTCCGGTTGAAGAAGTACTTGGGTTCCCCTCCCTTGCTTAGCAGTCCGACTACCGGTGAGATGCTGTACGTCTTCCTAGCTGCCACTGATCATGCTGTCGCAGCTGTCCTAGTTCGAAATGACGAAAAAATTCAGAAGCCCGTCTACTATGTCTCTAAAGCACTGTCTGACGTGGAAAGCAGATACTTCAACGTGGAGAAGATAGCGTATGCGCTAGTCATTGCATCGAGGAAGTTACGTGCCTATTTTTCTGCACATCCTATCACCGTATACACCAACGAACCACTGAAGAAGATTTTACATAAGTTGGACGGCTCTGGACGTCTCCTTAATTGGTCCATCGCTCTCACTGAGTTTGATATCACTTACCAACTAAGGAGGACCCTCCTGGCACAGCCTTTAGTTGACTTCATGGTCGAGACTGCCTTTATGACTGAGCACCTCCCCACCTCCCGGAAGCAAAACGCACCGGAGGAAAAAGACTCTCCCATTGAACTCCCATCCAACTGTTGGATCCTGTATACGGACGGATCAGCTACCAAGGAAAGAAGCGGAGCTGGAGTTGTACTAGCAAGCCCAGAAGGAGAATACACTATGCAAGACGCCATCCGCTTCAAGTTCCCTGCCTCCAACAATCAAGCTGAATACGAAGCTCTAATATTTGGCATTGAGTTGACCTCCTTCTATGGAGCAACTAAGGTGGCGGCTTTCTGTGACTCCCAGCTCGTTGTCAAACAAATAAAGGGAGAATATAACACCCAAGACCCCACCCTTGCCAAATATAGAGACCTTGTCCTAGATATGACGAAGAAGATGGAATTTTTTGAGCTCAAGCAAATAGGCAGGGAAGATAACCAAGTCGCAGATGTTCTCTCCAAACTAGCAACCATGGATGTGTCTACATCTAAGACCAGTCCATATGTAGTTTATGCCGAGGAACCTGCGTTTGAAAGACTACAAGTCATGCTCCTGGATGAAGAAGAGAGATGCTGGATCGATGACTACATTGAATACATTGAGAAGGAGAAACTCCCAGAAGATGAAGCTCGAGCTAAGCTTATCAAGAAAAGGTCTCCAAGGTTCGTGGTGATGAATGGAGTCCTCTACCGAAGATCTTTCACGAAGCCCCTGCTAAGGTGCGTCTATCCTAAGGAAATTGAGAACCTCTTGGCAGAAGTACATGAAGGTGTTTGCGGCGGACACCCGGGGGCCAGAACCTTAGCTGACAAAATCATATCGCTAGGTTACTATTGGCCAAACCTAAGGGAAGACGCGCACGCCTATGTTAGAAAATGTGACAAATGCCAAAGGTTCTCTGACATTCCCAGACTACCGGCAGTCGAGCAAACACTTGTGATACCTACGTGGCCATTTGATATATGGGGGATCGATATCATCGGACCCTTTCCTCCCGCCCGTGGTAATTGCAAGTACGTGATAGTAGCTGTTGATTACTTCTCCAAGTGGATAGAAGCCAAGGCATTGGCCAAGATAACGGAAGAGAACGCGATCAACTTTGTCCACGACAACATCTGGTGTAGATTTGGCCTTCCACATACAATTGTTTCTGATCATGGACTTCAATTCTCTATGGCATTTACAACAGAATTGGGAAGAGTCAAAGTTCGCCATGCAAAATCTTCGCCAGCGTGACCCCAAGGCAACGGTCAAGCGTAAGCCGCCAACAACCGGGTCCTAACCGCCCTCACCAAGAACCTTGAGGGACGCGAGGGTAGATGGTTGGACGAACTTCCCTAGCCTTATGGGTCGTTTCGCACAACCACCCGGGGGCCAACCGGGGAAACCCCATTCGCACTAACCTTCGGTTATGAGGCTATGGCACCAGCGGAGATGGCCATCCCTACTGTGAGAAACTCCCATTATGATGAGCAAGTCAACAAGGTCAATAGGCTCCTGGACCTGGACCCGATAGATGAGAAACGACTAGCTGCACAGATGAGGATGGTGAATTACAAGCAAAGGACCAAGGTGTATCACGACAAGAGGGTCATCAGAAGAGTATTCCAAGTAGGCAATTGGGTACTTAGAAAGATTGAGGTCACTGGTCGGAAGGCAGAACAGAACAAGCTCTCCCCAAATTGGGAAGGTCCCTATATCATCACTCAAGTCATTCGAGAAGGGACCTACATATTAAAGACCAAGGAGGGGAAGGATCTCAAGCATCCGTGGCACTCCGACAACCTTAGAAAATATTATCACTAGTCTAGTTTATTTTGCAGTAGATTAGTTCCTTGTTTTCCATTTTTTCTGTCTTTTACCTTTTTAGTTGATAGGATTGCAGTTCGATGTAATCACATTTCAGTTCTACGAAAGCAGTTTCTTCCAACATGCAAAGCAACTATCAACTCTTCACACAGACACCAGAAGATGAGGACTTTATCCCCGACTCTTCGAAACCTGCATCCTGTCAAAGGTCCGCCTTGATTCAGGATTACAAACACAACAGCCAAGACCGAGGGTCCTCCTCGGCCTGATGGCTTACCATGCATCCTGTCAAGGGTCCGCCTTGATTCAGGATTACAAACATAACAGCCAAGACCGAGGGTCCTCCTCGGCCTGATGGCTTAACATACATCCTATCAAGGGTCCGCCTTGATTCAGGATTAACAACAGCCAAGACCAAGGGTCCTCCTTGGCCTGATGGCGTACCATACATCCTATCAAGGGTCCGCCTTGATTCAGGATTAACAACAGCCAAGACCAAGGGTCCTCCTTGGCCTAATGGCTTACCATACATCCTATCAAGGGTCCACCTTGATTCAGGATTACCAAATAAAAGCCAAGACCAAGGGTCCTCCTTGGCCTAATGGCTTACCATACATCCTATCAAGGGTCCACCTTGATTCAGGATTACCAAATCACAGCCAAGAACGAGGGTCCTCCTCGGCCTAAGGGCTTTCCTTACATCCTACCAAGGGTCCACCTTGGTTCCGGATTACAAGTCACATTCAAAGCCAAGGAAACCTTCCTCGGCCTAAATAATTTACGAGTATAGTTAAAGCCGAGGAATCCTTCCTCGGCCTAACCACTTGCTCCACAATTAAGGGACAAGGGACCTTCCTCGGATCCCACCTTCCTAAGTCTAGTGCCTCTGCAGGACATACAAAAACATAAGCAAGTCATTAAAATAACAAGAATCATGACAAAAGGATTTTTCATTGATATTCAAAGAAAATTACAAGTCCTATCATCTAGGTTTGCTTGCCATCATCAAAAGGCTTTTCAAGCCAATCTTCTGCGATAGAGCCAGGGGGAGGAAGAATGGTTTGATCAGTTTGGGCATCAGCCTTCTCGGCTTCTCCTCCCCCGACCTCAGCTTCCACGTCCTCAGGCTCTCCCGCATCCTGGATTGCCTCCACCAAGTCTTTGATATTGCCGGGGACGACAGAGGCCGGCCTCCACACTTCTCAACAAGCTTGGCATCCTTAGCCGCTATTATTTCCAAGTTGCTCTCAGAGAAGGGAACCAGGTGGTGGAGAGCCCTGACTTCCTCGCTATATTGATCCCGGCAAATCAACATGGCAACCTTGTTAATGTCCAAGCCGGTGGAAGGGTCAGCCAGGATGCTACGAGCAAGATGGAGATACCCGTCTTCAAACATGGTTGCCGTTTTCTCGTCCACGGCATCTTGAAAAGCTCAGCTCCCCTTGAAGCGGGTCACGGCCTCCTCTTCCCTATTGACAAGAGTAGCTTCGTAACCAAGGCACTTGGCTTCAGCTTCCTCGGCCCTTACCTGGACCTCGGCCTTGGCCTTCCTCACCTCGGCTAGCTCGGTTTCCTTCTGCCGGAGATGTTCCTCGGCCTTTTTACGGAGCTCCTCAGCCTTAGCCCTCTCGTCACTTGCTCTCTTCACCTCGGCCTCTACTTTGGCCTTAGCATTTTCGAGCTCAGCATCCTTGGCTTTCAAAAGTTTGACCAAAGAAGCCTTGTCAGCCTCACTCTTTGCCTGGGCATTCTTGGCCTCAGTTAGACGCTTGGCTTTTTTCTTGGCCAAGACGTTCTCGTACGCCTTGACGGAAGCCAACTGAAAGAAAAGTCAATGTTAGAAATTCAAGCAAGTTTCAAACTTGACAACCAATGACGAAGAAAGATTGACATTTACCTCGGCAAGTAAGAGCCCCTTACGGCAGAGCAAGTTGTCCTCGCTAGGAGCTTCTTTGGCAAGGGCCTCGTAAGCCCCCTCATCCATAGCTCTCTGACCCTACTTTGCAAAGAAAGACCCCTAAGACGGGGAACATTGATGGCCATGCTCTTAGCTAGCTCATCAGCCTCTTCATCAGTTTTGAGGGTCTGGACGGTTAAGGGAGGAGGAGCCTCAACATTGGGAGCCCCACTAACACTTGCCCGCTTAGCTGCAGGCTCCTCGGCACTAGCAGCTTGGGCTCTTTTGG
This sequence comes from Adenophora triphylla var. japonica, assembly GCA_022495995.1. Lineage (NCBI taxonomy): Eukaryota > Viridiplantae > Streptophyta > Magnoliopsida > Asterales > Campanulaceae > Adenophora > Adenophora triphylla. The sequence continues at coordinate 354,348 of JAFEMH010001466.1, read as the reverse complement.
AGCCAGATTTCCTGGGGATGAGGCGGGTTTCCTCAGCTCCCACCTCCTCGGCCTCAACATGAGGGTTAGGCCCATCTCCAGTTATTGGCTCAACCCGTTCCTCGGATGCTGCATCCTCGGCATTAACATCCTCGTGCAGTTTGAGGGGAAGGGGTTTATCACCTTGAACATTCAGTACCAGGTTACGGGCATTGGCTCCTTCTTTCCTCTCAACCAAGGCCGACTTCTTGCTTTGAATCCTCTTCTTCTTTATCAGCTCCATGGGACTTAGTCTCTCCATGGCTATGGCTGCTTCTTCCTCGGCAGTTAAATCTGTAAATACGAGGAAGAAATGGTTAAGTAGAAGCAAAAGAAATAAACCTGCATAAATCTTTGAAGTATCAAGAGTCAAATATTTACATCCAACAATGTCAATTTCTCCCAGACATTGGTCACGGGGACGCTCGGTCTTGCACCTAGTACAATCCTCGTGAAATACAAGGCCAGGGTGAACGGTCCAATCGTTAAAACGTCTCCCCCTCTTTACGGTGACGAGGGGAACCACCCCATCCTTCGGCCTCGGCATCAGTCCCGCCTGAACATAATAATGATCAGAGGATTCAATCGCCTTCCAGTTAAGGAGCCCTACCTCGGCGAATTCCTCTAAGCGCTTGATTAAAGCCTGTGTCCACCCATATTGCTGGACAGCAAATGACGAAGTTGGAGCCTTGCAAGGAGATTGAAATTCCCAAACTTGGCGACTCTCAACCCTGATAACATGATTATCCCAGCCTGCAACTTTGCTAGACATGGGGAGAAGTAGCTTCGGTTTTTTGGTAGCACTCCTAATGACGACGAGCCAACTTTCCTTGACAACTTGGACTACGTAAAAATGTCGGAATGCTCCCATGGTCGGCTCATAACCTAGGCTACGGCAGAGGATAATAAAGCTAACAAGAACCCTAGTGCCATTGGCTCCTAGCATGGCTGGCACTGCCCTTACGTCGTCCAAAAATTCACAGATGAAAGGGTCTAAGGAAAGACGAAGCCCCTGTTGAAACTGTTTGAAGTAGAAGTGGACATAATCTTGGTTGTAGTAGAAGTCCTGCTCCTCCTTGTCAGTTTTAAGCTCAAGCTTGCCCATATAAGTTAACTTATATTCGGCTTGATCCACCCCGTATAAAGAATGCAACTTCTCGATCATGGGATCCCCGGGCTTAGGAGCCCTCTCCCTTTGTTTACCTCGGCTTTCCCTTCTTCGGACTAGGCGGTCATCAGCTTGGGCACTTTCCACGAAGGCATCGACTATGCGAGTAGACGAGGAGGGTTCTCCTTCTCTTCCCGTCATATCTGCATAAAGACGAGGGGACAAAGTTAGTTACAGCGTCAATGGATGATTTCAGGACGGGGAAGGAAGATTCCCCTCCTCGTCATTTCATAAGGACGGGGAAGGAAGATTCCCCTCCTCGTCATTTCATAAGGCCGAGGAGGGAGCCGTACCTCTTAGACGCTCACGCATTTCGCGATCGGAGGTCGGGTAGAACAGTTCGATGTGCTCCATCATCTCAGCCCTATCCCCAAAAACTATAATGTTGGGTGAACCGGACTCAATCCTATCTATTCTTGTGAAATCTGGGTATTGAAGGAATAACCGAGTCCGACCATAACCTCTCAACTGCTTGCTTATTTCATCCAAGGTCAGCATCAGCCAAGGTCCCCTCTCTCTCCGATAGACCCTCAGATTGCCAGTGTGATATCCATAACAGAATCGGGGGGAATGGTCCCAAGAACGAGCCATTTCTAAGGGGAATCAAAAATTAAAGGGGGAGTTCATTCAATATTCAAGAAAGTTCATACAAAATGCAAAGAAAATCAAAGACTTGAAGTTTTGAGAATTCATGACAAATTCATGAAGAAAAGCTTCATTCTTTAACAATGGCGGATCACTTTCTTGGCACAGGCAAAGTTCCTCCTAAAAACCCTAGAAGACGCTAAAGCATGAATGGAATTCGTGAGAAGGGAAGAAAATTCGTACCTGAGGTCGAAAATGTGTTCTGAATCGGGACAGAAAGCAACGTCGCCAGAAAGATCGAGTTCGCCAGAATCTGGAAATGAGAAACGCTGTGTTCGCCAGAGATTTCTCTTGCCTTTGCTCTCAAAAAGGGGGTTTGTAAAGAGTAAAATGATAAGGGTTTTAGTTTTTATACTCCCCCAAACCAGGTTAACCCGTGGGTAAAGCAACAACCCGGGTAATATGCCCCCAACATTAAATGATGTCAACGGTTTTCGAGGTATGACAAGAATGGGGGGCCCAAGGTAATCATCAGAATAGCAACCGTCAGTTACACGAAGCGACACCGAGGACATGTGTCAAACCTGTTCGTATCCCATAAACCGAGGACGAGGTGACTTTCTACTCGTCCTAAGCCGAGCTACAAAGTCGGGGGCCACTGAACGGTATAAATCGAGCTACGAACATGGGCTTGCCCGAGCTGGGCCCAAATAGATTGGGCCATGAATGTTATTTAATAACCAAGTATCAGGGCCGAGTAAGATCTTCCTCGTATGCCGAGGAACATTCACCTCGGCCATATGTCTTCATGTTGGGGCCGTCATGTCGCAAGAGACGAGGAGATAAAAGTTCTTTCCTCGGCATATTATCAAATGACGAGGAAACAAAATCATTCAACCCGGCATGTCTCTGTGTCGACCAATCACCAAATGACGAGGAAGCAGAATCATTCACCTCGGCCTATTTGCCAAGGCCGAGGTAAAACATTTGTGTTCCTCGGCGTTCCGGCTAGCAATTAAACAGTCCTTATTCAACAAGGATTATACAATCATTCTCCAATCAGGATTATATTTCCTACACCAATTCAAGTCAAACAATGACTCCTTAACAGATATAATTCTCTTAAGATTATATCTTATCTCTTTACAAGTTCACTCCAACATGGATTCTATCAATCCATCCCTATAAATACAAGCCCCATGGCTCATTATTTGGTACGTGACTTTTTACATTGCAGAAACTCTGTCAATTTAGTTTCTCACATACAAACTGTGAAGTTACTCTCACGCCGGAGGGCCTTTAGCCGGATCCGCCCCGGCTTAGTTTACGTGTTTTCTCTTATTTTCAGGCCTTGCAATCGCCGGAGCATTCATCGCTTGGATTTGGGCTGATTTGACGATTTTGGCATCATCAAAGAGGATTTTTTTTGTCCGAATAAAATGAAAGTAATATCTATTTTTGGAGGAATTTTTTTAATGATTTTAGGTGAAAAAAAATAATTTTTTATAAAATATTTGATTTATATTCAAGATAGAGGATTTTTTTTCTGTGTACGAATCAAATGAAATTAGTCTCTATTTGTAGAGAAAAAATAATTATGAATTTTGGTGTAAATAATTTTTTTAAAATTAATTTATTATAAAATAATTGAGGTCAAAGAATTTGGGGGAAAAAATTCATAAATTAAGGCATCCATTCAAAAGCACTTGATGTTGATTTAAATGTCTAATATCTACATTTATGCCATGAACTTAAATGACTAAAATACCATTGATAGATTTCCAAATTTAACCACTTGATTTATATAGAAAATAATTGGCCAATGGGTGAATCACATAATGCCATGTCATAATAGTGACATGGCTTAATGTGATGGCATAAAATGTTTCTCTTTTTATATATTATATAGATAGATAGAATATTGACATGCACTTCAAAGAAAATGATTTTTTTTTGTGTCCAAATCGAATGAAAGTAGTCTCTATTTTTGGAAGATTTTTTTTTTTTTATGATTTTTGGTGAAAAAAATTAAAAAAAAATTATTATAAAATATTTGATTTATATTCAAAAAAGATGATTTTTTTAAATAAATATCATATTTGTTTACATTAACTCATCATGAACAAAATTATAATATTCTTTTTCAATTAACTTATTTAATTTTGAGAAGAAAATTCAAAATCCAAAAATAACTAACAATGTGTTAAATGAGTTTTTTTTTCCCAAACACTACACTCCCTCATTAAACCCAACCCACTTCTTCCTCTCCCTCTTTCAAACTACCTATTTATAATACATTTATTTTTTAGAATATTGACATGCACTTCAAAGAAGAGGATTTTTTTTTGTCCGAATAAAATGAAAGTAGTCCCTATTTTTGGAAGAATTTTTTTTATGATTTTTGGTGAAAAAAAAAAATTTAAAAATTATTATAAAATATTTGATTTATATTCAAAAAAGATAATTTTTTTAAATAAATATCATATTTGTTTACATTAACTCATCATGAACAAAATTATAATATACTTTTTCAATTAACTTATTTAATTTTGAGAAGAAAATTCAAAATCCAAAAATAACTAACAATGTGTTAAATGAGTTTTTTTTTTCCAAACACTACACTCCCTCATCAAACCCAACCCACTTCTTCCTCTCCCTCTTTCAAACTACCTATTTATAATACATTTATTTTTAGAATATTGACATGCACTTCAAAGAAGAGGATTTTTTTTGTCCGAATAAAATGAAAGTAATATCTATTTTTCGAGGAATTTTTTTAATGATTTTAGGTTGAAAAAAATAATTTATTTTAAAATATTTGATTTATATTCAAGAAAGAGGGTTTTTTTTTTCTGTGTCCGAATCAAATGAAATTAGTCTCTATTTGTAGAGGAAAAAAAATTATGAATTTTGATATACAAAATTTTTTAAAAAATTAATTTATTATAAAATAATTGAGGTCAAAGAATTTGGGAGAAAAAAATTCGTAAATTAAGGCATCCAATCAAAAGCAATTGATGTTGATTTTAATGTCTAATATCTACATTTATACCATGAATGTAAATGACTAAAATACCCTTGATAGATTTCCAAATTTAACCACTTGATTTATATAGAAAATAATTGGCCAATGGGTGAATCACATAATGCCATGTCATAACAGTGACATGGCTTAATGTGATGACATAAAATGTTTCTCTTTTTATATATTATATAGATGTCAACATTTAATTGAAAATAGGAAAATAAATTTATACTAACCCTATTTACTAAATAATATTTGTTAGAATATTTACTATTTATATATCAAAATTATTTTTTAGAATATTTAACTGATAAATTAAAATGCAGAAAATATTTCGCCGCAATCGAACATATCAATAGGTGGAGGTGAAAATACCTGTTACATTTCCGGTCAACCATTGGCGAATATAACTAATGGTATGACATATTTATTACTTCTTTAGATTTTTCAAGATTTTTTTAGTCAAAAAGTGTATAATAATTTTATCTATGATTGTTACTTATTAATTTTTTCATTGTAATGAATATTGACAACTTCAAATACAGAAAATATTTTTCCTCTATATAATATCACTGGAATGGCAGGGGAGAATGGTCGTTACATTTGTTCAAGTCAACCATTATCTGATATAACAAATGGTATTGTCCATTATATATATATATATATATATATATTATATATATATATATTTGATATTTTATCTTAAATTTTTTCCTTAGTAAATGTTAATCAATATTTCATACAGGAAATATTCTACCGAGTAACATTTCGAGGAAAGTCTATCAATTTTCATTACTTAATAGCCCACGATCTTCGCAAATTTTTGTCGCTAGACATGGGCAATTGAGCCCAATTTCCAAACTTCAATCTCTTGATAAGGAATTGCAAGGAAAGGGTATTGTATATTTAACTTAATTTAGTTCATGTATTATTTAATAGATAATTCTCTATAAATATTCAATGTTTTTGTTAATCTCAATTATTTTTTATTTGATAGGTCAAACTAATTCAACAGTAATTGACCTTATGATTGACGAAGATTCATCAAATCACGAAGATAAATGTGAATTTATATTATATTGTATTAGTTAATAAAATTGGTTTTTTTTTTGTTAATTAAAAATTCTAAGTTTTTTTATACATTTTCTAGGTATGTCTACATCATTATCAGTTGACTTAGCTACTCCAGAAGATGCTTCAACAACTATCGCTAGATCATTAAAAAGAAAAGAACGCGTACGAATGTTGCAAGTAGGTTACTAACTTATTTTAGCTTTATTTTTAAAATTATGTATACAAAAAGTTTGAATTATACTTACTTTTAATTTATATGACCTATTTTATTGCTGAAATCAATTTCAGACACTATTTCTTTCACTCTTTTGAATTCACAAAATGAAGAAGGTGATTCAAGTTTTGTAGTCAAACCTGTTCAAAAAAGAAGTAGAATGTCATAATGTAACGACCCCAAAATCGGATCCCAATTTCCATAATCCCAAAACTATGACACGTCACTAAATAAATAAATAAGAGTCGTAACATTCAAACATTCTCAAATGTAACTTATTACATGAAATCATAATAATAATAATACTTAATAAATTCGAAATCTTGACAACTAAAAGTCAAGGATGGCCCACAATGCCAATACAATCTTAAATGCGGAATTAAATATTAAAACTAAAACCCAATAGACGGGACGGAGAACCACGCCTAAGGTAGTCTCACTCTTATTCTTCGAGTCTTTTAAACTCTTCCTAATGATTACCTGAAGGAAGAAGAAAAGAAAAAGGGTGAGCGAACTAATGCTCAGTAAGTTCTTACGTCGCCCTTTCGGTTTCTAAGAAAGGGGTGACTTCGAGGAAGCTGTTGTAAAACACTTATATAAACGGAAACACAGTTTTTTCAAATATTTCTTTTTCAGAAAAAAGAACATATTCTTAAAAAAACACTTCATGGCAATCTTAGAATTCTCATTCTTAAAGCATAAAAACAAGTACAAAAATCATATAATCTTATTCTTATCATTTGGATCACATAAGTGGTCAAACGACCAAAATCATAAAAGGAGGGTCCCCGAACAAGGGTCTTATTCTTATTCTGATGGTTTATCCGGATAACCGCACTCACAATTCTTAGTGGTGCAAATATAACTCGCCTGCTTATGGCGAGTGTCATGTTACCACCATGACAGGGTTGTTCATAACTTAGTGTGATCATTTTATTCTTATAAGTGTACATGTCCGTACAAAAATCTTACTTGAAAATCTTACTTATAAAAGTACATTTTTGGTACAAAGTCAAACAACCATAACGAAAGGATATCCCATATACGAAAGACATTACTATATGAGATAAGATTACGATCACAAAGACGTAACGATTAAGGAACGGAGTTTATAAAATATAACCTGCCATGTCGGTTCATATAATTTTCTAAAACAAGATGAGAGGGTCAACAAAACGAGACACAAATGAATAAGGAACGTAATCCCTTACCTCTTAATGCTAACGATAGTACTCCGCTACAACAACGATGCTTAACGGTGTCCGACAAAATCTATTACGAGAAAAAGAAATAAATATTAGAACCCTGTCCTAATAATAATGCTCAACTACTACTATCTATAAATAGTCTATACTTATATTTATAAAAAGTATTTAATAAAAAGATGATAACCTTTTCACCCAAAAAACCAAGGTCCCTCCTAATACCCAACATGCAATAAATCAATTCATAGACTAGGGTACTTCACACACTTAACATATACATCCACCTCCTTTTTCTTTCTCTCTCTCATGTCTCTATCTCTCTCTCTCTGACTCTTTCTCTCTTTCTTTTCTTTTTCAACTTTTCTCATAACTACTTCTCTCCTTCCGTGTCTCTTTCTCCCTCTGACTACTTTTTCTTTTCTATTTTATTTTTCTTCTTTCTTTCTTTACCCTATGTACTATCCAAAAACTTATGCATCAAAACAATGTGTCCGTACCCAGTTACGTGTATATATATATATTCAATAGAGATACATCAATTCATAGACTAGAGTAGTACTACATCACCTATACAATTTATATTTTCTAAATCCATGCGTTCTTACCTTTCTGGATTCTCCGCTTGTTCTTCTTCTCTAGCTCTAGCGCCGCCCACCTCCTTCTCTCTCTCTTCTCTAATTTTCGGAAATAACAATGTTAACCCTAGGTCAATAGTTGTTGTTATTTATATTCTCCCAAGACTGTTTCTAGGGTTACCTAGGTGTCCGAAAAATTCTCATATATGGGCTGATAACCGCCTCCTTTAATTAAAGGTCCACCCTAGTATTTATTTATTTATTTATTCATTTATTTATTATTTTCTAGCCCATGCTAAAAATATTACTAATTACTTAACTTAAATTCCAAAATTTCAGTATATTACATTCTTACCCCCTTAAAAGAAGTTTAGTCCTATAAATTTAACGTACCTTATCATAAGAACAACGCTGGGTACTTTTCTCGCATCTCGCTTTCTAGCTCCCATGTGGCCTCCCTTTCTGAATGATGGCTCCACTGCACCTTCACATACAGAATGATTCGCTTCCTAAGAACTTGATCTTTCTTATCCACAATCTTGATCGGATCTTCATCATAACTGAGATCCTCTCGAAATTTCAGCTATTCAAACTCAATCACATGGCTTGGATCTGGCACATACTTCCTCAACATAGAAATATGAAAAACGTTGTGCCCTCCCGAGAGTACTGGTGGTAAAGCTAACCGATAAGCCACCTCCCCAATTCGATCTAAAATTTTAAAAGGTCCCACATATCTAGGACTCAACTTTCCTCTTATTCCAAACCTCATAACGCCCTTAGTGGGAGATATCTTCAGAAATACATGGTCTCCGACGTCAAATTTGAGTTCCCTGTGATGCCGATCTGCGTAGGACTTCTGTCTACTCTGTGCCGTTAGCAATCTCTTCTTGATCAACTGAACCTTATCTGAGGCCATTTGTACTAATTCTGGTCCCACTAACTTCCTCTCGCCTACCTCATCCCAGCACGTAGGTGAACGACACTTACGCCCATACAACGCTTCAAAGGTGCCATACCAATCTCGAATGATAGTTATTATTGTAGGCAAACTCCACCAAACTCAAATGTTCATCCCACGAACCTTGCCAATCCAAGGAACAAGCCCTAAGCATATCTTCAAGAGTTTGAATAGTTCTTTCTGATTGTCCATCTGTCTGAGGGTGAAACGCCGTACTCATACTTAACTGAGTTCCCAAGGCTCTCTGCAAACTTCCCCAAAACTTAGAGGTGAACCTCGCATCCCTATCCGACACAATAGAAACCGGCACCCCATGCAATCTTACAATCTCATCGATGTACAGTTTCGCCAACTTTTCTAGCGAGTTCGTGATCTTAATTGGCAGAAAATGGGCTGACTTTGTTAACCTATCCACGATTACCCAAATAGCGTTGTGCCTCTTAAGTGTCTTCGGCAATCCCGTTACAATATCCATAGCGATATTCTCCCACTTCCATTCTGGAATCGGTAATGGTTGTAACATTCCACCTGGCCTTTGATGTTCACACTTGACCTGTTGGCAAACCAAACACTTAGATACAAACTCGGCTATCTCTCTCTTCATATTATTCCACCAATAAGCTTCCTTCATGTTCCTGTACATTTTCGTAGTCCCAGGATGTACAGAAAATCGCGAGCAATAGGCTTCTTCCAAAATTTCCCGTTTAAGGGCTTCATCTGCCGGAACACAAATTCTTGTCCCATATCTCAAGATCTTGTCATTTCCAATTCTAAACATCGACTGCTCACCTTCCCCTAGCTTATTCACAATTTCCACAAATTCTGGATCGGTAGCTTGGACGGTTTTAATTCTTTCTAGCATAGCGGGTTGTACGCTTAGATATGCTAAATAGCCCTTACAAGCACAAACCTTCACTTCTAACCCAATTTCCTCCATGTCCTCTATCACGGCTTTACTTTTTGTTAATATCATTGCTAACGTTCCCCTATTTTTTCGGCTTAACGCATCTGCTACCTTATTCGCCTTCCCTGGATGGTACAAGATCGAACAATCATAGTCCTTTAATAATTCCAACCACCTTCTTTGTCTCATATTCAATTCCTTCTGAGTGAAAATGTACTTGAGGCTTTTATGATTTGTGTATATATCACACTTTACTCCATACAAATAATGCCTCCATATTTTTAAAGCGAAAACTACCGCAGCCAATTCTAAATTGTGAGTTGGGTAGTTTCTCTCATAACTCTTGAGCTGTCGTGATGCATACGCTATCACCTTCCCATTTTGCATCAGTACACAACCCAAACCCCTTAATGAAGCGTCACTGTAGATTACGAAACCTTCTGTTCCTGAAGGTAACGTAAGAATAGGTGCAGACACTAACCGTTTCTTTAATTCTTGAAAGTTTGCCTTACATTCTTCTGTCCAAATAAACTTCACATTTTTCTGAGTGAGTTTTGTCAAAGGCAATGAAATCTTTGAAAATCCTTCTACGAAACGACGGTAGTATCCTGCCAATCCTAAGAAACTCCAAACTTCACTAATCGTTGTCGGTCTCTCCCAATTAACCACTGCCTCAATCTTCGCCGGGTCCACAGAGGTCCCATTCTTAGACACCACATGGCCTAGGAAAGTCACCTCCTCTAGCAAGAACTCGCATTTCTTAAACTTAGCATATAACTTTTGTTCCCTCAAAATTTGCAGCACAATTTTTAAGAGTTCTGCATGCTCCTCCTTAGTTCTCGAATACACCAAAATGTCGTCAATGAAAACGATTACACACTTATCAAGAAATTCCCGGAATATCTTATTCATCAATTCCATGAATACTGCAGGGGCATTGGTTAGTCCAAACGGCATCACCAAAAACTCGTAATGCCCATATCTTGTCCTAAAAGCCGTCTTAGATATGTCTTCTTGTCTAACCCTCAGTTGATGATAACCTGATCGAAGATCAATCTTAGAGAAGTAACACGCTCCTTGCAACTGGTCAAACAAATCGTCAATCCTTGGTAAAGGGTACTTATTCTTCACCGTAACCTTGTTCAACTCTCGATAGTCAATACAAAGTCTCATCGACCCATCCTTCTTTTTCACAAACAACACTGGGGCACCCCACGGTGAGACACTCGGCCTAATCAACCCCTTCTCCAATAGTTCTTGTAGTTGCTCCTTTAATTCCTTCAGTTCCGCAGGTGCCATCCTATAAGGTGCTTTAGAGATAGGTCCCGTCCCCGGGACTAGGTCAATAGAAAACTCAACATCCCTTTTAGGTGGAACTCCAGGTAATTCCTCGGGAAATACATCTCCAAACTCCTTAACAATCGGGACTCTATCCAGTGCAACCCCCTCCTTACTATTATCTGAGATAAAGGCTAAAAATCCCTCACAACCTTTCTCAATAGTTTTTTAGCTTTTATGGTTGAGATAAGTCCTGACTTCTTTGCAGGTTTCGAGCCTTTTAAATAGGACTCTAGTTCTCCTGGCCTACAAAATACCACTTCTTTCTTGAAGCAATCTATCTTAGCATGATACTCAGACAATCAATCCATACCCAAAATCACATCGAAATCCTGAAGGTCTAAACAAATCATGTCTATAGGCATATCTTTTTCCCCGACCCTCAAAGTACAAGCTTTAAACACGGATGTTATCTTAATAGACTCGTTAGTCGGTGTGTCAATCATTAAACATTCACTTAAGGGCACAGGTTTCAAATTCATACGTTTAACCAATTGAGCAGAAATTACTGAATGGGTAGCCCCCGAGTCTACTAAAGCATAAACATCACGAGAGAAAAGTTTGATTGTACCTGCAACCACATCCTCTGTCGCTCGGGCATCCCCGGCTGTCATAGCTAATACTCTGCCTTGCTGATTTGGTTTGTCTTTATCTCCCCCATTGGTCCCTTTAGCCGCTGCTGCATAAGTAATCGGGTCTGGGCAATCCTTAATCTTATGCCCCTGTTTGCCGCAGTTGAAACACGAAGCAGTACCCCAAAAACAAGCCTCAGTCATGTGATTCTGACCACACTTGCCACAATGTTGAACTGTTCCCCTTTCCTGAACTTGACCCTTATTTCTATCATATCCCCCTTGTCGATCACAATTCTGATTGCGGTTTTGAACCCACGGTGGCCCACGAACACGGTTATCTTCTACGACCCTCTTCTTATGACTACTTCCACTATTATTTGCTACACTTGATTGCCCTCGCTCCTTTCCTTTCTCATCATCAAGACTTCTCTTTTTATCATCACGCTGCTTCTGGTACTCACTTGATTCAATCTCGATTACCCGTGCTTTATCAACCACTTGGGCTAGTGTTGGCAGCTCCAGTGGCGTCAACCTGTACTTGATCTTGGAACTCAATCCACCTTCAAACTTGCGAGCCTTTTGCTCCTCATCATCAAAGAATGTAGGGGTAAATCGAGACAATTCATAAAATTTTGCTAGATAATCGTCCACAGACATTGAACCTTGCACTAGGTTCATGAATTCTGCAATCTTCTTATTCCTTACTCCTGGAGGAAAGTATTTGTCATTGAAAGCCTTCACAAATTGCTCCCAATTGTGATTTTGTATCCCACGCACCTCCGCCGTCTTCAACTCTGCTTCCCACCACGTTCCGGCCTGCCCCTTAAGCATAAAGGTGGCAAATGTCACCTTCTCTTCGCTCGTGCATGTCAAAGTGCGGAAAATCTTCTCAATACCTTTCAACCACTCATCAGGTTTTTCTGTCGAGGCGCCAGAGAATGACTCGGGTTTCCGCCTCTGGAACAGTTCCAAAGAATCTCGCATCGGAGGTGGTGGTGGTGGTGGATTTGCTTGACCCATGCTTGCAGCGATGGCCTGTGTGAGGGTCTGGATAAGATTGGTCAGAATCGGGTCGGGCTGACCCTGTTCGCCTCCGCTGGGACCTTGATGACCACTGCTTTAACCAATATCACCTACAGATGTCGAATCTCCTGTCTCTCCTTCATGGGCCCCACGGCCACCACGACCGCCCCGATTCCCACGGCCACCTCGTCCTCTGCGTCCTCGATCCATCTTCCTATAATAAGCAAAAAGAATTTTATCAGTCTAAATCCTAACATCATATGCTCAATAATTGCAATGGAAAACTAAAATAATTTCTTAAACTTCTAATAAACCCCAATAAGAAAATTCTCCAATTCTCTCTTTATCATAATCTTAATGCCCTTTCAAGATCTAAACTAGGCTCTGATACCAACTGTAACGACCCCAAAATCGGATCCCAATTTCCATAATCCCAAAATTATGACACGTCACTAAATAAATAAATAAGAGTCGTAACATTCAAACATTCTCAAATGTAACTTATTACATCAAATCATAATAATAATAATACTTAATAAATTCGAAATCTTGACAACTAAAAGTCAAGGATGGCCCACAATGCCAATACAATCTTAAATGCGGAATTAAATATTAAAACTAAAACCCAATAGACGGGACGGAGAACCACGCCTAAGGTAGTCTCACTCTTATTCTTCGAGTCTTTTCAACTCTTCCTAATGATTACCTGAAGGAAGAAGAAAAGAAAAAGGGTGAGCGAACTAATGCTCAGTAAGTTCTTACGTCGCCCTTTCGGTTTCTAGGAAAGGGGTGACTTCGAGGAAGCTGTTGTAAAACACTTATATAAACGGAAACGCAGCTTTTTCAAATATTTCTTTTTCAGAAAAAAAGAACATATTCTTAAAAAAACACATCATGGCAATCTTAGAATTCTCATTCTTAAAGCATAAAAACAAGTACAAAAATTATATAATCTTATTCTTATCATTTGGATCACATAAGTGGTCAAACGACCAAAATCATAAAAGGAGGGTCCCCGAACAAGGGTCTTATTCTTATTCTGATGGTTTATCCGGATAACCGCACTCACAATTCTTAGTGGTGCAAATATAACTCGCCCGCTTATGGCGAGTGTCATGTTACCCCCATGACAGGGTTGTTCATAACTTAGTGTGATCATTTTATTCTTATAAGTGTACATGTCCGTACAAAAATCTTACTTGAAAATCTTACTTATAAAAGTACATTTTTGGTACAAAGTCAAACAACCATAACGAAAGGATATCCCATATACGAAAGACATTACTATATGAGATAAGATTACGATCACAAAGACGTAACGATTAAGGAACGGAGTTTATAAAATATAACCTGCCATGTCGGTTCATATAATTTTCTAAAACAAGATGAGAGGGTCAACAAACGAGACACAAATGAATAAGGAACGTAATCCCTTACCTCTTAATGCTAACGATAGTACTCCGCTACAACAACGATGCTTAACGGTGTCCGACAAAATCTATTACGAGAAAAAGAAATAAATATTAGAACCCTGTCCTAATAATAATGCTCAACTACTACTATCTATAAATAGTCTATACTTATATTTATAAAAAGTATTTAATAAAAAGATGATAACCTTTTCACCCAAAAAACCAAGGTCCCTCCTAATACCCAACATGCAATAAATCAATTCATAGACTAGGGTACTTCACACACTTAACATATACATCCACCTCCTTTTTCTTTCTCTCTCTCACGTCTCTATCTCTCTCTCTGACTCTTTCTCTCTTTCTTTTCTTTTTCAACTTTTCTCATAACTACTTCTCTCCTTCCGTGTCTCTTTCTCCCTCTGACTACTCTTTCTTTTCTATTTTATTTTTCTTCTTTCTTTCTTTACCCTATGTACTATCCAAAAACTTATGCATCAAAACAATGTGTCCATACCCAGTTACGTGTATATATATATATATTCAATAGAGATACATCAATTCATAGACTAGAGTAGTACTACATCACCTATACAATTTATATTTTCTAAATCCATGCGTTCTTACCTTTCTGGATTCTCCGCTTGTTCTTCTTCTCTAGCTCTAGCGCCGCCCACCTCCTTCTCTCTCTCTTTTCTAATTTTCGGAAATAACAATGTTAACCCTAGGTCAACAGTTGTTGTTATTTATATTCTCCCAAGACTGTTTCTAGGGTTACCTAGGTATCCAGCCCACTAACAAAATTCTCATATATGGGCTGATAACCGCCTCCTTTAATTAAAGGTCCACCCTTAGCAAAGATCCATGTAGAAGCAATTTGCACGAGATTCTTTCCATCAAAATGTTGAAAGTAATGTGAAGCTCAGACTTATTGGAAGACGAAAATATGATGGTAGATGTTATGACCTTCCATAAAAGGATGATGTTGCGTTATTGGTTGTCGGTGATTTTGATAATATGACTGGTAATAGGGATAGTCGAGATACGCACTGGATTGTTAAAAAGGATTACATAATTGCACCCATCATACTTGAGTTTGCAATATCCATTGATTTTTTTTATTTGGTCAAGATGGTTATAGAGAAGATATTTTGCTACACGATGTTGATCAGAATCAATTGATGGTGGTCGTTACAAGTTGAGTATGAGAGAATTTTTTGCCTACAGAATTCATGAAAGTGATTTCGAATCACCAAACCTTGTTTCCTCAAGGAGGGTATTTCAACAATTTCTGGTGGATGATTTTACAATGGTTGAAACTGGTCATTTAACTTACATAAGAACTCATAAAAAAAAACTGAGATGTGAAATGTACAAAGGTTTGACTGATGCTCTGTTGAAGGGTGAGAGGGATCCGGCTTCACGTGGCAAACGAATTTGTTTGCCATCTAGCTATACCGATAGTGCTAGATATATGATTCAAAATTATCAGGATGCAATGGTCATATGCAAATTTTCGGATATCCTAATATTTTGATTTCCTTCACATGTAATCCGAAGTGGCCTGAGATAGTTCAATTTCTACATACGAAGGGTTTGCATCCTGAAGATAGGCTAGATATCATGTGCAGAATTTTTAAAGCTAAGTTGGATGTTCTCATGAATGATCTTCGGCATAAGAAAATATTTGGTACAGTGAGAGCAGGTACTTCTTAATCTCAACTATACTTAGCTTTTGTTTAGATTTCATTATATAGAATAAAAATTTATGTGTACTTTTTTTTTTTAAAAAAGTATATTGATCCTAAAATATTTTTCCAGTTATTTATACAATTGAGTGGCAAAAGCGTGGTTTGCCCCATGTTCACATCATCCTTTGGTTGGAAAATGATGGTACTCATCCTACTGTAGAAAGAATTGACAATATCATTTCTGCTGAGATTCCAGATGAGTCTACTGATCCGCATTATTATACTGCAGTACAAGAGTTAATGTTGCATGGTCCTTGTGGAAAAGCTCGATCGAACTCTCCATGCATGGTTGAGGGCCACTGCAGTAAATATTTTCCAAAAAAGTTTTCAGAGATAACGATTATTGATGAAGATGGTTATCCGAGCTATAAGCGTCCTGACAACGGATGAACAATAGTTGTGAAGGGAACACATCTTGACAACATGTATATTGTCCCTCACAATCGTCAATTGTTGATGACTCATGGGGCTCACATTAATGTTGAATGGTGCAATCAATCTCGATCGATCAAATATCTTTGCAAGTACGTAAGTAAAGGCCATGATAGAGTTTTTGCCAAGTTTTGTCGAACTACTGACGATGATGCAGTGAAAAAAATGTTGATGAGATACAAAATTACTTGGATTGCCTGTATATATCACCTTGTGAGTTGCGTGGAGGTTGTTGGGTTGTGATATCCATTATAGGAACCCTTCTGTTGAAAGATTGTCATTTCATTTGGAGGGCGAACAAATTATAGTTTTTGATGATGATGATGAGATTGATGAAGTAGTTGATCGTCCAAAATCAAGAGAAAGTATGTTCACTGCTTGGTTTGATGCAAACAAGAAGTATAAGGATTTAGCAGGGCAATTGACTTATGCTGAGTTTCCTACAAAGTTTGTTTGGATGAGGAAAGAAAGAAAGTGGTAGCCAAGGGCACGTGGTTTTAAAATAGGCCGCATATTTTTTGTTGCACCTGGCCAAGGAGAGCTGTATTACTTGAGAAATTTGTTGAATATTGTTCGGGGACCAACTTCTTATGCGGATATAAGGACTATTGATGGTCAAGAATATCCATCTTTTAGAGATGCTTGCTATGCTCTAGGATTGCTTGATGATGATAAGGAATACATTGATAGTATCGTTGAAGCAAGCCACTGGGGATCTGGCCAACAATTGAGAAGTCTATTTGTTACATTGTTGATGTCTGGATCTCTTTCTCGACCGAAGTATATAAGGGAAAGTTGCTTAGATTATTTGTTAGAAGACATTATCTATATGCGCAGACGAGTTTTAGAACATCAAGGTAAATTTTATTAATTCTATTACAATTAATTTTATAAATTTTAATGCATATATAAGTCATTTTACGACTAATAATTATATAATTATTTTTGAATATATACTAGGCTTACAACTTAGTGCAGAAGAAATAAAAAACTTCACTCTTCTGGAGATTGAAAAGATATTGCGAAATAGGGGTAAAAGTCTTAAAGATTTCCCAACTATGCCATATCCTGATGATTATGATTCATCAATGTTCAACAATCGTCTAATATTGGATAAAATGAACTATGATAGAGACTTATTAGCGGAAGAATGCAATAAATTATTGGGATCGTGCACAGATGAGCAGAAACATGCATATGATACGATCATGAAAAGTGTTGAGGCTGGTAATGGAGGAGTTTTTTTCTTGTATGGTTCTGGTGGTACAATTAAAACTTTTTTATGGAGGATTCTTTCGGCTTCTTTAAGATCAAAGGGTGATATAGTTTTGAATGTGGCATCCAGTGGAAAAGCATCTCTTTTGCTGCCTAATGGTCGAACTGGTCATTCTAGATTCGCCATTCCATTAGTTTTGCACGAGGATTTGACATGCAACATAAAACAGGGTAGCCCACTTGCTGAGCTGATGATCAGAACCAAGCTTATCATTTGGGAAGAGGCCCCAATGGTTCAAAATCATTGTTTTGAAGCCCTTGATAGAACTTTACGAGATATAATGCGGTTCAAGAATTCAGATAGTTTGAATCAACCATTCGGGGGCAAAATAATTGTTATGGGCGGAGATTTCCGTCAAATCCTCCCGGTGATTCCAAAAGGTACCAGACAAGATATTGTGATGGCAACAATCAACTCATCACATTTATGGTCGCATTGTAAGGTTTTGAGGTGTAGACACCCCATTCTGAACCCATCGGAGCAGAGTAATACCACTCTAAGTCTCGCCTTGAGTCAAGAGTAGAAATCCACCATTTCGTCATGTTTCATTAAGTTTTGACTAACGGCCATTAGTTTGGACTAAACTGCATACGAGATAACGAGGGAAGGACAGAATTGTCCAGAGCAGCCTTGTCCCGCGCGAGACATGGTGTGTCTCGCGCGAGACTAAGCTTCTGCAGGGCGTGCAGAGATCAGTTTCCTTGTCGATTTCAAACTCTCTTCTTGATAAATCTTATCAATCAGGTTCTTCAATGATATTTGAGTTATGGAACCTTCCTAGAGGGGTATCCAAATCCACCTTTACCTTTCCAACCTCCTATAAATACTTTATGATTTCTAGTATTTTAACCCCCGGATCCCTGATAAAAAAATGCCGTAAAGACACATTTTGTGGGGTTTTCTCCCTGAAAGATTCCTACAAAATCACCTAAAGTTTGTTTATCAACCTTGTTGATCAACAAACATCAAAGTTCGAATCAAGGATTGAGGCAAAACTCTGTCCACATCAAGACCTAGGATTGAGTCGAAACTCTGTCCGGATCTCTTCTCAAAAAGGTAATCTTCCTTCCTTTCTAATTGATTATTAGAGAGGTATAGCAAAGTGAACCTAGGATCGACCTAGAGCCTCTCCAAATCATGGGGACGATCTCGAAGCAATCGATCCTATATTTCGTTTAACCTTGTTAAATGGATATTTTTACTTGTTTATTTAAAAAATGTCTTTTTATTTGAAAACCCCCTTTAGCAAGACCGATCTTCGGGTGGAATGGGTGCTTCTTGACCTTCCCATTCCATAACTTAAGCCTCGAACCCAAAATCTTTCAAAAAATGGTTTTTCTATATTTCCAATCAATAATATAGGTGGCAACTCTAAAAACAAAAACAAAAAGTTTGGAAAACCTGATTTTTCCGCGGATCGCTACATGAGGCTTACAAAAAATATGCGTCTTAAAGCTATCGAGAATGATCCAAGTGGATTGGAGCTTAAAAAAATCTCTGAATGGATTTTAAGTATCGGAGATGGGACTTATGGGGACGATAATGATGGTGTTGCAAGTATAAAAGTTCCTGATGACCTTCTTGTGCATTCATCTGACAATATGGTAAAGGCTATTGTTGATAGTACATATCCTTCATCTACTGATCATTTGGATGATGTTTCTTATTTACAAGGAAGAGCCATACTTGCACCAACGCTTGATGTTGTGGAGAAAATAAATGAGTAGATGGTCTCTCACAATCACTCAGATGCTAAAACTTATCTGAGTTCAGACTCAATTTGTAGGTCCGAGAATAGTTCCAGTTTATTTTCTGACATAAATTCAACCGAGTTTTTGAATACGATAAAGTCTTCAGGTTTGCCAAATCACCAGTTGAGTCTTAAAGTTGGCGTTCCAGTGATGTTATTAAGGAGCATCGACCATAGTGCATGTTTGTGCAATGAAACTAGGTTAATTATTACAAGACTCGGTCAACATGTAGTTGAAGCAAAGATTTTAAACGGCAGTAATGCTGGAGAAAAAGTTTTTATCCCGAGAATGTCGTTAACTCCATCAGACTACGTTTTCCATTCAATTTCCAAAGAAGACAATTTCCGTTGGTTGTATCATATGTGTACATGTGTGTGTAGGAAAAAAATTGCTGCAATATAAATTCTTTTACCCATTTGTTTTTTAGAACTCATTTACACTGAAGTTAGATTACCATGCCGTATTTCATTAATTTGTGTTATTTTCGTGAATGTGAATTTCTTTTCCGATTTGTTTGCTGTAAATAAGAGACTAATAGTAAACGAATTATAAGCAGGTATAATTTCTTGCATAAACTGTTTAGAAGTATATAAAAAAATTCAGGGTTTCCCCTTCGTTATGTCCACAACAACTACGGATGGATTGTTTCCTTCCGCCCTTATTTTATTTCATTTTCTTAACGTAATTTAAGTTCATATTTATGAGCCTCATATTAGTGTATTAGGTTCGACCTGGAAATTAGGAATGTGTTAATCCGTATTTCTTTTCGTCTTGACGTTATTATTAATGTAATTTTTCTCATTTTTTTCTTCATTTAATGGCGTTGTATTATTTATCTAACATTTTGTGTGACAATTATAGGAAAATTGAATACACCATCAGCTCCGCTTGGAATGTTATCTTCTGGCTGGCAGATCTGCTTTGCTTGATATAACAAACAGTACAATTCTTTTTTTATTTGGATATTACATGTCACGTAGACAGTTAAATTTATGTAATTTGTTAGACTTATAGTATTATACATTCACATCATCTAATATAGTCATCGGATAAAGTACAGATAGTGGGAGGACGTCCCAGAGCGTAGGGAATATGAAAATTACTTTTGGAAATCCAATACCTATTTTGCCTAATGCTAATGACGTTTCAACACTCCGTCGCGCGAAGGGGTCGACATTTGTTTCTAGCAAGGGGCATACAACTTCGAAACTTACTGACGGTATTGTCTGATATTCACTCGAAATTTCAAATTTTGGTTTAAATATATTTTATTATTCTCCCCCGCAAGTAGTAAGTGTTAGTCCTTTTATTTTGCACGAAGATTAGTAGATGTCGGAAGTGATATAAGCGTTGCTTGTTTGACAAGTACGGTTGAAGGGATAAAGGGGGTATGGAATGGGAAGGTGGTTTTTTTGTGAGTGTAAACATAGCTTATAAGAGACACCGAGTAATAGAAATAGTAGATATTTTTTGCCATTTTAGGACGACGACACTTACTCTGAGTCACTGTTGGAGCGAACGTTAGTCACAGGGTATACATAAAAGAGAGTATTTGTTGTAAGTTATTTGTTTTTGTTCACAGTGTCTTTTCAATTTTGTGAATTTAATTGATATTGCTTTTTGTTATAGGTTATTGGGATATTGGTGACTCAACTTACACTTGTTGTTTTTGCGGAGCATTTTTTTGGTATGAAGAACGATTGTGTCGTTCCTACAATGCGCGTAACCCGAAATACGGGACATGTTGCAATCATGGGAAGATTATTTTGCCAGAATTTGAATGAAATTTAACCCAAAAATTCTAGAATTGAACCAAAATTACCTTGTTTTCCAATGTTTGACATCTTGACTGAAGTTGTTGAAACCCTTCTTTCTCTCTCTAAAATTCAGATTTCTCCCTCTCTAAAATTCATTAAGTAAAGTGGGTGGGTGTGGGTGAGTGAGAGTAAATGTTTTAATGGGTATGTGTGGGGGGTGGGTGAGAGATAAGGAGTATAAAGGGAAGGAAGGGGTTTGTTTTGATTTTTTGGGGTGGATTTAATATTACGGGTTTACTAAACAATTTTACGGGCTTATATAAAAGACCGACCTCTTATCTGATAGGTCGGTTAAGAGTCTATCCCCGTGTCAGGCAAGCCTTGCCACAAGGGCCGAGCTCAACTTGATATATACACTTGGTTGATGGAGTCAATCCTGATACACTAATACCGAGCACAAGCTCATCATGTGAGCAAAGACGGGTTCTATAAGCCTCTTGGTAGAGAACTAAACTCGGGGACATAGGTTAAAAATTATTGAATAAACCAACAAAAAAACGAACACCACATGTAAGGCTAAGACTAACATGGAGATGTTAAAATGTTTTCTGAAAAAACGTCTGTTGTGAACGATGTTCTTCGGAGATCATTTCATCTATGGTAGGTAAAAGCCCAAGTTCAAAAGGGACAACTCCTCTGTAAAGTGTTTCAAGAGTGTCGAGACCAGACACTACAAAAGAAGAAATTGTCGTTTGAAAGAGGACAATGTAGTCACATAGAATATACTCATCCTAAAAAATACCATGACTAAAATCATAATATCGAATATGAAGTCCAAATGTAAAACCTAGCCCTTAAATTAATTTCATGCCCCCTTTCCTAAGGTGCATGAAGACATACCATTCCATATAAATAAATAACTTCACCGCCTTCCTCTTCCCCATCCTCTGCCTCCACCTCCACCTCGCCCACGATCCCCTCATCTTCCACTACCATGACCACCTCCTATCCCACCGCCAAGAAAACCTGATCTATCTGGCTTCAACTTCAGTGATTGGACTCCCCTTCTCTTTCCATGGTGGTTATCCTCATCATCCCCATCGTCTTCCTTGTACCTTGCTGAGCATCTAGCGAAGAAGGAATCTCTCTTGATCCTCTGGGACCCAGCTTAACATCATTGAATCTACGTGGATTTCTTTCATTACTACTCAACGCCGCCACCCTCTCTCCTAGTGGAAGGGCATCCACTTTCGCTAATGATTTATGTTTCCAAAATGCTTCTGCATGCCTTTGATCCTTCACTTCGTATAATCTGCAACAGATTTTTAAATAATATATTATTATTTCTTTTGCTTATTCTTATACATTTCAACAAGGAGAAAAAAAAAGTAGACCTGATATCGAGTTTAGATATTAATTCAGCTCATTGTTTGATAACAAAATTGTATCAAATCAAACAATATCAAATGCTCCCTACATCCCTAAATGAGTGTCCATTTCGGTCTTTGAGAGACATTCGGAAAATGTTTACTTTTTAGCAATCTTACAAATAAATATACACGGTACCTTTACTATATACACATTGTAGACTCATTTGGTACAAGAGAATTGTTTTTCCTTTCCATACTATTTACACTATCATGGAATGAGATTTGTGGTAATGGAATTTTTATACCGTTAGAGGTGAATTTAGTGCCTTCCTTGAAAAGAAGGCTCTTTTAGGGACATTTTTTTGGGAAAATTGACACTTGTTCAGGGACGGAGGGAGTAGCATAAACCAAACAAAGATAATCCAATGTTTATAATATGAAGTGTACCACGTAATGTGCATGTAACGAAAGATGTGAACATGCTTTTGACTCAAAACAAGGAATGAAGATCTTAACTCGGGGCTCAAGATTTCTTTTCTCTAGTGTTATCATTATCAGCATCTAATGACTGTGAAGCATCAGAATCACTTGCACTTAGCTCCGCATCATCCATAACTGGTTCAAAATGATCATCAACCAAAGACGGTTGAGTGTTGGATGCAACAGGGTGTAATGCCAAATATTATGGAGAAAACTCGTCCACTTCAAAGTCCTGCAGGGCAAGAATCATAAAGAATTACTCCTATGACAAGCTGACTCTTGAAGGTTTACAAAAATGAAAGATGAAAGTGCATTGCATAGGGAAACCCAAGCTTATATATATATATATATATTACGGATCCAGAACGTTTCTTCAGTGTGGGCCAAAACGGGAAAAAATGTACGTTTTTTTCTTTGGCCAAAATGGTATTATTTAAAGTTTGTAAGCAAACAACTATAATTTTGAACATCCAAAAATAAAATAATAATTATATTATTATTTTGGAAAAGAAATTACAAGGTTCAACTAAAAGGAAAAGAATTTAAGTTTTTTTTTTCTTTTGCCAAAATGGTATTCCCTCCGTCCTACCTGAAAAAGCACAAAGTTGGCCGTGCACGGGAATTAAGGAAAGTGTATGGTGGAGTAAGTGTTGTGAGTATGAAAAGTGAGGTAGGAGTGAGAAAGTGGAGTAGGGAATAGTAAGTGGATAGTTATTGTGAGTATGACAAGTGGGTCCCATGAATAAAGAAGTGTTAAAAGGATTCCATTTTGGATGTGTGCCTTTTTAAATGGGTCACCCAAAATGGAAATTTGTGCCTTTTCAAGTGGGACGGAGGGAGTATCATTTATAATTTTGAAGCAAACAAATGTTTTAGAACAATTAAAAAGTCCAAAATGTAGAGTCTGGAAATTGAACCAGGACTCTTAAGGGCATAAAACCAACAACAGTTTTCCATCTGGGCAAGCAAGCTATAGTGGAACAAATTCATGGCAAAATATAATTTCTACTCTATATCCTTGGTAAAAAAAAGGCAAATTTGAGTGTGGGCCAAGGCCCACACACATTATAGCATAAAATGAATAACATAGTCGGGAATGGGTGGATATGTATGTACCTTAATATTGAACATTGCATTGAACCGCTCATCTTTCAGATCTTCATTAGTTAGTCCCTTCTTTTTCTTCATTTTTTTTTTCGTATCACCACCATCAATATCTTTCTTCTCCATTTCAGCTTCTTCTTCTTGAAGAAGACGAGCAGCAAGAGGTCGATTAACTTTTGGCAGTTTCCTCTTAATCTAAAAAAATATGAAAGTCAGAGATGCGTAAGAATATAAAGCTGGATATTCCGGCTCGAACGGAAGATGACAGGAAAAGAGATACAGAGTTCTAACATCACACCAAACTCTAATCCTTCCACTAAAAAACTGAAAAAACTACATTCTGCTTTGCATCTCAAAAATCTATACGTATACCGCCTTCTAATACTCACATAAGTAGATTGGTATTAGGCTAAAATATGCGAAGATTGGGTATAAGACAGGCAAAGTTGCAACCTCATTTCACTTTATGAAAAACAGGTTAAAAAAAGAGAAACGGGAAACAAATTTAATTATCAAAATATGAAAAAGAAGTTAAAAGTATATTTTCAGTAAAGTAAGCTTGATCAAAAAGTCGAGAGGTCACTTTGACTTGGATTCGAACATAGATTCACGAGCTTATCAAATGACAAGAATGGTATGTACATACCAAGAAAACCCCCATGAAAACCCCATTATTTAGAAGTAAAACAATAAATATGATGCCTTTAAAATAGGTAGAGAAATGATGCAGAAACGTAACTGTAATTTTATCCCAGCGTTCAGCTTCCAACTTCTCCTTTGTTGGTGATTTTAGTATCACTCAACTTATTTTATTGTAATGGTGATTTATTAAGAGATCAAAGTGATTCGTATTAGACTCGGATACGAGTAAGGGAAAGTGTGGAGTACACACTCGTTTGAGCTAAAACGAAGTCAACCTCGATAAAGAAGTAAAAGTTAAAAGGTAGCACATTTTGCTGATGTGCTCGGCCGAGCAGAGTCCTTGACTCGGCCGAGCAGAGCATGGCAGATTGTCCAAGTTTCTGGACAGCCTTGCTCGGCCGAGGCATATGCCTTGCTCGGCCAAGCAGTATGAACAACACGGCCTTGCAGTTTAATAAGACACGGCCGCGCATCTGGGCAAAATGACTTTGGACCTCTTTGCTCGGCCGAGCGAGTCCCTTGACTCGGCTGAGCAGTTCCTGAACAGGTGCCAGTTCAAACTGAAAAGACACATTACTTGGCTAAAGTCATGTCTTTTGGTTATACCCTTTTACTGATACCTCTCCATCTGTATAAATACAGATGTTTGATCTCATTTGTAACAGACATAACATACAAGTGAATTACAACAATAACGAAAGCAATCAATTCTCACAGTTTAGATTTGTTCTCTTTGCCTAGAAACAAATTGCGTGATTGTCTTATCCCAATAAGGATTTCGTGTAACCCAGGCATTAAGGGTCGAAATACTTTATTCGGAAAGTGGATTATACACGATTCAATCACATATCCGGCCTCAATATCAAAGATCAAGACCCTATTTCCCCTACAAACGAATAAAGTATTTGTGATACTCATGGCTGGTGGAAGTACTTTGAAGGAGATGACGAACAAGTTTGGAAAGCTAGACAAATTTGAAGGACAAGACTTCAGGCGTTGGCAAAAGAAGATGCACTTCCTTTTAACTACATTAAAGGTGGTGTATGTTCTTTCTACCCCTATTCCGGAATTGCTTGAAGAGGACAACTTGGAGGCAATCAAACGTAGATCAAAGTGGGAAAACGACAACTATATCTGCAGAGGACACATATTAAACGGTATGTCTGATTCTCTCTTTGACATCTATCAAAATGAGGAATCTGCAAAAGAGTTATGGGATTCTCTTGAATCCAAGTACATGGCAGAGGATGCTTCTGGTAAGAAGTTCCTTGTGAGTAATTTTAATAATTACAAGATGGTCGATTCAAGACCTGTCATGGAACAGTTCAATGAACTCCTTAGAATCCTTGGACAATATACACAACACGGGTTGAAGATGGATGAGTCAATATCGGTTTCAAGTGTGATTGATAAGTTGCCTCCCTCCTGGAAGGATTTCAAACACACTTTGAAACATGGTAAAGACGATCTGTCTTTGGTTCAACTTGGAAGTCACTTGCGCATAGAGGAATCTCTTAGGGCGCAAGAGGATGACAAAGGCAAAGGAAAGGAAGTTGCTGGACCCTCGGTCAATATGATTGATGTGGGTGGAAATAATAAAAACAAAGGAAAGAAACGTAGTTTCAATGACAATGGTTCTGGTCCCAACAAGAAGCCTAAATTGGCATGTTGGAAGTGTGGCAAAACTGGTCACTTTAAGAAGGATTGTCGTGTTGGAAACAACAAGAAAGGCGCAAGCACAAGTGGTTCGGGAAAGGGGTCGAAGGACCATTCTCAAAACCAAGGTCAGAATTTAATACATAGTTGGAACAGATTTATTAAAAATTCTGTTTCACTAATTTCTGAGGCATTTTATGTGCAGGATGATGCTATTGCGTGGTGGATTGATTCCGGTGCCACAACTCATGTTTGTAAGGATCGTTGTTGGTTTAAGACATACAAACCAATGGAAGACGGATCTGTCCTTTACATGGGTGATGACCATTCCGCTCCTATTGAAGGAAGAGGAAGTGTGGTGTTGGAATTCAGTTCGGGAAAGACTATTTCTTTGTTTAATGTTTTATATGTACCTAAACTTCGTAAGAATTTAATTTCTGGTCCTGACTTGAACAAATGTGGTTATAAACAAGTTTATGAATCCGATAAGTATATCTTATCAAAGTCGGGTGCATTTGTAGGGTTTGGTTATTATAACAATGGAATGTTCATGTTGAATTTAAATAAAATTCCTGTTAACTCTAGTTCTGTTTATATGACTTCCTCTGTTGTTGTTAATTCCTCATTATGGCATGCTCGGTTAGGACATGTGCACTATAAAAGAATGCTTGAAATATCCAAAGATGGTTTGATTCCTGTTATTGATAATAATACGGAAAGGTGTAATACTTGCATGTTAACAAAAATCACTAGGAAACCTTTTAAAAGTGTTACAAGGAATTCTGTAAAACTTGAATTGATACATAGTGATTTATGTGATTTTCATGCAACTCCATCTTTAGGCAATAAAAAGTATATTGTCACTTTTATAGATGATGCTTCTAGGTTTTGCTATATTTATTTGCTGCATGCAAAAGATGAAGCCCTAGATAAATTTAAAATTTATAAAACTGAAGTTGAACTTCAACTTAATGGCTTGATTAAAACCTTACGTACGGATAGAGGTGGTGAATATTATGATCCTAAATATTTCCAATCCGTAGGAATAATTCATGAGACTACGGCTCCTTATGTACCACAACAAAATGGTGTGGCTGAAAGGAAGAATAGAACTCTTGAAGAAATGGTTAACGCCATGTTGTCTTACTCGGGCTTGAGTGACGGGTTTTGGGGTGAAGCCATGTTAACGGCTTGTCATCTATTGAATAGAGTTCCTAATAAAAGGAAAAAGATTACCCCATATGAGCTTTGGTATAAGAAACGACCAAACTTGACATTTTTGCGAGTTTGGGGATGTAGGGCCGTGGTTAGACTTCCGGACCCTAAAAGGAAAAAGTTGGGAGAAAAAGGTATTGATTGCATCTTTGTTGGATATGCTGAGCATTCCAAGGCATATAGGTTTTATGTTATAGAACCTAATGAATTTATTTCTATTAACACAATTATAGAATCGAGAGATGCAATCTTTGATGAGAATCGTTTCTCTTCAATACCTAGACCCAAGGACATTATACCAATGTTGGCTGAATCTCAAATGGATGATCATTCAGTTGAGACACCAAATGAGATACCCGAACCTCGTAAAAGCAAAAGAGTAAGGAAAGCTAAATCATATGGTTCTGATTTTCAACTATATTTAGTTATGGGATCAAGAGATCAAATTGAATCTCAATACTCTTACTGTTATAGTATAGAGGAGGATCCAAGAACCTATGATGAAGCAATAAAATCTCGAGACGCTGGTTTTTGGAAAGAAGCCATCGATGATGAGATTGGTTCTATTGTGGAAAATAATACATGGGTCTTGTCTGATTTACCACCAGGCTGTAAACCTTTGGGGTGCAAATGGATCTTCAAAAAGAAGATGAAAGTCGATGGAACAATTGACAAGTTTAAAGCTCGATTGGTAATCCAAGGCTTTAGACAAAAGGAAGGGATCGATTACTTCGATACCTATGCACCGGTTGCTCGTATCACTACTATTAGATTTCTGATAGCTTTGGCAGCTATTCAGAATCTATTGATCCATCAAATGGATGTCAAAACAGCATTTTTAAATGGTGATTTGGAAGAAGAAGTGTATATGAAACAACCAGAAGGATTTGTTATGCCAGGTAATGAGCATAAGGTATGTAAGTTAATTAAGTCATTGTATGGGCTGAAGCAAGCACCTAAGCAGTGGCATCAAAAATTTGATGAGGTTGTTTTGTCGAATGGTTTTGTATTAAATCAGTCCGACAAATGTGTATATAGCAGATTTGATGAATCCGGTAAAGGTGTAATCATCTGTCTATATGTAGATGACATGTTGATTTTTGGCACAGACCAAAATGCAGTTGATAAAACTAAGAATTTTTTGTCATCAAAGTTTTCGATGAAGGACATGGGAGAAGCCGATGTAATTCTTGGTATAAAGATTAAACGGATGAACAAGAGAATTGCAATATCACAATCTCATTATATTGAGAAAATTCTCAAGAGGTTTAATTGTGATAATTGTTCTAAAGTTAGTACTCCCATGGATCCCTCTTGAGAAACTTGTATCAAATACTGGTAAACCTGTGTCACAGCTCGAATACTCAAAAGCCATTGGCAGTTTGATGTATGCTATGATGGGCACTCGACCTGATATTGCTTATGCAGTTGGAAGATTGAGCAGGTTTACTAGTAATCCTAGTAGACAGCATTGGCATGCTATAAAGATTAAACGGATGAACAAGAGAATTGCAATATCACAATCTCATTATATTGAGAAAATTCTCAAGAGGTTTAATTGTGATAATTGTTCTAAAGTTAGTACTCCCATGGATCCTACTGAGAAACTTGTATCAAATACTGGTAAACCTGTGTCACAGCTCGAATACTCAAAAGCCATTGGCAGTTTGATGTATGCTATGACGGGCACTCGACCTGATATTGCTTATGCAGTTGGAAGATTGAGCAGGTTTACTAGTAATCCTAGTAGACAGCATTGGCATGCTATAACAAGGGTGTTCAAGTACTTAAAAGGTACTATGGACTATGGTTTGTGTTATAGTGGACATCCTTCTATATTAGAAGGTTACACAGATGCTAGTTGGATCAACCAAGAAGATTCATCTTCTACTAGTGGTTGGGTGTTCTTGCTTGGAGGAGGTGCCATTTCTTGGGCTTCCAAAAAGAGACATGTATTACACATTCTACAATGGAATCGAGTTTGTAGCATTGGCTAGCTGCTTTGGAAAAGAAGCGGAGTGGCTTCGGAACTTGATATATGAGATTCCATTATGGCCAAAACCGATATCACCAATGTCTATCCATTGTGATAGTGCTACCACCTTGGCTAGGGCCTATAGTCAGATTTATAATGGCAAGTCTAGACACTTGGGTGTCAGACATAGTATGATTCGGGAGTTAATCATGAATGGTGTGATATCAGTTGAGTTTGTTCGGTCGCAACAAAATTTGGCTGACCACTTGACGAAGGGGTTAGCCAGAGACTTGGTAAATAAGTCTGCAATGGGAATGGGATTAAAGTCCATTTAATCCTCTAATTGTGAGATACCCAATTCCCTTCTAATACAACGTTAGAAGCTTGAATTCAATGTGGAAAGCTCGCAGTTGGAGATTGGAACACATGTTATTATCTTTCCCAAGGTATGTGTTCAGACCTGCAAGTAAAGGTTAGGTTGAAGAAATATCTTCTTAATAGTTCCTTTGAAAAATTGCAAATGCAGGTGCAAGATTAAAGGAACTACCTATGTGGACATGAAGTTTTGCCGCTTCAAGAAGCTAGGACTTGGCTTCCTATATGTTCACTATTGGATATGGACACATGGCTTGTAATAGTGTCAAGATTAAACAAAGAGAATTGTACTGAACTTATGTGTATAGTATCTTCAGGTATTCATATGAGTTTAACGGGTTCAATCGTTACGACACCCCGATTCTAGAGTATTTGAAATGTGTATTATACTAAGATGAAAATTCAATCGCAAGACATTTTCATTTATGCATTCGTTTGTTTCGTTATTTATAAAGTTTAGTAAATCAAAGGATTACACTAAAATGGAGGGGATTTGTTGGTGATTTTAGTAGCACTCAACTTATTTTATTGTAATGGTGATTTATTAAGAGATCAAAGTGATTCGTATTAGACTCGGATACAAGTAAGGGAAAGTGTGGAGTACACACTCGTTTGAGCTAAAACGAAGTCAACCTCGATAAAGAAGTAAAAGTTAAAGGGTAGCACATTTTGCTGATGTGCTCGGCCGAGCAGAGTCCTTGACTCGGCCGAGCAGAGCATGGCAGATTGTCCAAGTTTCTGGACAGCCTTGCTCGGCCGAGGCATATGCCTTGCTCTGCCGAGCAGTATTAACAACACGGCCGTGCAGTTCAATAAGACACGGCCGTGCATCTGGGCAAAATGACTTTGGACCTCTTTGCTCGGCCGAGCGAGTCCCTTGACTCAGCCGAGCAGTTCCTGAACAGGTGCCAGTTCAAACTGAAAAGACACATCACTTGGCTAAAGTCATGTCTTTTGGTTATACCCTTTTACTGATACCTCTCCATCTGTATAAATACAGATGTTTGATCTCATTTGTAACAGACATAACATACAAGTGAATTACAACAATAACGAAAGCAATCAATTCTCACAGTTTAGATTTGTTCTCTTTGCCTAGAAACAAATTGCGTGATTGTCTTATCCCAATAAGGATTTCGTGTAACCCAGGCATTAAGGGTCGAAATACTTTATTCGGAAAGTGGATTATACACGATTCAATCACATATACGGCCTCAATATCAAAGATCAAGACCCTATTTCCCCTACATCCTTCTTACGTTGTTCTATATAATCCCCATATGCGAAGGGATTAGCCAATGATTGAGCCTGCAACGACACACAATAATTAACTAGTTAAACTCTGTCCCTAAATGAATGTCATTTTCCAATAAATTTTTGTCCCAAAATAAACGTCATTTTTGGAAAAAAAAATTGTCCCTAAATGTTTTTTAATAATTTTTTTACTAGTCACTTTATACTTGCAAAACTTAATGTTTGGAAAGTGGAAAACAAGAATATTTATGCATCTTTGCCATTAAAATGCACAAAAAGTAACCATTTCCAGAATGTACGCTAATAGAAATTTGGACGATCATTTAGGGACGGAGGGACTATAGTATATAACAACAAAACTTGTCACCTTTTTATACAATCAGTGATCAATAAAGAAACCATGCATGGAGGCTCTAAGAAGATTGGTGCCAATCAAATTTGTCAAATTCAACTTCTCAAGGTCCTCTTTGGTCAAAAAATTGAAATGATCATAAATAGATGTTTCTGTACCCTCCTCCAGGTCTTCCTACAATCATAAACAACAAGTTAACACTGCCACAAATCAAAATCGAACAGACGCCCAAGTATAGGATATGAGGTTTCAAGTGATAAATGCAAATCATACTGTTAGGTTTTCCAAGTAAGAACACCACTTGGGAGCAGGGCCAAGGGCAGGTATAAAATAAAATGGGATATGGCTGTTGTCCAAAGCCAACAACATTAACCCACTGTCTCCGTACACACAGAGGTCATTTATGGATCCACCAGTTGGCTGAATGCTAGTCATGCGCTCTCCCTGGAAACATGAAATAATTTAAATAACTAAAGGTGATATAGAATCCTGAAGATTTAGAAATATCCTGCAATGCCCGGTAGATTCATTGATAAATAAAAGCAGTGCCAGAACTATAGACCTATCACATGTATTAAAATGCCAAATATGTACTGAATGCAATCCTGATAACATAAAAATCTATCTTTTCTAGCCCCCAAATATTTCAGCACCACAACATATAGATCTGTATTCATGTTCTCACATGATTTTGATACTGAAAACCATATAACCAGCATCATCTATACCAATTATATTCTGCTACGATTTACATATAGGATGTGGATTCCAATAGTGTGCAGGATACGAGGAAAGAAACATTTATAACACTGGGAATAAGCAGGCTGGGTTATCTTCAAAGAGAGTTTACCAACCAATTTATTGGACAAGTTTTCTCCCAACTACCTAATCATAAACAAGAGTAGTGTCTTGAAACCTCAACAGCCGTTATCACATATAATTTGCTTCAGATACCATGTTGTTGGATCCAAAACGATAGAGACCCTCTACATTTGATCTCAATGAACTAACACACAATTAACATCAAAAGCCGATATAACAACTCTTTCGTTTTTACAAATTACAAATCTTAGAAAATGAGACCGAACGGGGGCACCTTCTATGTCTAAAACCAAAAGTGTGCAATGAACAAAATAAGAGAACCTCGTATCAAAAAAATATAAAAATAATAATAAAAATATAAAAATAATAATAAAAATAAATAATAATAATAATAATAAAACCCAACTAAAGTAAAGGGCCTCGAGATCTGACACATGGAAGTTCTGTTAACAATCTCTATCAACTAAAAATTATGCATGACTTCCAAAAAAACAAGTATCTTTCGCACCATAGTTAGTAGCTCCTTCCTCTATCCTAGTCGGTGCCCTCTGGTCAGGGGTGTACAATCAAGAAAAATCACATTTTTGCATCCAAAATACAAACAGCAATAACAGAGGCTCATGTTCAAAGCTGAAGAAGAAACCCAACAGTGCTGAATATCAGATGCAGATGAAAGAGATTCTTACTGTATCAAGGTCCCAAATATTGACAATATGCTTATCCGTAATAATTAGCTTTGCTCGCTCCGAATTCAAAGTCTTATGCCACTTGATGTTCAATATCGGGCTTCTATACCTGCAAAATCGACAGATGATAAAAATGAGAAATTCCATAAACAAAGATTAATAGTTTATGTCATTATAATCATCACCAAAAACAACAGTGATGGTATGAAAAATTATATAAAACAGAACTCACTTGTGATCCTCTACCCTTAAAGGAGATGAAGATCGCAGATCATATATAAGTATCTGCGCAATAGCAACAATGAGTCTTTCATTCTGAAGTAGACATTGCTAAGGGAGATGCACTTGTAATATAGGGTGACTGGATCTAAAGGCAATTAACATAGAAATGATATAAAGTTGATAGGTCATAACAATCCATGTGAGTTGCGTACCATGGCAAGTAATCGTACATAAGTAGAAGGAACTCTACAAACATGATTTTCATGACTCCATTAGCCAACATAAAAGTTATCATACCAACACTGGACCTTAACTGGCTAAAGTATGCACCTTTCTATTTGATAAAAACTAACATCTAAAACAAAATGTTGTTGAGAACAAATACATTAAGAAATATGCAAGTGGCATTATAAGTAGGAATTTTAAAATCTTGAATGATATACCTTTCCAGAACTACTTCCAACAACCATATGGTAGCCTCCAGCTCCATCAAATTCTAGCGCAGTGACCTCCTGCAGTTAATGTATGGTGTTAAATAATCCAAGTCCAATGGAACTAATATAGACTAGTGCCACTCATGAACTAAGAGCTCAAAACGTTTCTGCCCGAATTTGTTAAGCCTAAAAGAGGAAAAAATATAGGTTCCTACATTTTCTTTTTAAAAAGAGTAGAAAACTAGGTTGGTTAACTCGAAAATATCCATCATTTTAGTACATGGAAAAAATATGAGGACCATGAAACAACTAGGAGGACAAACACAAATTTGCTTGAAAATGTTGACCTTCTTCCAGTAATTGAAACTACCAAATTCAAGATTACTTCCTTCAAGGAAACAGTTTTAGTCCATTAGCAGTCTGTTGGATCAACAATGAGATGGAGATAAAGGAAAATGAGTTTTGTAGGATTGTGGTAATGGTTGCAACATGAAATGTGATTCAAAAAATATCATAAGGGCTTTCATGAACCAAGAGCACCAATATTAAAGACATAGTACTGAAGGGCTTTCATTAGCTGAATGCACTGCATACTTAAACAATAAGTTGAGGGCCTTCCTTAAACAATATGTTCTTTAACACGCTCCTCATGAAAACTGCCCCCCTTTAATTCCTCAGATGAAATCCATGAGTCAAGCAGATGGTTAGGGTTTCCGTGGACAACATACTAATATAAAGGCCAAGCAGATGACTGGCAAAAATTTCATTCTACAAGATATGCCTAGGACTAGATGATATTAGAGCCTCAAGACATCTGATATAAACAGATGCAGGTATAGTGATAGCACACCTCTAATTTATGGCAGTTCATATTTATAGCTTTTAAAGGGGCATAAGGAAGTAACCAAACTACCTCATCACCGCCACCAGCAGGTTCAACAACATTAAGCCTGCCATCTGAAGTTCTTGTTCTCATGTCAAAGCATTCAACAGCACCATCATCACCACCACAAGCAACTAGACCGTGAAGCTTGCTGAGTAACAATTAGAAATTGTAATTAGCTGGCTAAATTTGCAACGGTATAGAAACTAGAGAAAGCAGGCACACGAACAACACTGTCACACAAACCTTCTGGAGACACAATTTAGTCCTGGGGACTGTGTGTTAACCGAGGATATGAAGCGTCCCTGTTCAAAAAAATGTAATAATAAAAAAATGACAACAAATTTTCAAAGCTTAAATATAAGCAGTTTTCAAGAAAACATAATTCTGGAATATCTAGCATAACTTAACAAGGTGAAACAACCACCGCCAGTTTATGTTAAGCAGAATCACCTTACAAACTAATGTGAATTGTTCAGGCATAGATCCATTTGACAAATGGATGATAAAACATGAACTTATTTTCCTAAATATATAACATGAATTTATTTTCAAAATTCAAATGTCGACATATATCTCATTTACACAATAGAGATAATTTATCAACCCATCAAGATTGTGATGTGATCCATGCAAGTAAATGATTATCTTTTATATACGTTTTGATAAATAAAAAGGTGAAAGAAGAAATTCAAACAAAAACTATGCTGAACCCTAAATAGGGCATAAGTTACAGGCAAAGATGAGAGATTTAAATTATCTATTTCATCACTGAATGTTGACGCAGTTGCGACCCGAAAGTAGGTACGGCACATCCATCAGGGAAGGCCGAGAAAGAGAGGAAGAGTCACTAAAAAGAATCATCCCTTGTTGCTGCATCATCTAAATCAACTGATCTAGTCGACTCACTGAAAAATTTGCATCGTAAAACAAAATATAACAATGTCAAGGAAGTTTCACATATGGGTCAAACATGCGTCCCATTTCCAGTTTATGGAGGCTAAATCTAAATTGAGACCCATTTTTTTTTGGACGATCAATCCATTAATTAGTATCCATAACCAAAAACACAAACATAGAAATCTACATTTTTGAGACCTCAGAATAAACTTAGACCTTGGAAGCTCAAGACTAATTAAGCTAATACAGTAGTTCAAACTGGTTGCATGAAAGAAGGAAGAGCAGATTCTAGACAGCACAACTATCAATAATTTGGCCTTTGTCCCAACTACTTGGCATTGGATCCATGATCCTTTTCACCATCTGAAGATTTCTTTAACAAGTTTACGTGTCCCATATGTTTCGTGTATGCACTACACATTAGTAAGAGTTCGATTGCAAATGTAGGCTTTTGATGCAGACCTGCTGGCTAACCTTCTCCAAAAATAAAAAAAAGGAAAGGGAGAGAGATACAAACGTTTATCAAATATAAACAGTTAAGAGAATCCCTAATACTAAAACGGGAGTTAACAAACCTGTTCTAAGTTTATTCTATATAGATCTGGAGAAGAGGCTGCACAAAGCAAGTCAAAGGACCAGCAATCATATGCAATATCCCGTCCCATCCTGTTAAATAAACAAAATCTCAAAACTACGTATGACCTCAAACAATAACACTAGCTATGTAGTATGATTACTCAAAAGACCAATAAATGACATGAAAGCCAAACATACACTCCAGGATCAGATCATACCGAAGAAACTGAACACGTCTAAGACAAGCGAACTACCAACAATGCAAATATAACTACATATCTATTATGGATTTCCCAAGTCCAAACATGAAGACACTTGCCAGATGGTCGCCAACACATGAGCCAGTACATCTGTTAAGTTGTTACTTTAGCATGTGAGCATTATTCTGAGAGGAAGATAAAATACTATACAAAAGGCATAACAATGCAATGAGCGAAAAAATATGAGAATTGACGTCATATAAATTTACACATGACTATTTGGTCCCACCCACCCAATCTTATTGTATATTGTGGTAGGTGCAATATCACTACAGAGGCTTGAATGAACTTAAAGAAATGTACAAGAAGATAAAATAGCAAAGGGAACAAGAAGAAATCTTCAAAGTTCCAACTACCCTAAGAAGTTAAGGAAGACTATGAGAAGTTTGAATAGTATCCCGGTTAAAACCATGAACAATATCTACAACTAAAGCTTTGGAGCATGGAATACAACCATTGGGCCAAAAAAAATGAGGCTCAATAATAACTATATACTCCCTTCGTCCCACTACAAACTACGCACTTTCCTCATAGAGCGTCCCACTACAAACTACACACTACCTAAAATGGAAATATTTGATTACTTTTATATTAATGGGACCCACATGTCAGTCATACTCACAACAACAATTCAATTATTATTCCCTATCCCACTTTCTCGCTCCTACCTTACTTTTCATACTCACAACACCTTCTCCACTAACACTTTTTCTTAATTCCCGTGCAAATAGTAAGTGTGTAGTGGGACGGAGGGAGGGAGTATATATCGAAGGAAGGGCACTGATATTTGCCAAACAACTACAATATGCAACGTACTTTGGCAATTTTGTCAAATAAAGAAATGTACTCGTTAGTGTCTAAAAATGCAATATGCCTTTTAATCAGTTTTCAAATGATGCAAATAAATTCTTTTTTCACAAACGGAGTTAAAAACTCTACGAAAAACTAATGTGTCAAATGAGGTGTCAAATGACTAGCGGAATGCTAATGTGAAAACTAGCTTTCCATTACCTCCATCATCCCTCTCAAACCCCACTATCAAACCTCTCAATCCCGAAAACCACTCATTGCCTAACCACCACATTCCACCCCTACCATTTCCACCATCATTATAACCGAGGGAAAGAGGTGAGGATAAATACACACACACACACACACATATATATATATATATATATATATATGATTATTATTATATATATATACATATATTATTATTATTATTATTATTATTATTATTATTATTTATTGGGGAAGAGATTAGGGGGCGGTGATGGAGGATGGAGGAGAGGGGGCAACAAGGGGGAAGGTTTAGGGGTAGAGGGGACATAGAAGGGTAGAGGTGGAGGAGGCTTGGGCAAGAGAGGGTAGAGGAGGGGAGTGTTAGAGGTGATAGAGTATGGCCCCGGGCGGCGGGAACCCGGGGTAGAGGCAAAGGAGGGGCGGAGCTGAGGGAGGGTAAAGCTGGAGGAGGAGCTAGGGAAGAGGGGATGGAGGGTGAAGTAGGGGGAGTGGGAGAGGTGATAGAGGATGGAGTGGCAACAGGGGTCGGGATAGGAGATAAGTTGAGGGTGGAGGTGGACTAGGAAGTGGGGGTTAACGGGTGTTAAGTTTATTTAACGGGTGTTAACCCCGTCATCAAGGCATTAACTATTGTTAAGATCATCCATTTTTATTTTGAAAATTACGTTCCAAGAAAAAAAATTATAAATGTACTCCCTCCGTCCACAAACGCCTCCAAACACAAATCCAGAGGTGTAAACGCCTTCAAACACAAATCCCGAGGCACAAACGCCTATAAACATAAATCCCGAGGCGCAAATGCCTCCAAACACAAATCCCGATGCACAAACGCCTCCAAACACAAATCTCGAGGCATAAACGCCCCAAACACAAATCCCGAGGCACAAATGCCTCCAAAAAAAATCTCGAGGCGCAAACGCCTCCAAACACAAATCCCGAGCCACAAACGCCTCCAAAACACAAATCCCGAGGCACAAACGCATCCAAACACAAATCCCGAGGTGGAAACGCCTCCTAACACAAAACCTGAGGCGCAAACGCCTCCAAACATAAATCCCGAGGCACAAACGCCTCCAAACAGAAATCCCGAGGCTCAAATGCCTCCAATCACAAATCCCGAGGCACAAACGCCTCCAAACACAAATCCCGAGGCATAAATGCCTATAAACACAAATCTCGAGGCACAAACGCCTTCAAACACAAACCCCGAGGCGCAAATGCCTCCAAACACAAATCCCGAGGCGCAAATGCCTCCAAACACAAATCCCGAGGCACAAATGCCTCCAACACACAAATCCCGAGGCACAAACGCCTCCAAACAAAAATCCCGAGGTGCAAACGCCTCCAAACACAAACCCCGAGGCGCAAACGCCTCCAAACACAAATCTCGAGCCATAAATGCCTCCAAACACAAATCCCGAGGCGCAAATGCCTCCAAACATAAATCCCGAGGCACAAACGCCTCCAAACATAAATCCCGAGGCGCAAACGCCTCCTAACACAAACCTCGAGGCGCAAACGCCTCTAAACACAAATCCCGAGGCACAAACACCTCCAAACACAAATACAGAGGCACAAACGCCTCCAAACACAAATCCCGTGGCACAAACATCTCAAAACACAAATCATGAGGCACAAACGCCTCCAAACACAAATCCCGAGGTGCAAATGCCTCCAAACACAAATCCCGAGGCGCAAACGCCTCCAAACACAAATATCGAGGCACAAACGCCTCCAAACACAAATCCCGAGGCACAAATGCCTCCAAAAAAAATCTCGAGGCAAAAATGCCTCCAAACACAAATCGCGAGGTGCAAACGCCTCCTAACACAAATCCCGAGGTGCAAATGCCTCCAAACACAAATCCCAAGGTATAAACGCCTCCAAACACAAATCCCGAGGTGCAAACGCCACCAAACACAAATCCCGAGGCACAAACGCCTTCAAACAATAATACCGAGGCACAAACGCCTCCAAACACAAATCCCGAGGCGCAAACGCCTCCAAACATAAATCACGACGCGCAAATGCCTCCAAACACAAATCCCGAGGCACAAACGCCTCCAAACATAAATCCCGAGGAGCAAATGCCTCCAAATACAAATCTCGAGGCACAAATGCCTCCAAACACAAATCACGAGGCACAAACAACTCCAAACACAAATCCCGAGGTGCAAATGCCTCCAAACACAAATCCCGAGGCACAAACGCCTCCAACACACAAATCCCGAGGCACAAACGCCTCCAAACACAAATCCCGAGGTGCAAACGCCTCCAAACACAAACCCCGAGGCACAAATGCCTCCAAACACAAATCCCGTGGCACAAACGCCTCCAATCACAAATCCCAAGTTGCAAACGCCTCCAAACACATACCCCGAGGCGCAAACGCCTCCAAACACAAAACCCAAACGCCTCCAAACACAAATCTCGAGGTGCAAATGCCTCCAAACACAAATACCGAGGAACAAATGCCTCCAAACACAAATCCCGAACCATAAACGCCTCCAAACACAAATCCCGAGGCGCAAACGCTTCCAAACACAAATCCCGAGGCACAATCGCCTCCAAACACAAATCACGAGGCACAAACGCCTCCAAACACAAATCCCGAGGCACAAACCCCTCCAAACACAAACCCCGAGGTGCAAACCCTCCAAACACAAATACCGAGGCACAAATGCCTCAAAACACAAATCCCGAGGCACAAATGCCACCAACACACAAATCCCGAGGCAAATGCCTCCAAACACAAATCTCAAGGCACAAACGCCTCCAAACACAAATCCCGAGGCACAAACGCCTCCAAAAAAATCCCGAGGCGAAAATGCCTCCAAACACAAATCCCAAGGCACAAATGCCTCCAAAACACAAATCCCGAGGCACAAACAATTCCAAACACAAATCCCAAGGTGCAAACGCCTCCTAACACAAACCCAGAGTGGCAAACGCCTCCAAACCAAATCCCAAGGCAAAAATGCCTCCAAACATAAATCCCAAGGTGCAAACGCCTCCTAACACAAATACTGAGGCACAAACGCCTCCAAACACAAATTCTGAGGCGCAAATGCCTCCAAACACAAATTTCGAGGCACAAACGCCTCCAAACACAAATCCCGAGGCACAAACTCCTCCAAATCACAAATCCCGAGACACAAACGATTCCAAACAAAAATCCCTAGGTGCAAATGCCTCCAAACACAAACCCCGAGGCGCAAATGCCTCCAAACACAAATCCCGAGGCAGAAATGCCTCCAAACACAAATCCCGTGGCACAAACATCTCAAAACACAAATCACGAGGCACAAACGCCTCCAAACACAAATCCCGAGGCGCAAACGCCTCCAAACACAAATCTCGAGGCGCAAACGCCTCCAAACACAAATATCCAGGCACAAACGCCTCCAAACACAAATCCCGAGGCACAAATTCTTCCAAAAAAAATCCCGCAGCGAAAATGCCTCCAAACATAAATCCCGAGGTGCAAACGCCTCCTAACACAAACCCCGAGGCGCAAATGCCTCCAAACACAAACCCCGAAGCGCAAATGCCTCCAAACACAAATCCCGAGGCAGAAATGCCTCCAAACACAAATCTCGTGCCACAAACATCTCAAAACACAAATCACGAGGCACAAATGCCTCCAAACACAAATCCCGAGGCGCAAACGCCTCCAAACACAAATCCCGAGGTGCAAACGCCTCCAAACACAAATATCGAGGCACAAATGCCTCCAAACACAAATCACGAGGCACAAACGCCCCCAAAAAAAAATCCCGAGGCGAAAATGCCTCCAAACATAAATCCCAAGGTGCAAACGCCTCCTAACACAAAACCCGAGGCGCAAATGCCTCCAAACACAAATCCCAAGGTATAAACGCCTCCAAACACAAATCCCGAGGTGCAAACGCCACCAAACACAAATCCCGAGGCACAAACGCCTCCAAACACAAATACCGAGGCACAAACGCCTCCAAACACAAATCCCGAGGCGCAAACGCCTCCAAACACAAATCACAACGCGCAAATGCCTCCAAACACAAATCCCGAGGCACAAACGCCTCCAAACACAAATCCCGAGGAGCAAATGCCTCCAAATACAAATCTAAAGGCACAAATGCCTCCAAACACAAATCACGAGGCACAAACGATTCTAAACACAAATCCCAGGGTGCAAACACCTCCTAACACAAACCCCGAGGCGCAAACGCCTCCAAACCAAATCCCAAGGCAAAAATGCCTCCAAACATAAATCCCGAGGTGCAAACGCCTCCTAACACAAATACTGAGGCACAAACGCCTCCAAACACAAATCACGAGGCGCAAATGCCTCCAAACAAAAATATCGAGGCACAAACGCCTCCAAACATAAACCCCGAGGCGCAAACGCCTCCAAACAAAAATCCCGAGGCATAAATACCTCCAAACACAAATCTCGAGGCACAAACTCCTCCAAATCACAAATCTCGAGACATAAACGCTTCCAAACAAAAATCCCTAGGTGCAAATGCCTCCAAACACAAACCCTGAGGCGCAAATGCCTCTAAACACAAATCCCGAGGCAGAAATGCCTTCAAACACAAATCCCGTGGCACAAACATCTCAAAACACAAATCACGAGGCACAAACGCCTCAAAACACAAATCCCGACGCGCAAACGCCTCCAAACACAAATCCCAAGGAGCAAACGCCTCCATATACAAATCTAAAGGCACAAATGCCTCCAAACACAAATAACGAGGCACAAACACCTCAAAACATAAATCCCGAGGCGCAAATGCCTCCAAACACAAATCCCGAGGCACAAACGCCTCCAACACACAAATCCCAAGGCACAAACGCCTCCAAACACAAATCCCGAGGTGCAAACGCCTCCAAACACAAATCCCAAGGTGCAAACGCCTCCTAACACAAACCCCGAGGCGCAAATGCCTCCAAACACAAATCCCAAGGTATAAACGCCTCCAAACACAAATCCCGAGGTACAAACGCCACCAAACACAAATCTCGAGGTACAAACACCTTCAAACAATAATATCGAGGCACAAACGCCTCCAAACACAAATCCTGAGGCGCAAACGCCTCCAAACACAAATCACAACGCGCAAATGCCTCCAAACACAAATCCGGAGGCACAAACGCCTCCAAACACAAATCCCGAGGAGCAAATGCCTCCAAATACAAATCTAAAGGCACAAATGCCTCCAAACACAAATCACGAGGCACAAACACCTCAAAACATAAATCCCGAGGCGCAAATGCCTCCAAACAGAAATCCCAAGGCATAAACGCCTCCAACACACAAATCCCAAGGCACAAACGCCTCCAAACACAAATCTTGAGGTGCAAATGCCTCCAAACACAAACCCTGAGGCGCAAACGCCTCCAAACACAAATCCCATGGCACAAACGCCTCCAAACACAAATCCCAAATTGCAAACGCTTCCAAACACATACCCCGAGGCGCAAATGCCTCCAAACCCAAAACCCAAACGCCTCCAAACACATATCTAGAGGCGCAAACGCCTCCAAACACAAATACCAAGGAACAAACGCCTCCAAACACAAATCCCGAACCATAAACGCCTCCAAACACAAATCCCTAGGCGCAAATGCCTCCAAACACAAATCTCGAGGCATAATCACCTCCAAACACAAATCACGAGGCACAAACGCCTCAAAACACAAATCCCGAGGCACAAACCCCTCCAAACAAAAACCCCGAGGTGCAAACCCTCCAAACACAAATCTCGAGGCACAAATGCCTCAAAACACAAATCCCGAGGCATAAACGCCACCAACACACAAATCCCGAGGCAAACGCCTCCAAACACAAATCTCGAGGCACAAATGCCTCCAAACACAAATCCCGAGGCACAAACGCCTCCAAAAAAATCCCGAGGCGAAAATGCCTCCAAACACAAATCCCAAGGCACAAATGCCTCCAAAACACAAATCCCGAGGCACAACAATTCCAAACACAAATCCCAAGGTGCAAACGCCTCCTAACACAAACCCAGAGGCGCAAACGCCTCCAAACCAAATCCCAAGGCAA
Organism: Adenophora triphylla var. japonica; assembly: GCA_022495995.1. Classification (NCBI taxonomy): domain Eukaryota; kingdom Viridiplantae; phylum Streptophyta; class Magnoliopsida; order Asterales; family Campanulaceae; genus Adenophora; species Adenophora triphylla. The sequence continues at coordinate 311,023 of JAFEMH010001466.1, read as the reverse complement.
AAATGCCTCCAAACATAAATCCGAAGGTGCAAACGCCTCCTAACACAAATACTGAGGCACAAACGCCTCCAAACACAAATCTCGAGGCGCAAATGCCTCCAAACACAAATTTCGAGGCACAAACGCCTCCAAACATAAACCCCGAGGCGCAAACGCCTCCAAACAAAAATCCCGAGGCGTAAATACCTCCAAACACAAATCTCGAGGCACAAACTCCTCCAAATCACAAATCTCGAGAGATAAACGCTTCCAAACAAAAATCCCTAGGTGCAAATGCCTCCAAACATAAACCTTGAGGCGCAAATGCCTCCAAACACAAATCCCGAGGCAGAAATGCCTCCAAACACAAATCCCGTGGCACAAACATCTCAAAACACAAATCACGAGGCACAAACGCCTCCAAACACAAATCCCGACGCGCAAACGCCTCCAAACACAAATCCCAAGGAGCAAACGCCTCCAAATACAAATCTAAAGGCACAAATGCCTCCAAACACAAATCACGAGGCACAAACACCTCAAAACATAAATCCCGAGGCGCAAATGCCTCCAAACACAAATCCCGAGGCACAAACGCCTCCAACACACAAATCCCGAGGCACAAACGCCTCCAAACACAAATCCCGAGGTGCAAATGCCTCCAAACACAAACCCCGAGGCGCAAACGCCTCCAAACACAAATCCCATGGCACAAACGCCTCCAAACACAAATCCCAAGTTGCAAACGCCTCCAAACACATACCCCGAGGCGCAAACGCCTCAAAACACAAAACCCAAATGCCTCCAAACACATATCTAGAGGCGCAAATGCCTCCAAACACAAATACCGAGGAACAAACGCCTCCAAACACAAATCCCAAACCATAAATGCCTCCAAACACAAATCCCTAGGCGTAAACGCCTCCAAACACAAATCCCGAGGCACAATCGCCTCCAAACACAAATCACGAGGCACAAACGCCTCAAAACACAAATCCCGAGGCACAAACCCCTCCAAACACAAAACCCGAGGTGCAAACCCTCCAAACACAAATACCGAGGCACAAATGCCACAAAACACAAATCCCGAGGCACAAACGCCACCAACACACAAATCCCGAGGCAAATGCCTCCAAACACAAATCTCAAGGCACAAACGCCTCCAAACACAAATCCCGAGGCACAAACGCCTCCAAAAAAAATCCCGAGGCGAAAATGCCTCCAAACACAAATCCCAAGGCACAAATGCCTCCAAAACACAAATCCCGAGGCACAAACAATTCCAAACACAAATCCCAAGGTGCAAACGCCTCCTAACAGAAACCTAGAGGGGCAAACGCCTCCAAACCAAATCCTAAGGCAAAAATGCCTCCAAACATAAATCCCAAGGTGCAAATGCCTCCTAACACAAATACTGAGGCACAAAGGCCTCCAACACACAAATTCTGAGGCGCAAATGCCTCCAAACACAAATTTTGAGGCACAAACGCCTCCAAACACAAACCTCGAGGCACAAACGCCTCCAAACACAAATCCCGAGGCACAAACTCCTCCAAATCACAAATCCCGAGACACAAACGAATCCAAACAAAAATCCCTAGGTGCAAATGCCTCCAAACACAAACCCCGAGGCGCAAATGCCTCCAAACACAAATCCCAAGGCAGAAATGCCTCGAAACACAAATCCCGTGGCACAAACATCTCAAAACACAAATCACGAGGCACAAACGCCTCCAAACACAAATCTCGAGGCGCAAACGCCTCCAAACTCAAATCTCGAGGTGCAAACGCCTCCAAACACAAATATCCAGGCACAAATGCCTCCAAACACAAATCTCGAGGCACAAATGCCGAGGCGTAAATACCTCCAAACACAAATCTCGAGGCACAAACTCCTCCAAATCACAAATCCCGAGACACAAACGAATCCAAACAAAAATCCCTAGGTGCAAATGCCTCCAAACACAAACCCCGAGGCGCAAATGCCTCCAAACACAAATCCCAAGGCAGAAATGCCTCGAAACACAAATCCCGTGGCACAAACATCTCAAAACACAAATCACGAGGCACAAATGCCTCTAAACACAAATCTTGAGGCGCAAACGCCTCCAAACACAAATCTCGAGGCGCAAACGCCTCCAAACACAAATATCCAGGCACAAACGCCTCCAAACACAAATCCCGAGGCACAAATGCCTCCAAAAAAAAATCCCGCGGCAAAAATGCCTCCAAACATAAATCTCGAGGTGCAAACGCCTCCTAACACAAACCCCGAGGCGCAAATGCCTCCAAACACAAACCCCGAAGCGCAAATGCCTCCAAACACAAATCCCGAGGCAGAAATGCCTCCAAACACAAATCTCGTGCCACAAACATCTCAAAACACAAATTACGAGGCACAAACGCCTCCAAACACAAATCCCGAGGCGCAAACACCTCCAAACACAAATCCCGAGGTGCAAACGCCTCCAAACACAAATATCGAGGCACAAATGCCTCCAAACACAAATCACGAGGCACAAACGCCCCCAAAAAAAAATCCCGAGGCGAAAATGCCTCCAAACATAAATCCCAAGGTGCAAACGCCTCCTAACACAAACCCCGAGGCGCAAATGACTCCAAACACAAATCCCAAGGTATAAACGCCTCCAAACATAAATCCCGAGGTGCAAATGCCACCAAACATAAATCTCGAGGCACAAACGCCTTCAAACAATAATACCGAGGCACAAACGCCTCCAAACACAAATCCCGAGGCGCAAACGCCTCCAAACACAAATCACAACGCGCAAATGCCTCCAAACACAAATCCCGAGGCACAAACGCCTCCAAACACAAATCCCGAGGAGCAAATGCCTCCAAATACAAATCTAAAGGCACAAATGCCTCCAAACACAAATCACGAGGCACAAACACCTCAAAACATAAATCCCGAGGCGCAAATGCCTCCAAACAGAAATCCCAAGGCATAAACGCCTCCAACACACAAATCCCAAGGCACAAACGCCTCCAAACACAAATCTCGAGGTGCAAATGCCTCCAAACACAAACCCTGAGGCGCAAACGCCTCCAAACACAAATCCCATGGCACAAACGCCTCCAAACACAAATCCCAAGTTGCAAACGCTTCCAAACACATACCCCGAGGCGCAAATGCCTCCAAACACAAATCTCGAGGCACAAACGCCTCCAAACACAAATCCCGAGGCACAAATGCCTCCAAACACAAATCCCAAGGAACAAACGCCTCCAAACACAAATCCCATGGCACAAACGCCTCCAAACACAAATCCCAAGTTGCAAACGCTTCCAAACACATACCCCGAGGCGAAAATGCCTCCAAACCCAAAACCCAAACGCCTCCAAACACATATCTAGAGGCGCAAACGCCTCCAAACACAAATACCAAGGAACAAACGCCTCCAAACACAAATCCCGAACCATAAACACCTCCAAACACAAATCCCTAGGCGCAAATGCCTCCAAACACAAAACCCGAGGCACAATCGCCTCCAAACATAAATCACGAGGCACAAACGCCTCCAAACACAAATCCCGAGGTACAAACCCCTCTAAACACAAACCCCGAGGCGTAAACCCTCCAAACACAAATCTCGAGGCACAAACGCCTCCAAACACAAATCTCGAGGCACAAATGCCTCCAAACACAAATCCTGAGGCACAAACGCCTCCAAAAAATCCCAAGGCGAAAATGCCTCCAAACACAAATCCCAAGGTACAAATGCCTCCAAAACACAAATCTCGAGGCACAAACGATTCTAAACACAAATCCCAAGGTGCAAACACCTCCTAACACAAACCCCGAGGCGCAAACGCCTCCAAACCAAATCCCAAGGCAAAAATGCCTCCAAACATAAATCCCGAGGTGCAAATGCCTCCTAACACAAATACTGAGGCACAAACGCCTCCAAACACAAATCACGAGGCGCTAATGCCTCCAAACAAAAATTTCGAGGCACAAACGCCTCCAAACATAAACCCCGAGGCGCAAACGCCTCCAAACAAAAATCCCGAGGCGTAAATACCTCCAAACACAAATATCGAGGCACAAACTCCTCCAAATCACAAATCTCGAGACATAAACGCTTCCAAACAAAAATCCCTAGGTGCAAATGCCTCCAAACACAAACCCCGAGGCACAAACGCCTCCAAAAAAATCCCGAGGCGAAAATGCCTCCAAACACAAATCCCAAAGCACAAATGCCTCCAAAACACAAATCCCGAGGGACAAACAATTCCAAACACAAATCCCAAGGTGCAAACGCCTCCTAACAGAAACCCAGAGGGGCAAACGACTCCAAACCAAATCCCAAGGCAAAAATGCCTCCAAACATAAATCCCAAGGTGCAAATGCCTCCTAACACAAATACTGAGGCACAAACGCCTCCAAACACAAATTCTGAGGCGCAAATGCCTCCAAACACAAATTTCGAGGCACAAACGCCTCCAAACACAAACCTCGAGGCACAAACGCCTCCAAACAAAAATCCCGAGGCATAAATGCCTCCAAACACAAATCCCGAGGCACAAACTCCTCCAAATCACAAATCTCGAGACACAAATGATTCCAAACAAAAATCCCTAGGTGCAAATGCCTCTAAACACAAACCCCGAGGCGCAAATGCCTCCAAACACAAATCCCAAGGCAGAAATGCCTCGAAACACAAATCCCGTGGCACAAACATCTCAAAACATAAATCACGAGGCACAGACGCCTCCAAACACAAATCTCGAGGCACAAACGCCTCCAAACACAAATCTCGAGGCGCAAATGCCTCCAAACACAAATATCCAGGCACAAACGCCTCCAAACACAAATCCCGAGGCACAAATGCCTCCAAAAAAAAATCCCGCGGCAAAAATGCCTCCAAACATAAATCCCGAGGTGCAAACGCCTCCTAACACAAACCCCGAGGCGCAAATGCCTCCAAACACAAACCCCGAAGCGCAAATGCCTCCAAACACAAATCCCGAGGCAGAAATGCCTCCAAACACAAATCTCGTGCCACAAACATCTCAAAACACAAATCACGAGGCACAAACGCCTCCAAACACAAATCCCGAGGCGCAAACGCCTCCAAACACAAATCCCGAGGTGCAAACGCCTCCAAATACAAATATCGAGGCACAAATGCCTCCAAACACAAATCACGAGGCACAAACGCCTCCAAAAAAAAATCTCGAGGCGAAAATGCCTCCAAACATAAATCCCAAGGTGCAAACGCCTCCTAACACAAACCCCGAGGTGCAAATGCCTCGAAACACAAATCCCAAGGTATAAACGCCTCCAAACACAAATCCCGAGGTGCAAACGCCACCAAACACAAATCCCGAGGCACAAACGCCTTCAAACAATAATACCGAGGCACAAACGCCTCCAAACACAAATCCCGAGGAGCAAATACCTCCAAATACAAATCTAAAGGCATAAATGCCTCCAAACACAAATTACAAATCTAAAGGCATAAATGCCTCCAAACACAAATCACGAGGCACAAACACCTCAAAACATAAATCCCGAGGCGCAAATGCCTCCAAACAGAAATCCCAAGGCATAAACGCCTCCAACACACAAATCCCGAGGCACAAACGCCTCCAAACACAAACCCTGAGGCGCAAACGCCTCCAAACACAAATCCCATGGCACAAACGCCTCCAAACACAATTTCCAAGTTGCAAACGCTTCCAAACACATACCCCGAGGCGCAAACGCCTCCAAACCCAAAACCCAAATGCCTCTAAACACATATCTAGAGGCGCAAACGGCTCCAAAGACAAATACCAAGGAACAAATGCCTCCAAACACAAATCGCGAACCATAAACGCCTCCAAACACATATCCCTAGGCGCAAATGCCTCCAAACACAAAACCCGAGGCACAATCGCCTCCAAACATAAATCACGAGGCACAAACGCCTCCAAACACAAATCCCGAAGCACAAACCCCTCTAAACACAAACCACGAGGCGTAAACCCTCCAAACACAAATCTCTAGGCACAAATGCCTCAAACACACAAATCCCGAGGCACAAATGCCACCAATACACAAATCTCGAGGCAAACGCCTCCAAACACAAATCTCGAGGCACAAATGCCTCCAAACACAAATCTCGAGGCACAAACGCCTCCAAAAAAATCCCGAGGCGAAAATGCCTCCAAACACAAATCCCAAATGCACAAATGCCTCCAAAACACAAATCTCAAGGCACAAACGATTCCAAACACAAATCCCAAGGTGCAAGCACCTCCTAACACAAACCCCGAGGCGCAAACGCCTCCAAACCAAATCCCAAGGCAAAAATGCCTCCAAACATAAATCCCGAGGTGCAAACGCCTCCTAACACAAATACTGAGGCACAAAAGCCTCCAAACACAAATTCTGAGGCGCAAATGCCTCCAAACACAAACCTCGAAGCGCAAATGCCTCCAAACACAAATCCCGAGGCAAAAATGCCTCCAAACACAAATCTCGTGCCACAAACATCTCAAAACACAAATCACGAGGCACAAACGCCTCCAAACACAAATCCCGAGGTGCAAAGGCCTCCAAACACAAATCTCGAGGTACAAACGCCTCCAAACACAAATATCCAGGCACAAATGCCTCCAAACACAAATCCCGAGGCACAAATGCCTCCAAACATAAATCTCGAGGTGCAAACGCCTCCTAACACAAACCCCGAGGTGCAAATGCCTCTAAACACAAATCCCAAGGCATAAATGCCTCCAAACACAAATCTCGAGGTGCAAACGCCACCAAACACAAATCCCGAGGCACAAACGCCTTCAAACAATAATACCGAGGCACAAACGCCTCCAAACATAAATCCCGAGGCGCAAACGCCGCCAAACACAAATCACGACGCGCAAATGCCTCCAAACACAAATCCCGAGGCACAAACGCCTCCAAACACAAATCTCGAGGAGCAAACACCTCCAAATACAAATCTAAAGGTACAAATGCCTCCAAACACAAATCACGAGGCACAAACGCCTCAAAACATAAATCTCGAGGTGCAAATGCCTCCAAACACAAATCCCGAGGCACAAACGCCTACAACACACAAATCCCGAGGAACAAATGCCTCCAAATACAAATCCCAAGGTGCAAACGCCTCCAAACACAAATCCCAAGGTGCAAACGCCTCCAAACACAAATCCCATGGCACAAACGCCTCCAAACACAAATCCGAAGTTGCAAACGCCTCCAAACACATACCCCGAGGTGCAAACGCCTCCAAACACAAAACCCAAATGCCTCCAAACACATATCTAGAGGCGCAAACGCTTCCAAACAATAAATACCCAGGAACAAACACCTCCAAACACAAATCCCGAACCATAAACGCCTCCAAACACAAATCCCGAGGCGCAAATGCCTCCAAACACAAATCTCGAGGCACAATCACCTCCAAACACAAATCATGAGGCACAAATGCCTCCAAATACAAATCCCGAGGCACAAACCCCTCCAAACACAAACCCCGAGGCACAAACCCTCTAAACACAAATCCCGAGGCACAAATGCCTCAAAACACAAATCCCGAGGTACAAATGCCTCCAACACACAAATCCCGAGGCAAACGCCTCTAAACACAAATCTCGAGGCACAAACGCCTCTAAACACAAATCCCGAGGCACAAACACCTCCAAAAAAATCCTGAGGCGAAAATGCCTCCAAACATAAATCCCAAGGCATAAACGCCTCCAAAACACAAATCCCGAGGCACAAACGATTCCAAACATAAATCCCAAGGTGCAAACGCCTCCTAACACAAACCCCGAGGCGCAAATGCCTCCAAACCAAATCCCAAGGCAAAAACGCCTCCAAACACAAATCCTGAGGTGCAAACGCCTCCTAACACAAATATTGAGGCACAAATGCCTCCAAACACAAATCTCGAGGTGCAAATTCCTCCAAACACAAATCTCGAGGCACAAACGCCTCCAAACACAAACCCCGAGGCATAAATGCCTCCAAACAAAAATCCCGAGGTGTAAATGCCTTCAAACACAAATCCCGAGGCACAAACTCCTCCAAATCACAAATCTCGAGACACAAAAGCTTCCAAACAAAAATCCCTAGGTGCAAACGCCTCCAAACACAAACCCCGAGGCGTAAATGCCTCCAAACATAAATCCCGAGGCAGAAATGCCTCCAAATACAAATCCCTAGGCATAAATGCCTCCAAACACAAATCCCGAGGTGCAAACGCCTCCAAACACAAACTCCGAGGCATAAATGCCTCCAAACACAAATCACGAGGCACAAACGCCTCTAAACATAAATTTCGAGGTGCAAACGCCTCCAAACACAAACCCCGAGGTGTAAATGCCTTATAACACAAATCCCGAGGCATAAACGCCTCCAAACACAAATCCCGAGGCACAAACGCCTCCAAACACAAATATCAAGGCACAAATGCCTCCAAACACAAATATCGAGGCTAGAATGCCTCCAAAAAAAAATCTCGAGGCAAAAACGCCTCCAAACACAAATTCTGAGGCACAAATGCCTCCAAAAAAAAAATCCCAAGGCACAAACTCCTCCAAACAAAAATCCCGAGGCACAAATGCCTCCAAACACAAATCCCGAGGCGCAAATGCCTCCAAACACAAATCTCGAGGCACAAATGCCTCCAAACATAAATCACGATGCGCAAATGCCTCCAAACACAAATTCTGAGGCACAAGCGCCTCCAAACACAAATCTCAAGCACAAATGCCTCTGAAATTGTCACAACCAGAATTACAAGTGATATCCAAGGTGATAACAACACCAACAATAGCACTTGGGATAGCACACACACACTTTGAAAGTAAAACAATTTTGTAAAAGAGATTGCAGCGGAATAATAACATCAAAATTGTTTTTTCAAGTTATATAAATATAACTTGAGGATGCCTCTTAGGCAAGACTTTATAATCACTATAAACAATGAATTTACAAAGCCAAAATGTTCCCTATGGCTATAACATTATGAGCTCTATGGAATAAGAGATAAAGAATGAAATCCTATCCTAGCCTTCACACAACTTGACACCAAAGTAATCAAGTGCAAAATTACAAGGGAGGAAGGATGAAACGAACTAAAGAAAGAACTCTATCTCTAATGCTTCGAAGGTGTGTATGAAATGGCGTATCTTGGTATATCTTCAAATGAAACCTTCCAAGCATATTTATAGTCTTCAATTACTTGAAGGCTACTCAAAATAAATAACCTTGGGGCTACCTTGATCGTTGAGGGAGAGTGGGAAAGTGGTTGAGTTTGTTCCTCACTTCTAGCACCCACTTCCTCAATTATAGCAACCGTGTTGTTTAATCATCAAGTCCAAGCTTCAACACCTTCTACTCCCAAGCTTTATCAGCCTTGTACTCTTTATTAAATCAGCAACAACTCCTTGACCAAGTCTTCACACGTTTTAATTTGTTGCTGCCAAAGTAACGATTTTATGCATAAAATGTCATTTATGCATAAACCTTTTTCTTCCAAATTCCCCACGTGTCTAGCTCTTTCTTGGATCCTATTGCAACCTGAAATATGGACATAAACCATGGACTATACAAATTATATTACCACATTAGTCCATTAAATAATAAACAAGAAATGTTCAACTATGTAAATTCCAGCACAAGAAATCATCTGCGATATCATCTGGAATTTGGGAAATCATCTACGATATCACCTGCAGTATACACTAACAATCTCCCCCTTAGTTGGATATTTCTTCTCAAACCTAATGTGCTGCTCTCCTGCAGTGTTAGTCCATAAACAAATTTACAGAGCATAGAATCACAGTATACTATCTTCATGAAAATTAACTCCCCCTTAATCAAGGAGCTAACCTAAACAATGATTTTATCAAAATAAACTAATTTATTTCAAACTTAAAAAGTTTTCGAAATAAACTAAGTTAAAATAAAAACCACTAAACTATTGTAGCAAAATATCATCCAAACTAGCAAAACATCCTAACAATTTAAAGTTTTAAACAGACCAACTAAAGTGTTTCGCAACCAACATAAACAAAATAAAAAGAAAATTGTTTAGAGAACCACATCACATCACCAAATAAAAAGAAATTGTTTTAGGACACACAAACCCAATCCACCAACAAGATAGTGGCAACATCAACCTTCAGGTTCAACAACCTTCAGATTTCAGCTTTCTTCTTCTTTAAACTCCTCTTCTTCTTCATCTTCCTCCTGATCTCCTTCCCTATCACTTCCATTGTCACTTGGACCAGCACTGGTGGTAGCACCTGCAGTTATACCAGCTCCAAAAGTTGTAGCAGCAGCAGATCCTCCCCCTATTTGGGAAGAAATTTCATCAATGAAAGCATCAGTAGCCTGCTTATGTTTAGCCTATCCCTCAACAAGTTTTCCCATTGCACTTGACTGTTTGTGCAAGAAGTTGAGCACTGTTGTCTTTGGGATTGATGGAGAAGTGTTGCCCAGAAGATTTATCATGTTGGACAGAATACTTGCAGCATCAGTTCCTGCAAAAGTATTAGGGGTAGCACCTAGGGAAGCACTTGGGATATCATGTGAGATAGTACCAGGAAGAACAGAGGCAGTTTCATCAGATTTTTGCCAAGGAATATCCTTTGTATACCTTTTACCCTTTTTCAGTTATTGATCAATGGTATAATACTCAGGTTCAGAGGTGAAAACATCAGAGGCTTCAGTAGGCAAGGATCGAAAGACTAAAACTTTGAAGATTAAAGAAGGATAGGGGAAAAAGCTAATGTTCATTTCTTTCTTTCTACCCCATGAGGCTAAGTGTTTGAACACTAATCTTCCAAAGTTAATCCTTAGGTTCTTACCCAATCTGTACAAAACATTAGCATGCTCCAGTGTAACAATAAGTTCATTCGTAGTAGGGAGCCAATTGAAGATGCAAAGCTTGTGAAGCACATAATACAGAGAAGTTAGCCTAGAAGCGTGAAGTTTTTCCTTTAAAGGCCAGGACTGAAGTTTGTTGTGAGCGAGCAGTTTGACAATTTCATCTCTATTAACCCTAATGCTCTCATCATCTAAATTTGGGAGGCCTAAAACCTTATTAATTATGGCTGGAGTAAACTATAAATCTTACCCCTCACAAAAACTTTCCCAAAATTTTCAGAACCTTCATTATCCAAATGAGCATGTAGGTTAGCAAAGAAGTTTCTCACAACACTTTCAACAAATACAAAGGCATGATTATTAGCCTTAGGAAAATTCTTTTCCTTCAAAAATAGAACCATTCCTTTCTTTTCTAACTGACCCTCATCAATGTGCTTTTCTTTTAAGAATTTTTTACTTGAATTATTCAACCAAAACTCCATGTTTTCTTTCTTATAAAATTCCAAAGTAAGAAATGGTTTTGGAAAATCTTTATCCTCTTCATTTTGACTAAGCTCATCACCAGATAATTCATTATCACTAGAAGAACGAGTAGGAACAGAGGAGGGAGCATGTGTTACCTCAGATGATATCCTCTTCTTGGTAGCACCTTTGGTAGCACTCACAGAAACTTTGGCCTTGCCCTTCTTCTTCTGAAAATCTGACAAGGTTTCTTCCTCTTCACCATCCACCCAAGCTTCAAAAGAGTCCACAGAAGGTTCCTTCTCCTTGTTGGCATCGAAATTCTCGTCACTCACATGGGGTGAGAACACATCTAAGGAACTTTCTGAGACTTCAACGGGATCAGAGGTGGTATTTGATGTAGCTTTTGACCTGATTAATCTAATTCGGTTGGAGGACCTCCTCTTTGCAACTTGAGGAGATAATTTGGCTGAGGGAGCTTTTCTCTTCCTCTTCTCTTTTGGTTCGGCTGGAATGAGGGTGACTTTGGGAATGTCATGTTCGAAAGAGGATATGGGGGCAGAAGCTGGCACTACAACCATTATAGGTGGAGAAAAACTTGGTGTAATCATGGAAGAGGTTTCCATGGCTACATGAGAAGCAACGGAGGGAGCAATGCTTGGAGATGTCCATTTGGTCAGTGTGTGAGGGTTCGACGTTGGTTTTGGATGGGGAAGCCATTGACGTATTTTGAGAATTTTGGGGACGGAATTTGACTTAGGTTGGGAGAGGAAGAAGACGACGTTGAAAGAGGGGTTAAAAGGGGAGAGAGAGTAACGGTTAGAGAGAGATAAGTGGAGAGGTGGAGTGAAAATAGGAGAGTGATTAGATAGGGAACAAAAAATTAAATTTGATTTGACACTTTAAGTCCTATCTAAATTATCCCTATAAACCCTCTTAACATTAAACAACTTCTAATAAACCCTATCCACTCATTTTGATTAAACCCTAACCACTCATTTTAATTAAACCCCAACAACCCAAAAACTACACGGCAGTTTTAAAAAAAATAATTGATTTTTTTTTTATTTAAGTAAAAACGGAAAATAAGAATTGAGTAAACAAAATATTTTGTAACTAAGTCCGAAAATTATGAGCACAAAATCAAAATAAATATGGGTTAGTTACTCAACAATGTTTACCAAAGATAAAGGAAACTTGTTGAAGACGTTTTCAAAATCGTAAACTCTTTAATTAAAAAGACTTTCAGATTTTGAAAAATTAATCAACAAAATTTCGAAAATAAGAAATAAAAAACTAATATAGCACACACTAATGTGTTAAGGCAATGATGGTAACACGTAGGATAACACATGTGATATAAATCCCCTTGATAAATATTTTCATTTTCAAACACTTAAGGCATAATAAGCTTAGCCTTTTTCAGGCACTTCAGGCATAACAAGCTGAGCATTTTTCATGCACTTTTAGGCATTATAAGCCTATATATTTTTAAGTACATTGCTTGTTTATAAAAGATCAATACACTTCTTTAAACAAGAAAGCATCGTAGTAACGAGCTCCGTGCCTCGAGTTATATTTCAAGTGTAAAGATAAAGTGATTATGCCTTTCAAGTAGGGTACACTGTAGTAGCGAACTCCATATCCCTAATACTGAGCATAAATCACCTCATACATTCTCATTGGCAAGAGTACATCGTTGCAGCGAACACCGTGCCCCGAGCTCGAGAGAATAGTATGAACAAAATGCCTTTGCCTTTTATTTATCAAAAAAAAAAAAAAATTAGTGACTTTGTCACTTTTAGCTTATGCAGGGGAGTGATATCAAACTTTTTAACCCAATAATAACCTACCATAACAAAAAAGTCAGCATGTGCCACGATTAGAACTAAGCTAACCAGATTAAACGAATATAAAAGCATTTTTTTAAATAAAGAGAAAAAAATACACTAATATACAAGTGTTATCCTGAGTGATAACATCACCTGGGGTAGCACAGACAAACAGACTCAGAGATTACAAAGACCAAGAGATCTTTTCAAACTAGAAAATCTCTCCTGGTCTAAGGCCTTGGTAAAGATGTCAGCCAGTTGGTACTTAGTATCAATATGATCAATGTTAATTAGGCCTTTATCTACCATATCTCTAAGAAAATGATGACGTATATCTATGTGTTTAGTACGAGAATGCTGAACATGATTTTTTGAAATGTTGATAGCACTCAGGTTATCACAGTACATAGTCAAAGAATTACTCTCTAGGCCATAATCATCTAGCATATGTTTTAGCCAAATAAGTTGTGAGCAACAACTACCAGCTGCAACATACTCAGACTCAGCCGTGGAAAGAGAGACACAATTTTGTTTACGACTATACCATGAAACTAAATTGTTACCCAAGTAAAAGCACCCCCACTAGTACTCTTCCTATCATCCATATCCCCCGCCCAATCCGAGTCGCTAAAGCCTACCAAATTGGTATTAGTATCCTTACTAAACCAAATCCCTAATTTACTTGTTCCCGAAACATATTTAATAATTTTTTTGACAGAATTAAGGTGGGAGACTTTAGGATTGGCTTGATAATGTGCACAGATGCACACGCTAAACATGATATCAGGACGACTAGAAGTGAGATAGAGAAGGTGTAAGTACGCCAATCCAATTCGCAACCTTTTTGATGCATTTTAATATAATAAAACTGCATTAAGGGGCGTTTTGGTAAATTCTCGGCCTATCCCGAAACTTCCGGAAACGTTCCATGAGTTTCCCGCGAAGGAAGTACCTTTTGGTACATTATTCATGCCAAAGGACCCCTTGGGAATAAAACCTGTTGGACCTTTTGGGTATTTTTCCGGAATGTTCCAGAAACTGGTTTTTGGCGCCAAAAGCAGTTGAGCCACCTTGTGTCACACGACAGCTCGAGGCATGAAAAGTGGACACGTATAGTCGTGCGACACACTAAGGCAGCCAACTGTAGCCTATAAATAAGACCCTTCCCCTCATTGAGATGGATCCCAATTCTAGCCTACTGTTACTCTGCCCAAATAGCAGCGTAACGAAGATCCCAAACACAAACTCTCTCTCTCTCTCCTACCTTCTAACCAACCAACCCCTCTCATCCAAACCCCATTCTCAAGACTACACCAATTGGAGCCTTGGACCAGGGTAGTGAGATCTACAACGAAGATCTGAAGGGTTCTATATCCAACTGGATATAGAATTCGTGGAATCTACAAGGGTAACAATTCCCTAATTCCCTTCTTCTCTCTCTCTCATTTAATTCCTTGCAATTCTATAATTCTATTTTGTTTGGATTCAGTAATCAGATCCTAGCTATCTGAATTACTGAATCCCAATCGCAATCTCTCTGTTTAACTTGCATTGAATTGTATAATTGAATTCATATTGGTTGATTTGGTGTAATTTGGTGCTTGAGCCCCTAAGGGGGTGTGGATCTACTCATATCCACACTCCCTGGGTCGATTTAATGTTGTATATACTTTTCGTTCGTAATTCAGCTTATTAATTAGATCTGTACAGCTTCTGTTATTTTTTATGTTCATATTGTGAAGTTTCTGCAGAAGGCTTATGTCTGTCACGCGACACCTTCGTCCCAGAGTGATCCTGTGTCACGCGACACATGTGGTCACTGGTACGATGTGTCATGCGACATACATGACCCATCTGCAGTGACTCTTTTCCTTTGTAATCTGTTCTAGTTTGTTTGTATCAGGGATGTGGCCTCCCTAAATATTGGGCTCACAATATGTAATCCTCGTTTCATAATTAATAAGATGCATCTTATCACATTTCGTTTATTATCAATATTTGTACACATTTTGGATTTACTTGGATATTTTTGATTGAAAGACTCGTCTATGGACGAGGCGTGTTGGGTGAACTCTCGGTTCTTCCCAACACGTAACCTGACCCCCGAACTCAAGTTTTCTCTCTAAACAAAGGTTTTCAATGTTTCCTCTTAAAACGGCGTGGCGACTCTCTATTTTCACAATTCAAATTTCGGCGAGCGCGCATTCAGTGGCGACTCCGCTGGGGACTACATTTGAAAACCTGTTTTTCAAGTGTTAAGTGGGTCAAGCTTTTGTTAAGTCAAAAAACATCCAATACATCCATGATTGTGTACATCATTCGATAATCATTTGTGATGCATACATCTTGTTAATTATAGAACTTGTGAGCCCTGTGTGCTTTTGGTCATTTGTTGTGCATTAGTACTTGTGTTGCTCTTGATATGGTAAAGCAGGGGCTGATTTGAGGAGCTGCTGGTTTGGTGACCACCCAAGTCGTGCGACACCTTTGTCCCTGATTGTCCTGTGTCACGCGACAAAAGGTGGCCACTGAACAGAACTTCAGAAGACTGGTTTGAGGGCAGTCCCTTGGACCAAAGCGTGACTCATTTGGTTATTGTTCCCTGTTTACCTTGTGTGAGTGTGTGTGTTTTCTTCTTAATAAAAAAATTTTTTTTAAAAAAAACCTTGTTTTTTTGCAAATAAACGAATTAGCCATCCGCACACTACATCACTTAGATTTAGAACCCTCGGGTGCGATTGACGGCATCGCGGACGGCCATAAAATTCGCCTACGCTTGAGCGCCTAAAATCAAACCTAAACCCCTAGTGCGTTATAGGTGGCACCACACTAAACCTTACCCACAGTTGATTTTTGATACGATGTTTTCATTACAACAAAAATGAATTGTTCTTGAAAAATATCATAGATTTTTATACCTTCTCCCAAAACCTCACACCTTGTGGACATGTTGTCAAACGCAACATGATTTCACGTAGGAACATGTCACTCTCGTGGCGTGTTCTAAACGAGAGATCATGCCGCATTGCCAACATGTACCGACGAGAGGTCATGCCGGATTTTTCTTCGAAATTCTTCGAAAAGACCCGTTATGCTGCCCAAATTTCCTTAGAAATTTGGACAAACCTCTTCGTTCCATAAAGATGTTAGGGTTTGGTTAGGTATCATTACCTATTATATGTTTCAAAGCAAGGCATTTGGTGTAATTCGAACGTCGCGTCACTAGGTTTCCCCGAGGCATAGTTTAGCATGAATAAAGGCTTATCCTTTCCCAACTGTATTTAGGATTTAAAATACCGATTTTTACTTGAACATAAATAAATTTGTGTTTGTGCGAGTCTGTCCCATTTTCTTTCTTTCCCTCTCCCGTTCCTTAAACTCTCCCTCCGATACCTTATAACCAATCCTTCTAAAGTAAAGGGAAGAGACAAGTTTGGGGGGGGTGCTCTGTTACAAGAAGGGTGATTAATCAGTACGTATTTCCAAATGTTCGCAGGAGGGGGGGGGCTTCTTCCAGAATTTCCAGTTTTATCCTACTGCTCAAAGATGTCTGGTGCAAAAGATGTATCGCCCGCTCGGTCTGGAATTCCCTTTGCTTCGGGTCAGTGGGATTTGAATGATTTGTCAATGACAGAATTGCGAGCTGCCCTTGAAGCCGCCATGATTCGGGAATGCAAAGCCCAATTGCTTGCCCAGGTTTCCAAAGCTCGAGAGGAGGAGACTCATGCCAGATTTGTTGAAGCAATGCACCTCCGGGGAATCACAGTAGTTCGTCATGAAGATGGATCATATGAGGAGATTGTCAAAGCCAGTAGTGTTGATTGCGGAGATAGAAATGCAATGAAAGAAATGAATGGAGACAGGCAAGATGAAAATCTTTTTCCAATATCCCAGATGGCTCAGACCCAGATCGAGTATAAACAATCAAACCTTGAGAATATCCATAAGCAACCCGATTTGAAAGGCCAATACCAACCAGATTCCCAGGTGGTGTACCATTTCTTCAATCAAAACGGTTCACTGAAATTCCACCCCGATCAAGCTCTCCCACAAGAATGTTTCCCACAATCACCAATGAGTGCGTACGGATTCAACTTGTCACCCTCCCATGAGCAGCCTTCAGGATCAACTTCAGATGTGACTGTTAATCAGATGTCTTTCATGCCAACTCTGAACCCTACCCCACAAGAGAAGACAATATCTGAGCCTCCTTCTGAGAAAATACAGAAAAGAAGAAAGAAAGCTTATTGGGGAAAAGTGGGAATGCCCATGAATCAGTTTCTTAAATTGCTGACAAGCGGAGGTTTGGTGTACCCACTAGTGAATTATACTCCTCTCCGTCATAATGAAAGCCTGGACCCAAGCAAATACTGCGATTATCACCAGTACTCAGGACATGTTACCCATGGGTGCTTACAATTGAGGATAATCATCCAAAGGCTTATTGATGAAGGAAAGATTGAATTGGGTTCTCTTGATGATGGCAATACCCAGGATCTCCGCCAATATCCCCCTCGCAAGAAACGGGAATACGATGATTTAGGGATGTCGACAGAAGAAGCTTTCAACGGATTAAGGCGGAAAGGAATGATAAAGCCATTAGAGAATTATCAACCCAGCAAGCCTCTGCTTAATTTAGACCTTAGCAAGTATTGCCAATATCACCAGTATCCGGGCCATGACACCAATGATTGCACTCCCCTGAAAGTGCTCATTCAGAAGCTCGTGGATGAAGGCAGAATTGAGAAAGCTCACCCCAATGTGATTTCCGGTCCTCCTCAGTAATATCAACGAAGACCAGAAGATGTCTTCCCCAAAGAAATCAGTCAGTCGGTATCATAGGTTCTAGAGTGTCTCGTATGTGGTCAGGAGTCTGTCAAGTCCGTGATGTGCATCTTTTATTATATTAATGAAAGTTTTTTATTCTATTCTTGCTAGACTCGAGATATTACTAGTTCACTTACATTCTGCTTAAATTGAAATGGTCTTATTTTACATGATCACTTGTGTTGCTCACTGACTAATGCTTTGAAATGACTGGTATTTGAATTAATCGGAATGAGAAAACCTGCTGATATCATTCTCTAAACCGGGGCTGATCAGCCCCCAATTTGTATTTTCTGTGCTCACATACTTTCCTTCGTCCTCACTACCTCGTTGCTCGGTGAATTTGTATGGATCTTCCGCGAAGTAAGCTAATGAAGCAATGAAGACTCAGCGTTCGGATCATCCGGTAGGGACCGCGGTTGAAACCTCTCACCCCTAGGAAAACCTTTACCTTACCCTCACCTAAACAATACCCTTTCAATTCAAGATCGGCATATTTGAAACCCATTTAACCATCGCCAGAAGAAGAGGGACTATCCTTGAGGCTCTTGTATTTCAAAGAAAGATCGACTGGCTCCAAGCTCAAAGAAGGACGGAAGGCAATGTTTCATCCTGGGGACTAGCTGAAATTATCCTCTCAAAGTCAAAAATACAAAAAAAAAGAGAGAGACAAAAATACAAAAAAAAAATATACAAAATTGAAAAAAGAGAAAAGAGAGAGCCTAGTCCCCAGTGATTCTCTCGAAAGCAAAAAAATGTCAAAGGATCCGGTCGTCGCTCAAAAGGAGTCTCAGAGCGAACGAAGAGACAGCACGGATGTCCCCTCACCATTACCTTAACCAATTCCAAGCCGTCCTCTCAATTTTAGAGGACATTACCCTTACCTTTGCCCTTGCCAAAGCCAAGATCGACCTCTCATTCTTAGAGGCTGCAAAGATGCAAACACAAATTTCCCTCACCTTAGAAATCCTAAACACCTACCCAAGAGCCAACCTCTCATCTTTAGAGGTCTAGTCAGCAAAAAACCTAGCCGACCTCTTGTTTTAAGAGGTCATGACTTTCCAAATCACCCAAAGACCGATCGAAATCCCGAAGCCCAGTCGCAGTTACTACCGGATAGCAATTTCGCTCCAATTTCGTCAAGATCCAAGACAGATTGCTGCTTAAAGAGGAGCCAAGTCCATCCCGGCTCAAAAGACCGTCAAGCGAAGATTGTGCAAATTCCGTCCGTTCACTCAACGTTGTATGTGAGCACATTTCATTCTTACTCCGCAAACACCTGCCGTGAACGTCCCACTGGGGCTTCGCACCTGTGTCTCCCATCGACACTCTAAGAGGACACGTTCTTTCGATTCTCAATATTTCTCGAAGGTCCTCACATCCCCGAACTTCATCGTCCATTCTTTTCATTCGGGATAAACCTGAACTACGATGACCTGAGCTCCTCGACATGGGGGGTAACGTAGGCAACCAGAAATGGCCCGGTCACAAATACGAGCAAATCTCAGAAAATTCGGTCTCTTCAAGGACCATGCTTATACACTGTCTATCCTTTCGATTCTCGATATCAGTGGGCTTTCTCCTCAGGATTGATAAAAATATTTGCTCATATCAGCGTTGGCGGTTGACTAACCCGAACATCAATAAAGGGTTTTAAGCAGCTTTGTGATCATCACGAATAAGACATGTTTTCAAGTATCTCGACAAGTCTTCTATTTCTACATCATTAGGAAGATAGAGCTAAACACCGTGTCGGTCAGCAGGGGCTTCCATACACTTTCCACACCTTGTGATGCTTATACTCTCCCAAAAGAGTTAAACCTAAAAGCGAGAGTGTCATAAACAGAAGATCAGGATTCATTTCCCACTATCCGAAAGATATGTCCCTGCATGCAAACTTCTTGAGTCTTGTCTGCTGTCTGACCTACTGACTGAAACCAAAGGACCAATCTCGGACTGGGGCTGCATAAGGATGTGTATGAAGCTGGGGCTTTGGCCAGAAGACGATGAACATTTTGTGTGTGATTTCCGGAGCTATTATCATGATAAGCAATGCTTGAAATTGGATTCCCTAGCAAAAGGCTCACCCTTCGATAGACTTACTGATCTCCACATCCTGAGTAGGAAGATGAATCTTGGGAAATAATGAAGAAGTCCATGCTTGAAGGATTGTCAACCTGGCTTATAATGTCACGCGACATAATGTACCTCGGATGCTTAGAGTCGTGCAACAAAGTAAAGCCAACATCAGACATCAGCAAACTGCAAAAGCTGATCTGTACCAGGGCACTCCCCGACTTGTCCCAAGCTGCAAGTAACAAAGCACCCTGCAAACAATCATGGGGGAGGGAATTCCAAAGCAATATACACATTCGTCACCCCATATACAAACCCAAAGTAACACAAACCATTCAAAAGCCATTCATTTTCATATACCTCTTTTCTTGCCCAAAGTATAAAGGCTCGCACAAACAAATAAATAACTAATAATGTTTTAGGTGCAAAATAAAAAAAAAAAAGAGAGTATTTGTTTCCTTTCCCCAAAAAACAGGGTACATAAACCAAAAAGAGGATCACAAATCAGTCCAGGGACTACTCCGAGTCATCGGAAACGTAAGCATCACCATCGGCAGAGCTACTATCGTCATCTGCAGTCTCCTCGTTGTCTTCCCCATCAGCATCACCCTCCTCTGGATCCGGGACAGCAGCAGGCTCATGATAAACGACGGGATCACTCTGGAAAAGCTCATGCATAGAAAAAATGGGAAAGGTCTCAAGCTCATGAGGATCTCGGGAAGAATCGCTATCGGAGCTGGAAGGGCTAGGAGGACGACGACGAACAGTCTTAGTCCTGGGCAAATGCGTATCATCAGCAGACAAATCAGTACGAGCCCTCTTCCTATCAGGCAAGCTAACTGTGGAATCACTGTCATCAGAACTGCTGGAACTCTGAGCTGCAAGCTTCTCCCTCAAATATTGATTGCTCCTCATCAGCTGATCAACCATGTCCATGGCCCCAGTATAGTGACGAGCGAAACTCCAGTAAACGTCAGCTGATACCTAATACAAGCAAATGAGAAAGAATCAGAAATCAAATCAGAACAAGGGAATTAAAAGATATTCACAGTTTAAAGTCATTTACAGATTGAGTGCCCTCCGGAAGATGAAAATATGGAAAAATCCTGCTAGTGTCAAGAGGAGCCCGGCTCATAGCATTCCCATCCTGAAAATCAACAAAAGAAGGCGGCAAAGGTGCATCCGTAACATGTCCAAGAGGAGGTCCGGCAGCCTGAGTATCAGGAGCATCAGGTCTCGGAGCAACCTGCGGCGACCTCAATCTCGTAGCTACATAAATGTCATAATCAGCATCATCCTCAGTATGATTGAAAGAAGGCTCCCCCTGGATCAAAGAAGCTACATCCTCTAGTTTCCGCGGAAACCATATCTCAGCAGGAGGATCATGAGGAACTCTGGCCATGCTACCAGGACCGTGCTGCCTGCAAACTCGCTCACCCAAAAATAAAGCATCCCCAGACAAGCCCACCAACAACTTGCGACATCCAGTAAGATGGAGGGCATACTCCAGATGGGCCCCAGCATATCGATCAACCCAAGGAAACAGAGACAAGCTCCCCGGAACCCCCCGTAAGCAGACCATGGTGTCATCCTGAGAGGCAGTCATCCGTCCCTTAGAATCAGCTGTCCTAATCTTTTGCCTAGCATCCTTCACCCAGCGTTTCATGGCAGGAAATGTGGTAACTGGAAATGTCTCCCCTACTTGCCAGGAGTAACAACCGATGACCTCATAAGCCCAAAACCTGAAAAGAGAAGACAGGACAATGGCAGTTAAAAGGAGAAGGTTGGAAAAGCAGTATTCAAAAGTGAGAATCAAGTCATACCTCAAAAGCAAAATGGCAGCAGTTGAAGGACTTAGCCTTCCCCCGGCTAACATCATCAAAAGCCAAAAACAACTCAGCCAAACCTGCCTCCCCCCAAGACAAAGATCCAACGGTAGCCCAATCCCTCAGAAGCTCCAACAGAGAAAGCAAAGCCGTGGATGTGGCATTAATAAACAGCATATCTGAGAAGCCAACCCAAACAAACGCCCTGGCCAATCTCTCAGCCCTCAACCTGTCCTCATCGGTATCTGCCATCTCAGCAGGAAAACCAGTGCTCTGATCAACCATCTGGCCGTGAAGATCTCCCAACTCATACCCGTTCCCCTTCTTGTCCTGGGGAACAAAGCCAATCAGCTCCATAAAATAATCATCAGTAGGAGGCTGTGGGTCATCAATCAGAATAGGCTCCTCCAGATACAAAGGCTCATCAGTGAAGGGTAGACCGGTAATGACGGCAAAGTCATATGGCGTGACGGTCGCCTCGCCCCAAGAAAAGTGAAAAGAGTGAGTGGTCTCCCACCAGAACTCTCTGAAAGCCTTCACCAAACCAATGCTCCTCTGTGTGCTGCCAACAGCTTTGGCCATCTCAAAGAATTGCCCCAACCCTGCAGCATATATCAGACCTTTGGGCGAATGGACAAGCTCCCGACTACCCGGCAGAAAATCCCACAATCTGCCAACGACCTCTGGAGAGCCCCGGGTACGCAAATCCTACAGGTATACACAGCACAGGTATGAATATCCCAAAATTATTCGACAAATCAATTTCAATTTCAAGCAAAGTTAGGTTTTGTGCATACATTTTACAATTGCTATAGTAAATAAGAGCATGCAATAAACTTTGAGTCCAAACAGAGAAAGAAAAATCAATCTTTTTTCGAAAACAAATTTAATTTTCTTTAGTGCACCAAAAGCTAGGGTTACAATTGTTACCTTCTTCTCCGGGCCCGAAGAATGTTCTTTCAATTGAGGATAGAAATCTCCTCTAACCGTTTGAGGAACAAAAGGCCTCTGGTTCCTCAGAGTATTCTTCCGCCGTGCGGCCAGTTGGGCCTGAGTCGGGGCATTCTTGGTGGGGCGAAGCCGAGGAGGCATGTTTGACAAATCAATCCGAGGATTTAAGCCCTAGAATCAGTCGGCAATAGAAATCCAATGAAAGGGCGTGCTTTTCTCGCCAAGACCATCCACCTCCCTCCAAACAACGTTGTTCAAAATAAGGACTGTTCCCCCTTTTAAAAGACTGTTCACTGGCCTTAATTGGTCGTGCGACAGAACGTGCTCCCAAAGCCAAAATTCCCAAAATGCCCCTGCACTCTAATAATGTACAAATTTTGACCCCGCGTGGAGTTGTTGTTTTACCCCCTGCAGGTACAATAATCAAATGAGTCCCGAAGACTGGACCTCCGACCAAATTGGAGAAGAAAGAACAAAGCAAAAAGGGCATGTGTATTTGTGACAGCCCCAAGAAGAGTGCAACAAGAGCAACGGCCCCAAAATTCCGAAGAAGCCAACTCCCCAGAAAGCAGAGTCCCCGGCTTACCAGAAAAGGTCCCAAGCACCAGAAAAACCCGCTCCCTAGCAAGAAGAATCCCCGTTCTATCAGAACACTAGCCTCCCGAGCAGAGCACACCAAAAGCAGAAATCCGTGTTAGCCTCCCAAGCAGAGCATACCCAGAGCAAAATCAGTGGTCCCAGAGCACACTAAGAAGAAAAGCCTCTCAAGCAGAGCCAAGCCCAAGAAAAGCCTCTCAAGCAGAGCCAAACCCAGAAAAAAAGCCTCTCAAGCAGAGCCAAGCCCAAGAAAAGCCTCTCAAGCAGAGCCAAACCCAGAAATAAGCCTCTCAAGCAGAGCCAAACCCAAGAAAAGCCTCTCAAGCAGAGCCAAACCCAGAAAAAAAGCCTCTCAAGCGGAGCAAACCCGGAAGGAAAAGCCTCTCAAGCGGAGCATACCCGGAGAGAAAAGCCTCTCAAGCGGAGCAAACCCGGAAGGAAAAGCCTCTCCAGCGGAGCATACCCGGAGAGAAAAGCCTCTCAAGCGGAGCAAACCCGGAAAGAAAAGCCTCTCAAGCGGAGCATACCCAGAAAGAAAAGCCTCTCAAGCGGAGCATACCCGGAAAGAAAGCCTCTCAAGCGGAGCACACAAAGAAAGCCTCTCAAGCGGAGCACACAAAGAAAGCCTCTCAAGCGGAGCACACAAAGAAAGCCTCTCAAGCAGAGCCAAATCAAAGAAAAGCCTCTCAAGCGGAGCACACAAAGAAAGCCTCTCAAGCAGAGCCAAATCAAAGAAAGCCTCTCAAGCAGAGCCAAATCAAAGGAAAGCCTCTCAAGCGGAGCACACCCAAAAGAAAGCCTCTCAAGCGGAGCACACCAAAAAGAAAAGCCTCCCAAGCGGAGCACAACAGATGTCACAGGTAAGCACAGCAAAGGTAAGAAGACACGTCTCTACTCCTTTCTTGCTTGAATTTAATTTTGGTTTTTCCGAACTACGATTTGGCTTGATTCCCTTGTTCGAGGGATACGTAGGAATCCTTTCTCATAAAGGTCCAGCCATCTTTTCCCCCTTCTTACCCTTCTAGCCCTTCACCTTAACCCCAGCCGCTCATTGAGATTGGGTCTTATTTTATCGACAACCCCACTTTTTTCCAAAAGTGACGTTGCCGAGGGGCTCTGTAAGTACGCCAATCCAATTCGCAACCTTTTTGATACATTTTAATATAATAAAACTGCATTAAGGGGCGTTTTGGTAAATTCCCGGCCTATTCCGAAACTTCCGGAAACGTTCCATGAGTTTCCCGCGAAGGAAGTACCTTTTGGTACATTATTCATGCCAAAGGACCCCTTGGGAATAAAACCTGTTGGACCTTTTGGGTATTTTCCCGGAATGTTCCAGAAACTGGTTTTTGGCGCCAAAAGCAGTTGAGCCACCTTGTGTCACGCGACAGCTTGAGGCATGAAAAGTGGACGCGTATAGTCGTGCGACACACTAAGGCAGCCAACTGCAGCCTATAAATAAGACCCTTCCCCTCATTGAGATGGATCCCAATTCTAGCCTACTGTTACTCTGCCCAAATAGCAGCGTAATGAAGATCCCAAACACAAACTCTCTCTCTCTCCTACCTTCTAACCAACCAACCCCTCTCATCCAAACCCCATTCTCAAGACTACACCAATTGGAGCCTTGGACTAGGGTAGTGAGATCTACAACGAAGATCTGAAGGGTTCTATATCCAACTGGATATAGAATTCGTGGAATCTACAAGGGTAACAATTCCCTAATTCCCTTCTTCTCTCTCTCTCATTTAATTCCTTGCAATTTTATAATTCCTTTTGTTTGGATTCAGTAATCAGATCCTAGCTATCTGAATTACTGAATCCCAATCGCAATCTCTCTGTTTAACTTGCATTGAATTGTGTAATTGTGCTCATATTGGTTGATTTGGTGTAATTTGGTGCTTGAGCCCCTAAGGGGGTGTGGATCTACTCATATCCACACTCCCTGGGTCGATTTAATGTTGTTTATACTTTTCGTTCGTAATTCAGCTTATTAATTAGATCTGTATAGCTTCTGTTATTTTTTATGTTCATATTGTGAAGTTCCTGCAGAAGGCTTATGTCTGTCACGCGACATCTTCGTCCCAAAGTGATCCTGTGTCACGCGACACATGTGGTCACTGGCACGATGTGTCATGCGACACACATGACCCATCTGCAGTGACTCTTTTCCTTTGTAATCTGTTCTAGTCTGTTTGTATCAGGGATGTGGCCTCCCTAAATAATGGGCTCACAATATGTAATCCTCGTTTCATAATTAATAAGATGTATTTTATCACATTTCGTTTATTATTGATATTTGTACACATTTTGGATTTACTTGGATATTTTTGATTGAAAGACTCGTCTATGGACGAGGCGTGTTGGGTGAACTCTCGGTTCTTCCCAACACGTAACCTGACCCCCGAACTCATGTTTTCTCTCTAAACAAAAGGTTTTCAATGTTTCCTCTTAAAACGGCGTGTCGACTCTCTATTTTCACAATTCAAATTTCGGCGAGCGCGCATTCAGAAGGCTACCTATCATAGAACGATATAAAGTAGGATCAACATCCTCAGCTACTTGTTCTCTACCAAGTTTAAGAGAAGAACACATAGGGATTTTTGAACTTTTTGCACCCTCCAACCCAAATCGTTTCATTAGGATTTTTGCATACTTGCTTTGTGAAATAAATATTCCTTCACTTGACTCGTTTCAAATGTTGATGTCATAGCCTCTACAAAATCTTTTAAACACGTTTGAGAAGTAGAGCCATAGACTATGTCTTCAACATAGATTTGAATAATGACTGTTTCTTTGCCATGCCTTAGGATAAATAAGGTTCTATCTGCTTCACCTCTTGTAAAACCATATTCAAGTAAAAAAGAGGTTAAGCGACTATACCATGCACGTGGAGCTTGTTTCAAGCCATATAAGGCTTTATCAAGTCTATATACATGGTTTGGTAGATGAGGATCTTCAAATCCTTTTGGTTGTTCAACATAAATTTCTGCTTTTAAATAATTATTTAAGAAGGCAGCTTTAACATCCATTTGAAATAAGGTAATTTTTAGATAACAAGATATTGCTAAGAGGAGTCTTATGGATTCTATTCTAGCAACGGGAGCAAAGGTCTCATCAAAGTCAACACCTTCAATTTGGGTGTAACCTTGAGCTACGAGACCAGCTTTGTTCCTAACAATATTTCCTTGCTCGTCAGATTTATTTTTGAAAATCCACTTTGTACCAATTACATTAGTGTTAATGGGACGTGGTACTAAACACCAAACTTCATTACGAGCAAATTGTTTAAGTTCCTCTTGCATGGCATGTATCCAAAAGTTATCTTTTAAAGCTTCTGAAACATTTTTGGGTTCTAAAGAGGAAACAAAATAGGAATATTTTACCTTATGGTATGTGGTGGACATGCACACATACCTCACCATTTCACGACTACTAAAGGGCTCATTATTCCTTGTTCGTACCCCTTCACTTGCTTCTCCAATAATCTGAGAAGAAGGATGATCTCTTCTGATCCTAGCTGGTGGATCCCTTCTCAAATCTTCATGCACATGAGCATTATCATCAGACTGTTCATCCTTTTCAGTTGCTGGACTGGTCTTAGGTGATACCGGAGATGCTATCCCTTCAGTGGCAACACTCTGGTCAGCACCTGGGGTATCATTTGCTTGATTTTGATCCTCCAGCTCTTCCAGCAATATCAATGGAGATTCCTGCACTCCATCACCTGCCTTGAGTGGTTTGCTCAACTCAAGAATTGCATCCAACTTGGAAGAACTCGTGTTGAGTTTTTTAAATGTGGCCTCGGCTAGAGTAAGCTTGGTCTTGACTTTGTCCAGCTCCACATCCTTCTTTGTGAGTTGGACTTCTAATCTCGTCAAGCCATCAGTCAGATCTTGAACCTCTTTAGACAGAGAAACCACCTTCTTGTTCTCTTTCTTCCATTCATCAACCAATTCTTTGCAAAGGTTCTTAAGACCACAAATGAGTTAATCCTTGCTGAACTCCTTACCTTTTCATCCTCTTGTGAACAACCTGTATCCATGTTAGCAGAACCCACAAAACAAACAACATTTATCAAATTAAATTCTGTATACATGTTGGATGATATCTCAGGTGCTATCCCAATTTGGATATCACATGAGGTATCACTGACAGAGTTCGAGTCACAATTTGTGACTACCATTGCTGTTTGATCTGAATCTTCAGATTGATTGGTCTCCTCATCTTCATTGTCACTGAGGGATACCCATATGTTCTTCCCCATTTTCCTTAGAGTGTTGGCACACTCGTTTGAGTAATGACCCCATCCAGAGCATGTATGACATTGGATTGATTCAAGGTATTTCGGATCAGATCTAGATTGATCTGATGATGCTCTCCTTATGGGATCACCTTTCTGAGTAGATGGAAATGTCCTCTTTGGCATTGAATTGTACACCTTGGTTTGTTGCTCTTTAGCCTTTACCTGCACATTTTCTTTGTTAAATTTTTGTAACATAGAGTTATATTTCCTAGAAAGCAAGGCAACACTGGCATCTTCACCTAATTCCTCAAAAATTTCGTCATCCTCATCAGTTGATACACTAGAGGATTGAACTTTTAAAGCAACACTCTTGCCTTTAGAAGCTTCACTTTGCTCATCAAGGTTTGACTCAAAATTTTTTAAAATGCTCATTAAGGAATTGTTGTCCATAGTAGAAAGATTGTGTGCCTCTTCTATAGATGAAACCTTCATATTAAAACGCTCAGGGAGAGTTCTAATAGCCTTTGAAACCAATTGTTTGTTTGTAAAAGGTTCACCTAAAAGTTGACACTCATTAGCAATGTCAAACAATTTTTCCAAATAAAAGAAAATGGTATCATTTTCACCCATTCTCAATCTTTCAAATTTGCCAGTAAGAACTCTAAGTTTGTTTTCACGCACACTAGAATCACCTTCACAAAACTATTGTAAAATATCCCAAGCTTCTTTAGCTGTGGAACTATTTTGAACAAGTTTAAAAATGTGCATGTCAACCTACTCAAAAATAGCATTAAGAGTTTTCTCATTATAGTTAGCTAGGGTGATCTCTTCATTAGTCCACTCGGTGTCAGGTTTAACCTGGATATCACCATCCTCATCAGGAGGAAAAAGTGGAAGAGAGTACCCATTAACTATAGATCGCCACACTCGAAGATCAATTGATTTGATATGCGAGCGAAGATGGATCTTCCAATATGCATAATTCGAACCATCTAAAACACGAAGACATTTTTGGTTTGGATTTGCAAGATCATAAGCCATGACACCTAGACCAAGCACTTAGTATCGTCAAGTGACCAACTCTGATACCAATTGAAATTGTCACGGCCAGAATCACAAGTGATATCCAAGGTGATAACAGCACCAACGATAGCACTTGGGATAGCACACACACACTTCGAAAATAAAACAATTTTGTAAAAGAGATTGCAGCGGAATAATAACACCAAAATTGTTTTTCTGAAGTTATATAAATATAACTTGAGGATGCCTCTTAGGCAAGACTTTATAATCTATAAACAATGAATTTACAAAGTCGAAATGTTCCCTATGGCTATAACATTATGAGCTCTATGGAACAAGAGATAAAGAACGAAATCCTATCCTAGCCTTCACACAACTTGACACCAAAGTAATCAAGTGCGAAATTACAAGGGAGGAAGGATGAAACGAACTAAACAAATAACTCTATCTCTAATGCTTCGAAGGTGTGTATGAAATGGCGTATCTTGGTATATCTTCAAATGAAACCTTCCAAGCATATTTATAGTCTTCAATTACTTGAAGGCTACTCAAAATAAACAGCCTTGGGGCTGCCTTGATCGTTGAGGGAGAGTGGGAAAGTGGTTGAGTTTGTTCCTCACTTCTAGCACTCACTTCCTCAATTATAGCAACCTTGTTGTTTAATCATCAAGTCCAAGCTTCAACACCTTGTACTCCCAAGCTTTATCAGCCTTGTACTCGTTATTAAATCATCAACAACTCCTTGACCAAGTCTTCACACGTTTTAATTTGTTGTTTCCAAAGTAACGATTTTATGCATAAAATGTCATTTATGCATAAACCTTTTTCTTCCAAATTCCCCACGTGTCTAGCTCTTTCTTGGATCCTATTGCAACGTGAAATATGGACATAAACCATAGACTATACAGATTATATTACCACATTAGTCCATTAAATAATAAACAAGAAATGTTCAACTATGTAAATTCCAGCACAGGAAATCATCTGCGATATCATCTGGAATTTGGGAAATCATCTACGATATCACCTGCTGTTTACACTAACAGCGTTCAAACACAATTCCCGAGGAGCAAAAGCCTCCAAACACAAACCCCGAGGCGCAAATGCCTCCAAACACAAATCTCGAGGCACAAACGCCTCCAAACACAAATCCCGAGGCACAAACGCCTCCAAAAAAAAATTCCGAGACGAAAACGCCTCCAAACACAAATCCCGAGGCACAAACGCCTCCAACACACAAATCCCGAGGCACAAACGCCTCCAAACACAAATCCCGAGGTGCAAACGCCTCCAAACACAAACCCCGAGGTGCAAACGACACCAAACACAAATCCCAAGGCGCAAACGCCTCCAAACACAAATCCCGAGGTGCGCGCCTCCAAACACAAATCCCGAGGAACAAGCGCCTCCAAACACAAATCTCGAGGCACAAATGCCCCAAACACAAATCCCGAGGCATAAACGCCTCCAAAACACAAACCCCGATGCACAAACGCCTCCAAACACAAATCCCGAGGTGCAAATGCCTCCTAAACCAAACACCGAGGCGCAAACGCCTCCAAACACAAATCCCAAGGCACAAGCGCCACCAAACATAAATCCCAAGGCGCAAATGCCTCCTAACAAAAATACCGAGACACAAACGCCTCCAAAAACAAATCCCAAGGAGCAAACGCCTCCAAATACAAATCTCGAGGCACAAACGCCTCCAAACACAAATCACGAGACACAAACACCTCCAAACACAAATCCCGAGGCGCAAATCCTCCAAACACAAATACCGAGGCACAAATGCCTCCAACACACAAATCCCGAGGCACAAACGCCTCCAAACACAAATCCTGAGGTGCAAACGCCTCCAAACATAAACCCCGAGGTGCAAATGCCTTCAAACACAAATCCCGTGGCACAAACGCATCCATACACAAATCCCAAGTTGCAAACGCCTCAAAACACATACCCCGAGGCGCAAACGCCTCCAAACACAAATCTCGAGGCCCAAACGCCTCCAACACAAATAACGAGGACTAAACGCCTCCAAACACATCCCGAACCATAAATGCCTCTAAACACAAATCCCGAGGCGCAATTGCCTCCAAACACAAATCTCGAGGCACAATCGCCTTCAAACACAAATCACGAGGCACAAACGCCTCCAAACACAAATACCGGGGCACAAATGCCTCCAAACACAAATCTCGAGGCACAAACCCCTACAACACACAAATCCCGAGGCAAATGCATCCAAACGCAAATCTCGAGGCAGAAACACCTCCAAACACAAATATTGAATTACAAACGCCTCCAAAAAAAATCTCGAGGCAAAAATGCCTCCAAACACAAATCCCAAGGCAAAAATGCCTCCAAAACACAAATCCCGAGGCACAAACACCTCCAAACACAAATCTCGAGGTGCAAATGCCTCCTAACACAAACCCCGAGGCGTAAACGCCTCCAAACACAAATCCCAAGGCATAAACACCTCCAAACACAAATCCCAAGGTGGAAATGCCTCCTAACACAAATATCGAGGCACAAACGCCTCCAAACACAAATCCCGAGGTGCAAATGCCTCCAAACACAAATCTCGAGGCACAAACGCCTCCAAACACAAATCACGATGCTCAAACTCCTCCAAACACAAATCCCGAGACACAAACGCCACCAAACACAAATCTCGAGGAGCAAATGCCTCCAAACACAAATCTCGAGGCACAAACGCCTCCAAACACAAATCCCGAGGCTCAAACGCCTCCAAACACAAATCTATAGGCACAAATGCCTCCAACACACAAATCCCGAGGCACAAATGCCTACAAACACAAATCTCGAGGTGTAAACGCCTCCAAACACACATCTCGAGGCACAAATGCCTCCAAACACAAACCTCGATGTGTAAACGCCTATAAAACATAAATCCTGAGGCGTAAAATGCCTCCAAACACAGATCCAGAGGCACAAATGCCTCCAAATCACAAATCCCGAGGCACAAACGCTTCCAAACAAAAATCCCAAGGTGCAAACGCCTCCAAACACAAACCCCGAGGCGCAAACGCCTCCAAACACAAATCCCGAGGCAGAAATGCCTCCAAACACAAATCCTGAGGCATAAACGCCTCCAAACATAAATCATGAGGTGCAAACGCCTCCAAACACAAATTCTGAGGTGTAAACGCCTCCAAACATAAACCTCAAGGTGTAAACGCCTCAAAACACAAATCCTGAGGCACAAATGCCTCCAAACACAAAGCTCAAGGCACAAACGCCTCCAAACACAAATCTCAAGGCACAAATGCCTGCAAACACAAATCCCGAGGCAAAAACGCCTCCAAAAAAATCCCGAGGCACAAACTCCTCCAAACAAAAATCCCGAGGCACAAACGCCTCCAAACATAAATCCCAAGGTGCAAATGCCTCCAAACACAAATTTCGAGGCACAAACGCGACCAAACATAAATCACGACGCGCAAATGCCTCCAAACACAAATCTCGAGGTACAAGCGCCTTCAAACACAAATCTCGAGGCCCAAACGCCTCCAAACACAATTCCCGAGGCACAAAAGCATCCAAATACAAACCCTGAGGCGCAAATGCCTCCAAACACAAATATCGAGGCACAAACGCCTTCAAACACAAACCCCGAGGCACAAACGCCTCAAAACACAAATCCTGAGGCGCAAATGCCTCCAAACACAAATCCCGAGGCATAAATGCCTCCAACACACAAATCTCGAGGCACAAACGCCTCAATACACAAATCCCGTGGCCTAAACGTCTCTAAACACAAATCACGAGGCACAAATGCCTCCAAACACAAATCCCGAGGCACAAACGCCTCCAAACACAAACCCCGAGGCGCAAATGCCTCCAAACACAAATCTCGAGGCGCAAATGCCTCCAATTACAAATCTCAAGGCACAAACGCCTCCAAACACAAATCCCGAGGCACAAACGCCTCCAAAAAAAATCCCGAGGCGAAAACGCCTCCAAACACAAATCTCGAGGTGCAAACGCCTCCTAACACAAATCCCGAGGCACAAACGCCTCAAAAAAAATCCCGAGGCGCAAACGCCTCCAAACACAAATCCCGAGCCACAAACGCCTCCAAACAAAGATAATCCAATATTTATAATATGAAGTGTACCACGTAATTTGCATGTAACGAAAGATGTAAGCATGCTTTTGACTGAAAACAAGGAATGAATATCTTACATCAGGGCTCGAGATTTCTTTTCTCTAGTGTTATCATTATCAGCATCTGATGGCTGTGAAGCATCAGAATCACTTGCACTTAGCTCCGCATCATCCATAACTGGTTCAAAATGTTCCTCAACCAAAGACGGTTGAGTGTTGGATGCAACAGGGTGTAATGCCAAATATTCTGGAGAAAACTCGTCCACTTCAAAGTCCTGCAGGGCAAGAATCATAAAGAATTACTCCTATGACAAGCTGACTCTTGAAGGTTTACAAAAATGCAAGATGAAAGTGCATTGCATAGGGAAACCCAAGCTTATATATATATATTACGGATCCAGCACATTTCTTCAGTGTGGGCCAAAACGGGAAAAATGTACATTTTTTTCTTTGGCCAAAATGGTATTATTTAAAGTTTGTAAGCAAACAACTATAATTTTGAACATCCAAAAATAAAATAATAATTATATTATTATTTTGGAAAAGAAATTACAAGGTTCAACTAAAAGGAAAAGAATTTAAGTTTTTTTTCTTTTGCCAAAATGGTATTCCCTCCGTCCTACCCGAAAAGGCACAAAGTTGGCCGTGCGCAGGAATTAAGGAAAGTGTATGGTGGAGTAAGTGTTGTGAGTATGAAAAGTGAGGTAGGAGTGAGAAAGTGGGGTAGGGAATAGTAAGTGGATAGTTATTGTGAGTATGACAAGTGGGTCCCATGAATAAAGAAGTGTTAAAAGGATTCCATTTTGGGTGTGTGCCTTTTTAAATGGGTTACCCAAAATGGAAATTTGTGCCTTTTCAAGTGGGACGGAGGGAGTATTATTTATAATTTTGAAGCAAACAAATGTTTTAGAACAATTAAAAAGTCCAAAATGTAGAGTCTGGAAATTGAACCAGGACTCTTAAGGGCATAAAACAAACAACAGTTTTCCATCTGGGCAAGCAAGCTATAGTGGAACAAATTTATGGCAAAATATAATTCTACTCTATATCCTCGGTAAAAAAAAATAAAGCAAATTTGAGTGTGGGCCAAGGCCCACCCTAGACTGGTAATGGATCCGCCCCTATATATATATATATATATATATATATATATATATATATATATATATATATATATATATATATAGAGAGAGAGAGAGAGAGAGAGAGAGAGAGAGAAACACATTATAGCATAAAATGAATAACATAGTCGGGAATGGGTGGATGTATGTACCTTAATATTGAACATTGCATTGAACCGCTCATCTTTCAGATCTTCATTAGTTAGTCCCTTCTTTTTCTTCATTTTCTTTTTCGTATCACCACCATCAATATCTTTCTTCTCCATTTCAGCTTCTTTTTCTTGAAGAAGACGAGCAGCAAGAGGACGATTAACTTTTGGCAGTTTCCTCTTAATCTAAAAAAATAAGAAAGTTGGAGATGCGTAAGAATATAAAGCTGGATATTCCGACTCGAACGGAAGATGACAGGTTTAGAGATACAGAGTACTTTGCATCTCAAAAATCTATACGTATACCGCCTTCTAATACTCACATAAGTAGATTGGTATTAGGCTAAAATATGCGAAGATTGGGTATAAGACAGGCAAAGTTGCAACCTCATTTCACTTTATGAAAAACAAGTTAACAAAAGAGAAAAGGGAAACAAAATTAATTATCAAAATATGAAAAAGAAGTTAAAAGTATATTTTCAGTAAAGTAAGCTTGATCAAAAAGTGGAGAGGTCACTTTGACTTGGATTCGAACGTAGATTCACGAGCTTATCAAATGACAAGAATGGTATGTACATTCCAAGAAAACCCCCATGAAAACCCCCATGAAAACCCCATTATTTAGAAGTAAAACCAGAAATATGATGCCTTTAAAATAGGTGGATAAATGATGCAGAAACGTAACTGTAATTTGATCCCTGCGTTCAGCTTCCAACTTCTCCTTCTTACGTTGTTCTATATAATCCCCATATGCGAAGGGATTAGCCAATGATTGAGCCTGCAACGACACACAATAATTAACTAGTTAAACTCTGTCCCTAAATGAATGTCATTTTCCAATAAATTTTTATCCCAAAATAAACGTCATTTTTGGAAAAAAAAAACTGTCCCTAAATGTTTTTTAATTATTTTTTTTACTAGTCACTTTATACTTGCAAAACTAAATGTTTGGAAAGTGGAAAACAAGAATATTTATGCATCTGTAGACACCCCATTCTAAACCAATAATTCATGATTACACTACTCTTCGTCTCTCTTTTGTGTTTTGATGAAAGCATATTAGTTTCGTCATGTTTCGTTAAGTTTCTAACTAACCTCGTTAGTTTTGGACCTAACTGACTAACGGAACAAACTGAAGAGGACAAAATAGTCAACCGACTAGTTGTCTCGCACGAGACATACGTGTCTCGCGCGAGACAAGCCCTCTGCAGGATATGCAGAATCACTTTCCTTCTCCGTTTCAAACTCTTTTCTTGATAAACCTTATCAATCCGGTTCTCCAATCACAGTTGAGTTCTGGAACCTTCCTTGAGTCTCCTAATCTTGGTGACCAAGTCATCCATCCACCTCTTAAACCGCTATAAATACTTGGTGACTTCCAAAGATTTCGTAGGTCCCCGATCCACGATCGAAAACACATAACACACACATTTTGTTGGTTTCTCTCCCTGAAAAATTCCTACAAAATCACCCTAAAATCACCTAAAGTTTGTTTATCAACCTTGTTGATCAACAAACATCAAAGCCCGAATCAAGGATTGAGGCGAAGCTCTGTCCGCATCAAGATTTGACTCTCATATTGAGTCGAAACTCTGCCCGAATCACTTCTCGACCGAGAAGACATCTTAGAACCACATTCTAAATCAAATACTTTCCAAACGCTAGGTAAACTCCTATACTTTTACTTTCTTCTTCTCAATCTCTCTATTAGATTTTAGAGTGGTGTAATCCCATCAAAAGGATTAGCCTAGAGTCCCTTCAATCGACGTAGGTGATCTCGAAGCATACAATCCGACATTCATAATCAAGAAATTGATTAGGGTTTGCTTGTTTATTAATTAGATTGATAATACTCAATTGGCAAGACCGATCTTCGGATTGGGTGGAATGGGTGCTCCTCGACCTTCCCATTCCATAACTTAACCCCCGAACCCTCAAATCTCTTTTAAATCAAAAAGGTTTTTCTTATTGTTTTCCTAAATAAATAATATGTGGCGACTCTGAGATGTTGAAAAATTCACGCATCGCTACAGCATCTTTGCCATTAAATTGTACAAAAAGTAACTATTTCGGAATGTACGCTAATAGAAATTTGGACAATCATTTAGGGACGGAGGGACTATAGTGTATAACAACAAAACTTGTCACCTTTTTATACAATCGGTGATCAATAAAGAAACCATGCATGGAGGCTCTAAGAAGATTGGTGCCAATCAAAATTGTCAAATTCAACTTCTCAAGGTCCTCTTTGGTCAAAAATTTGAAATGATCATAAATAGATGTTTCTGCACCCTCCTCCAGCTCTTCCTACAATCAGAAACAACAAGTTAACACAACCACAAATCAAAATCGAACTGACGCCCAAGTATAGGATATGAGGTTTCAAGTGATAAATGCAAATCATACTGTTAGGTTTTCCAAGTAAGAACACCACTTGGGAGTAGGGCCAAGGGCGGGTATAAAATAAAATGGGATATGGCTGTTGTCCAAAGCCAACAACATTAACCCACTGTCTCCGTACACACAGAGGTCATTTATGGATCCACCAGTTGGCTGAATGCTAGTCATGCGCTATCCCTGGAAACATGAAATAATTTAAATAACTAAAGGTGATATAGAATCCTGAATATTTAGAAATATCCTGCAATGCCTAGTAGATTCATTGATAAATAAAAGCAGTGCCAGAACTATAGACCTATCATATGTATTAAAATGCCAAATATGTACTCAATGAAATTCTGATAACATAAAAAATATATGTTTTCTAGCCCCCAAATATTTCAGCACCACAACATATAGATCTGTAGTCATGTATTCGAGTTCAGATACACTGATCTCACATGATTTTGATACTAAAAACCATATAACCAGCATCATCTATACCAATTATATTCTGCTACAATTTATATATAGGATGTGGATTCCAATAGTGTGCAGGATACGAGGAAAGAAACATTTATAACACTGGGAATAAGCAGGCTGGGTTATCTTCAAAGAGAGTTTACCAACCAATTTATTGGACAAGTTTTCTCCCAACTACCTAATCATAAACAAGAGTAGTGTCTTGAAACCTCAACAGCCGTTATCACATATAATTTGCTTCAGATACCATGTTGCTGGATCCAAAATGATAGAGACCCTCCACATTTGATCTCAATGAATTAACACACAATTAACATCAAAATCTGATATAACAACTCTTTCGTTTTTACAAATTACAAATCTTAGAAAATGAGACCGAACGGGGGCACCTTCTATGTCTAAAACCAAAAGTGTGCAATGAACAAAATAAGAGAACCTCGTATCAAAAAATATAAAAATAATAATAAAAATAAATAATAATAATAATAATAATAATAATAAAACCCAACTAAAGTAAAGGGCCTCGAGATCTGACACATGGAAGTTCTGTTAACAATCTCTATCAACTAAAAATTATGCATGACTTCCAAAAAAAACAAGTATCTTTCGCACCATAGTTAGTAGCTCCTTCCTCTATCCTAGTCGGTGCCCTCTGGTCAGGGGTGTACAATCAAGAAAAATCACATTTTTGCATCCAAAATACAAACAGCAATAACAGAGGCTCATGTTCAAAGCTGAAGAAGAAACCCAACAGTGCTGAATATCAGATGCAGATGAAAGAGATTCTTACTGTATCAGGGTCCCAAATCTTGACAATATGCTTATCCGTAATAATTTGCTTTGCTCGATCTGAATTCAAAGTCTTATGCCACTTGATGTTCAATATCGGGCTTCCATACCTGCAAAATCGACAGATGATAAAAACGAGAAATTCCATAAGCAAAGATTAATAGTTTATGTCATTATAATCATCACCAAAAACAACAGTGATGGTATGAAAAAAATTATATAAAACAGAACTCACTTGTGATCCTCTACCCTTAAAGGAGATGAAGATCGCATATCATATATAAGTATCTGCGCAATAGCAACAATGAGTCTTTCATTCTGAAGTAGACATTGCTAAGGGAGATGCACTTGTAATATAGGGTGACTGGATCTAAAGGCAATTAACAGAGAAATGATATAAAGTTGATAGGCCATAACAATCCATGTGAGTTGCGTACTAATGAAAGTAATCGTACAATAAGTAGAAGGAACTCTACAAACATGATTTTCAGGACTCCAGTAGCCAACATAAAAGTTATCATACCAACACTGGACCTTAACTGGCTAAAGTATGCACCTTTCTATTTGATAAAAACTAACATCTAAAACAAAATGCTGTTGAGAATAAATATATTAAGAAAATATGCAAGTGGCATTATATGTAGGAATTTTAAAATCCAGAATGATATACCTTTCCAGAACTACTTCCAACAGCCATATGGTAGCCTCCAGCTCCATCAAATTCTAGCGCAGTGACCTCCTGCAGTTAATGTATGGTGTTAAAAAATACAAGTCCAATGGAACTAATATAGACTAGTGCCACTCATGAACTAAGAACTCAAAACGTTTCTGCCCGAATTTGTCAAGCCTAAAAGCGGAAAAAATAGAGGTTCCTACATTTTCTTTTTAAAAAGAGTAGAAAACTAGGTTGGTTAACTCGAAAATATCCATCATTTTAGTACATGGAAAAAATATGAGGACCATGAAACAACTAGGAGGACAAACACAAATTTGCTTGAAAATATTGACCTTCTTCCAGTAATTGGAACTACCAAATTCAAGATTACTTCCTTCAAGGAAACAGTTTTAGTCCATTAGCAGTCTGTTGGATCAACAATGAGATGGAGATAAAGGAAAATGAGATTTGTAGGATTGTGGTAATGGTTGCAACATGAAATATGATTCAAAAAATATCGTAAGGGCTTTCATGAACCAAGAGCACCAATATTAAAGACATAGTACTGAAGGGCTTTCATTAGCTGAATGCACTACATACTTAAACAATAAGTTGAGGGCCTTCCTTAAACAATATGTTCTTTAACACGCTCCTCATGAAAACTGCCCCCCTTTAATTTCCCAAATGAAATCCATGAGTCAAGCAGATGGTTAGGGTTTCCGTGGACAACATACTAATATAAAGGCCAAGCAGATGACTGGCAAAAATTTCATTCTACAAGATATGCCTAGGACTAGATGATATTAGAGCCTCAAGACATCTGATATAAACAGATGCAGGTATAGTGATAGCACACCTCTAATTTATGGCAGTTCATATTTATAGCTTTTAAAGGGGCATAAGGAAGTAACCAAACTACCTCATCACCGCCACCAGTAGGTTCAACTACATTAAGCCTGCCAACTAAAGTTCTTGTTCTCATGTCAAAGCATTCAACATCACCATCATCACCACCACAAGCAACTAGACCGTGAAGCTTGCTGAGTAACAATTAGAAATTGTTATTAGTTGGCTAAATTTGCAACGGTATAGAAACTAAAGAAAGCAGGCACACGAACAACACTGTCATACAAACCTTCTGGAGACACAATTTAGTCCTGGGGACTGTGTGTTAACCGAGGATATGAAGCGTCCCTGTTCAAAAAAATGTAATAATAAAAAAATAACAACAAATTTTCAAAGCTTAAATATAAGCAGTTTTCAAGAAAACATAATTCTGGAATATCTAGCATAACTTAATAAGGTGAAACAACCACCGCCAGTTTATGTTAAGCAGAATCACCTTACAAACTAATGTGAATTGTTCGACATAGATCCATTTGACAAATGGATGATAAAACATGAACTTATTTTCCTAAATATATAACATGAATTTATTTTCAAAATTCAAATGTCGTCATATATCTCATTTACACAATAGAGATAATTTATCAACCATCAAGATTGTGATGTGATCCATGCAAGTAAATTATTATCTTTTATATACGTTTTGATAAATAAAAAGGTGAAAGAAGAAATTCAAACAAAAACTATGCTGAACCCTAAATAGTGTTGGGTTTCAAGGGTCCATGCGCAGCGGAATTTTAGCATTAATAACTTAAAACCCATGAGCCTAGGATCCGTTCTATACGATTAAATTGAATTCCTAGGAGATAGATTTACCAACCTTAATCGCTTTCCGGTTTTGATCTATCGAACGTATAATTATGTGATTCGTAATCACAAACTTTGATCTTCAAATCTTCGAATCTTCAACTCCTTTGGATCTTCAGATTTGAACTCTAGGCCTTTGATTTGTTTGAACAAATTAAGACCCTCTTTTGGTAATCCACACAAATATGAATGTCGAGAACGATTCTCGCGTTGGGAATTGCTAGATTCCAAAAACTTATGGAAGAATATTGAGAGAACTTTTGATTGTGAATTTCTATTGAAAAATTCGGCTAGACAATTAGGGTTGACAGACCTCTCATATTTATACTACAATAGCATGAATATGTTTCCTAATCAAATTAGGAGAACAGGCTGTCACCCACGCCTGGTGGCTCATTATGTCGCACGGTATACTTAGCCACTGGCTAAGTATGTCGCGTGACAAAGGTAGCCAGTTTCAGAAACTCTCAATCATTCTTCCTCTAGTTTCAACCAAAAACATTCTAAGTGTGTGTGACCCAATAGGATTGTATTATGTTGGCAATGAGTCCGATCACATCGACCCTCATAAGACATAAGCGGACTCTAGCAAGCCATTATGTCTATCCAAATAATACAACATAAGAGTTCATGCTTCCATAATAGTAATAATGTCACAATCCCTTTGTCACACGATGTCATATTGAACATAAGTCATGGTCAATGTCAACTTACATTGTTCAATGCTTTCTCGATTCCGAATATGTTGATCAACCAAGTATCCATGATCTCTATCATGTTCCTTGAGTGTGGCCACACATTTCATCAACACTATTCTACGAGGGGCCCAAGCCGACATCTCTCTTACGAGGGACAAATCCCATCTTGACTTATCATTCTTCCCTACAGGAATCCCGCAATGCCAACATATCCCTTATTGCTACCCGGTTAAGGATAACTTTAGACTACATCTAACAACACGTTCATCAAGTGGAAGACAATGATAATCTCAGGTCTAAGGATTCTAATGACACTACTATTTTGAGATTTAATTATGACATTTGACCATGACATAAATCTCAAGCGGGTCAAGTCCAGTCACTTGTTCTCTAACAAGTACCCATAAATCCAATGTGCATCTCTATGCAAATAATCATCATATGATTATCCATTAGCATTTATACTAGTTATTTACAAGTTGTAATGTGCATCTCCATGCATATGATCATCTCTATGTTCATCCATTACCAACTTTCACTAAATAACTAGGGACACAGATTAATATAATAAACATGCAAAACATATATTAATCATAATAAAATTTCTCTTTTATTAATGATAAAGACGATACATAAAGGTTTATAGAAACTATAAGCCTAGGGCACAAACACTAACAGCTCCCACTTACACTAGGCCCAATCTCCCATGTATCGTATACCCATGGACCTAACATGACCATCATGCTTTGCTTGTGCTAGTGGCTTTGTAAGCGGATCGCTAATGTTGTCGTCGGTTGATACTCTGCATATCTTGACATCTCCTCTTTCTATGATTTCTCGAATCACATGGAAACGTCTAAGAATGTGTTTGGATCTTTGGTGTGACCTTGGTTCCTTTGCTTGTGCAATGGCACCATTGTTGTCACAGTAAAGCTCTATCGGATTAGTGATACTTGGAACAACTTCCAAATCACTAACGAACTTCTTGATCCAAAGCGCCTCTTTAGCCGCATCGGATGCTGCTATGTACTCGGCCTCAGTTGTAGAATCAGCTGTGGTACTTTGCTTGGAACTCTTCCAACAAACCGCACCTCCGTTAAGCATAAACACAAACCCCGATTGCGACTTAAATTCATCTTTGTCGGTTTGGAAGCTAGCATCTGTGTAGCCTTTTACAACAAGATCTTCTTCCATTCCTCCAAAAACCAAGAACGCATCCTTAGTTCTTCGTAAGTACTTAAGGATGGTCTTGACTGCTATCCAATGGCTTTCGCCCGGATTAGATTGGTATCGACTCGTGGTGCTCAAAGCATACGAGACATCCGGTCTAGTATATATCATGGCGTACATGATGGATCCAATTGCCGAAGCATATGGAATCGCAGTCATTCTCTTTTGCTCATCAATTGTCTTAGGACATTGATTCTTGCTAAGAGTTACGCCATGACCTACTGGCAAGTTCCCTCTCTTAGAATTTTCCATCTTGAATCTTCTAAGGACCTTGTCAATATATGTACTTTGACTCAAACCAATCATCCTTCTAGATCTATCTCTATAGATCTTAATGCCAAGGATGTAAGCGGCCTCACCCATATCTTTCATTGAAAAACATTTTCCTAACCAAGACTTGACAGTCTGAAGTGCGGGAATGTCATTTCCAATGATTAAGATATCGTCGACATATAATATTAGAAAAAGCACTTTGCTCCCACTGATTTTCTTGTATACACAAGGTTCATCTTCGTTCTTGATGAAGCCAAACTCTTTGACCGATTCATCAAAACGTAGATTCCAACTCCTAGAAGCTTGCTTTAATCCATATATGGACCTTTGCAACTTGCACACTTTATTAGAATTCTTTGGATCGACAAAACCTTTGGGTTGTATCATATACACATCCTCAAGTAACTTCCCATTTAGGAAAGCTGTTTTTACATCCATTTGCCATATCTCATAGTCATAATATGCGGCTATGGCAATAAAAATTCTAATAGACTTAAGCATCGCAACAGGCGAAAAGGTTTCATCATAGTCAATACCATGAGTTTGCCTATATCCCTTTGCTACAAGCCTAGCTTTGTAAGTATGCACCTTCCCATCCATGTCGGTCTTTTTCTTGAAGACCCACTTGCACTCTATGGTTTTTACACCTTCAGGTGGATCAATCAAGTTCCAAACTTGATTATCATCCATGGATTGGATTTCGGACTTCATGGCTCCAAGCCATTTTTCCGAATCCGGAGCGGACATCGCCTCTTGATAGGAAGTCGGTTCGTCATTCTCAATGACTTCCACTTCATTACTTTCCGATACAAGAAATCCATATCTCTCGGGCTCGGATCGTAACCTATCAGATCGACGACGGACTTGAGTATCTTGAACCGGTTCCACAACTCCTTGTGAACTTGGTTCCGTCTCTACCCTTGGCTCAATGTTGTCTTCGGGTTCTTGAACTTCTTCAAGATCAATTTTACTCCCATTAGTTCCCTTATTGGCTTGTTTCTCAAGGAAGGTACCATATTGAGCAACAAACACTTTGTTCTCAGTGCGGTTGTAAAATTGATATCCTTTTGTTTCCTTAGGATAACCCACGAAGACACATTTGTCAGATTTTGGTTCTAGCTTATCGGAGACAAGTCTCTTCACATAAGCATCGCAACCCCAAATCTTCATGAAAGAAATATTCGGTTTCTTTCCCTACCACATCTCATATGGTGATTTAGGAGTTGATTTAGTAGGGACTCTGTTTAGTGTGAAAGCTGCAGTCTCTAATGCATGTCCCCAAAAGGATATAAGAAGGTCAACTTGACTCATCATCGATCGAACCATGTCCAACAAGGTTCTATTTCTCCTCTCCGACACCCCATTCCATTGTGGTGTCGCAGGTGGAGACAACTCTGAAACGATTCCACAGTTTTTGAGATGATAGTCAAATTCTTGGCTCAAATATTCGCCACCTCGATCGGATCGAAGTGCTTTAATCGTCTTGCCAAGTTGATTTTGTACTTCATTTTGAAATATTCGAAATATCTCAAACGCTTCACTTTTTTGCTTCATCAGATAGACATAGCCATATCTAGATAAGTCATCGGTGAACGTAATGAAGTACCGAAATCCGCCCCTAGCAATGCTGCTCATTGGTCCACATACATCGGTATGTACTAGACCCAATAAGTCATTAGCCCTTTCACTACTCTTAGTGTAAGGTAGTTTGGTCATTTTTCCCAATAAACAAGATTCGCAAACATCATATGATTCATAATCACATGAGTCTAAGTATCCATCTTTATGGAGTTTAGAAATGCGTTTCTCATTTATGTGACCAAGCCGGCAATGCCACATGAATGTGTTGTTCACATCATTTGGTTTGGACTTCTTACTCACATTATAAATATTTTCAATATTATTTTGTTTCTCAACATTAAGGACATAAAGGCCATTAAATGAGTTTGCAATACCATAAAGCATATCATTTAAATAGATTGATAACTTATTATTCGCAATAATAAAGTTAAATCCTTCTTTGTCCAAATAAGAAAC
This sequence comes from Adenophora triphylla var. japonica, assembly GCA_022495995.1. Lineage (NCBI taxonomy): Eukaryota > Viridiplantae > Streptophyta > Magnoliopsida > Asterales > Campanulaceae > Adenophora > Adenophora triphylla. The sequence goes on along the minus strand of JAFEMH010001466.1, from coordinate 266,676 downwards.
TGAAATAATATTTCTACTCAAATCCGGAACATAATAACAATTGTTCAAAACAAGTATCAGTCCACTAGGTAAAGTGACTTCATAAGTCCCTACGGCTAATGCAGCAACACTTGCTCCATTCCCTACACGTAGGTCTACTTCACCTTGTTTGAGTAGCCTTCTATCTTTTAGTCCTTGCACATTTAGACAAATGTGGGATCCACATCCAGTATCACATACCCAAGAACTAGAAGTAGAAAGGAAAATATCTATAACATAGATACTTGAATCAGTAGCAATCATATTGCCCTTCTTCATGCCTTCCTTATTAGTCTTGCAGTTTTGCTTCCAATGATCAATCTCATTGTCATGGAAGTAAACCGCTTCCTTTTGAGACCCTTTTAGTTTAGCCTCAGTGGCAACGGCAACCTTTGCCTTAGGCTTAGCAATACTTGCTTTACCCTTGCCCTTTTCAATGACGGATCGCAGTGACAGAGTTTTGTTTAATGCCATTTGATCTACAATAAGATATGCAACATATGAACACATATAAGTATCCAACATATTTATCATTCAAGAGACAAATATAGTATTTCACAAATACTCCCACTAAATTATACACCTTCAAATACAAGCATGTATCATATAATTACAATGGGCTAAGATCCATATTTCACTTCAATTTTGGTTTAACTGAGTCAATGCCCAAAATTAAGTTATTTAGGTAGATAACATTTATCAATCACATCATATGTGACTCTTAGATCCTTTATGAGATTTTAGACATCATATGTCAAAAAATGTTTTAATCTCATCTTATGCCTTGGGTCAAAACTCTTTTGAAAGCACCAATTAAGTCTAACCAATTTCAAACGTATGAGATACATAGAACGATGCACCCAACTGAGTCGAAACTACATCAACCCTTATCTCATCTTGCTCCATACTAGAATAGAATGATGTACCCAACTGAGTCGAAACTACATCAACCTATCCCAATACTTCTCAAGTGTAGTGTTTTACTTTCGGGGTGGCATAAAACTTAAACATTAAATGAAGGTTCTTTAAAAATAGATTATAAGCATATCAACAAAGATAACTGTAAAGTACACCAGGTAAGTTCCCAGGAAACTGGTGAGCCACAAGGACTACTTAAGTACCCAATCCTTAGACAGAACTCTCCTAGACATGTACAACTACAATATCAGTTTGATTGCAACATAATTCTACTTGTAAAGCTGACTTGTTTCATAAACAATCAGACACTAACTTGTTTCTCATAAACAATTAGTAAACCATAATTCAATGTTCAAAACATTCTAGAATTATAACAGTTCTTCATGCAATGCAATAATTAATAAAACACCTTTTAAACAATTAAGCAAGCATAAGAACACATAATAATCATGCAACGCAACAATTGAATAAACATCTTTTAATTAATTAAGCAAGCATAAGAACATATAATAATCATGCAACGCAACAATTAAATAAACATCTTTTAATTAATTAAGCAGGCATAATTATTATACAATTCTAGCATAGACCTATAAACAGATTTGTTTCTCATAAACAATCAGATTCCTTCAAATTTTGCGTAAACTGACTTGTTTCTCATAAACAATCAGAAAACCAAAATTTAATGTTTCAACCAAACGTTTAGGAATTCTTAATTCAATGTTTCAACTAAACATCTAATAAAATTCTTAACACTTAAGAATAAATAATTCATGCATCGCAACAATTAATAAAACACATTTGAATTAATTAAGCATGCATCATAAACAATGAATTAATCTAGCATAGCCCTATAAATTTTATTTCCAGAAATTTATAGCAATCAGATTAAGACTTAGAACATCTCAGATTGTAAACACAATCACAGAATAGCAGAAAATTTAAACAAACTGATTCTGCCCAGATCTGGCTTATTATGTCGCGTGACATAATCAGCCAGTGGCTAGTTATGTCGCGTGACATAACTGGCCAGATAACCAGATTTCCTCATGTGGCCTACTATGTCGCACAACATAGGTAGCCAGTTCGCGGATTTCCAGATTTCAATCAATTCAGATTATATGCAATTAAATCATATAAACAACCTTTTAACAGATTTAATTCAACATAATCAGAAACCGATTTAACATAGATTAGCAAATTGTTTCACATAAACAATTAAATCTAATTCATACAAAGCAAGCCTAGAACATTTATAAACAATTTATAACGACTTTCTAGCATGCCAATTCGAATCTAACCATACGAACGGGGCTCTGATACCACTGTTGGGTTTCAAGGGTCCATGCGCAGCGGAATTTTAGCATTAATAACTTAAAACCCATGAGCTTAGGATCCGTTCTATATGATTAAATTGAATTCCTACGAGATAGATTTACCACCATAATCGCTTTCCGGTTTTGATCTATCGAACGTATAATTATGTGATTCGTAATCACAAACTTTGATCTTCAAATCTTCGAATCTTCAACTCCTTTGGATCTTCATATTTGAACTCTAGGCCTTTGATTTGTTTGAACAAATTAAGACCCTCTTTTGGTAATCCACACAAATATGAATGTCGAGAACGATTCTCGCGTTGGGAATTGCTAGATTCCAAAAACTTATGGAAGAATATTGAGAGAACTTTTGATTGTGAATTTCTATTGAAAAATTCGGCTAGACAATTAGGGTTGACAGACCTCTCATATTTATACTACAATAGCATGAATATGTTTCCTAATCAAATTAGGAGAACAGGCTGTCACCCACGCCTGGTGGCTCATTATGTCGCGCGGTATACTTAGCCACTGGCTAAGTATGTCGCGTGACAAAGGTAGCCAGTTTCAGAAACTCTCAATCATTCTTCCTCTAGTTTCAACCAAAAACATTCTAAGTGTGTGTGACCCAATAGGATTGTATTATGTTGGCAATGAGTCCGATCACATCGACCCTCATAAGACATAAGCGGACTCTAGCAAGCCATTATGTCTACCCAAATAATATAACATAAGAGTTCATGCTTCCATAATAGTAATAATGTCACAATCCCTTTGTCACACGATGTAATATTGAACATAAGTCATGGTCAATGTCAACTTACATTGTTCAATGCTTTCTCGATTCCGAATATGTTGATCAACCAAGTATCCATGATCTCTATCATGTTCCTTGAGTGTGGCCACACATTTCATCAACACTATTCTACGAGGGGCCCAAGCCGACATCTCTCTTACGAGGGACAAATCCCATCTTGACTTATCATTCTTCCCTATAGGAATCCCGCAATGCCAACATAGCCCTTATTGCTACCCGGTTAAGGATAACTTTAGACTACATCTAACAACACGTTCATCAAGTGGAAGACAATGATAATCTCAGGTCTAAGGATTCTAATGACACTACTATTTTGAGATTTAATTATGACATTTGACCATGACATAAATCTCAAGCGGGTCAAGTCCAGTCACTTGTTCTCTAACAAGTACCCATAAATCCAATGTGCATCTCTATGCAAATAATCATCATATGATTATCCATTAGCATTTATACTAGTTATTTACAAGTTGTAATGTGCATCTCCATGCATATGATCATCTCTATGTTCATCCATTACCAACTTTCACTAAATAACTAGGGACACAGATTAATATAATAAACATGCAAAACATATATTAATCATAATAAAATTTCTCTTTTATTAATGATAAAGACGATACATAAAGGTTTATAGAAACTATAAGCCTAGGGCACAAACACTAACAAATAGGGCATAAGTTACAGGCAAAGATGAGAGATTTAAATTATCTATTTCATCACTGAATGTTGACGCAGTTGCGACCCGAAAGTAGTTACGGCACATCCATCAGGGAAGGCCGAGAAAGAGAGGAAGAGTCACTAAAAAGAATCATCCCTTGTTGCTGCATCATCTAAATCAACTGATCTAGCCGACTCACTGAAAAAATTGCATCGTAAAACAAAATTTAACAATGTCAAGGAAGTTTCACATACGGGTCAAACATGTGTCCCATTTCCAGTTTATGGAGGCTAAATCTAAATTGAGACCCTTTTTTTTGGATGATCAATCCATTAATTAGTATCCATAACCAAAAACACAAACATAGAAATCTACATTTTTGATACCTCAGAATAAACTTAGACCTTGGAAGCTCAAGACTAATTAAGCTAATATAGTAGTTCAAACTGGTTGCATGAAAGAAGGAAGAGCAGATTCTAGACAACACAACTATCAATAATTTGGCCTTTGTCCCAACTACTTGGCATTGGATCCATGATCCTTTTCACCATCTGAAGATTTCTTTAACAAGTTTACGTGACCCATATGTTTCGTGTATGTACTACACATTAGTAAGAGTGATAGGTCTGAAGTCGCACGCCTACAAATTAATTACCAAGACTATACTCGGCTACAAAAACTGCAGCTAGGACAAGTCCAGGGTCGATCCACTGAAGAACGGTTATTCGATTTCACAATTGTCACTTGACAAGATTGGGGGTTTGGTTGATTTTAATTAAATTACTAAAACAGAAATTAAGAAAACTAAGTTGTAAACAATTAACGGGAAGCACTTCAGATTTGTCTCCGTCCCCGTTTATCAATTCAATATCATTGGTACAATTTCTTTCCCTTCCTCCCTATTCACTTGATCCGGAATATATTTCAACCCCTATTTCTTTCTTATTAATGGTTATAAGCAGTGACACACTCACCTATTCCCCTAATCAATACCTAAACCTAACTGACACAGTCTAGATTCTCAATATTGATTGATAAAGCTCTAAGAAATTAAGATCAAGAATTTCACTATTCTTTTGCAAATAGATCAAAACCTAGTTTTACCCCCTTTTTTAATTCACCACGACACGTGCATAAATCTCAAAGATGCTACTTGTGAAAAATCCTAATCTGACACAGACTTAAGATTAAACTAGCAATAAATCAATTAAACAAGTAAAACTATGAATAGGGATTCAGAAATAAAGAAATCAATACCTCAATTGAATTAAACAACGGTTCGGGATTCAAATCCGAAGCAAGGAATTTAGTTCTCCATAAAATTGCTGAAAACTCTAAGAAATAATGATAAAAAGTCTAACCCTAAATCTGAGGTAAAAACAAGTATTTATACTTGTTCCTCAAATCACAATACTAAAAACCTAAAAGGAAACTAAAAAGAAAAAGGAAAAGAAAATAATAATAATAATAATAATAATAATAATACTAATACTAAATACTCCTCAATTCCATGCCAGCCAAGCCTTCCAATTCAATTGCCTCGGTCAACCCTGGTCCACGTGATGTCCAGTCAAAGCATTATTCCCTTGGTTGACTCGGTCCTTCCACTCAATGCCATAGGTTTTTGGAAACTAAAGTTGCTCAATTTACTACTGATTATACCTTTGCAAAATAAACAAAATAAACAAAATAAATTAATTTCCAAATTCACTTCACTTTCACTTTCCCTTTGGTCCTCGAAATTCTGCTTCTTTGTAATTTGATCCTTGAATTTCAGCTTCTCGCAGTTTGGTCCCTGCACTTCTGATAATAGCACTTCAACCTCCATATTAATACTTTTGCAGGGACAATACAAAAATCACTCAAAATGTCTCACAATTACAAAGATTTCTCACAAACTCACCAATTCATAGTTTACTCAAAATTACATCAAAACTAGTCTAAATTACATCAAAATAATGATCAAATGTCTAGAAAATTAGGGAAATAATATATATATAATCCACCACATCAAATTCCCCCACGCTTAGACCATTACTCGTCCCTGAGTAATATCCTAACCCCACTCTAAGCACCGGTTTAATCAGCGTAGCATGGGAAGAAAATGATCCCTAATCTCCTCTAAACCTCCAACTCAAAAATCAACAACTCAAACAACTCTATCAACGTACTCGGAGAATGAAACTCCGCTCCTTATCACTCCAAATATAATAATGGTATCAATGGCCTTAGCTCGACCCCAACTCCAAATATGCAAAAACGGGACATCCAAGCTAAGGCCCACACATCAAAAAGCCAAGGGGAACTAAAGATGTCCTAATTTTCCCCCACGCTTATCTCACAATACAATCTCCCTCATAAACTAAAGTTTTCTGTATGATTTATAATTAAGCACAAAACTTTACCTCGTAACAAAACACCTACACCCCCTTATATCTCCAGAAAAGAACGAGGATTTTCTAGCCTAACGTCTCTAAACCAAACCTCCTACGCCAATAATGATCAATCCTACCCTACGCTCCAATCCTCCCTTATGCCTCCAACTCCGGTGATGTAAAGAATAGAAAGTGTTTCACTCACTCACCTTTTTCCTAGGTGCCGTTTCCGGTTTTCACATAGACTCTCATTTTTTTTTATTTTTTTTTTCTTTTTTTCATTATTATTATTATTATTTTTTCTCAACACACCCTCTCCTTTTGCCTAAGTGCCCTCTCGGGTTTTCACTTAGCCTCTCATTTTTTTTTTCAAAAACGAACAGGACATATACAACAACCAACATACACCCCACCCCTCCCTAAATCATGCATAGCCCCCTATGCGTCACAGAAGTATAATATAAGAAAGACAGGGGTAGGGGTACCTCTCGGAACTACTGAGGTGGCCTGAAATGGTAGTCCCATGAACCCTGCTGACTGGAGCTGCTCGCTGGGAATGGCCACCTCTGCCATCTCCCGTCATCATACTGTGGTGCCATGCGCACCATATAATCGTGAAGCTGCTCCTGACGATCCATCGTAATGGCAAACTGCATATCCATATGAGCCATCAAACGATCCATGTCACTACCACCCATACTCGCAGCCCCAGAACCAACATCCGCAGCCTCCTCCATATAATCATCATCATCGTCGTCCTCCTCCTCTTCAACATATTCCGCTTCTTCCTCCAACTGCTCTTCAACAATTCTAACGTTCATTCCTCTTACCTCCCTCTTATTGCTTTCAAGAGAGTCTCGAGAGATGGGCCTAATTATCTTCACCTTCTCACCCCCAAAGCTTCACTGCACCCCCGCAGCTTTTACTAACCTGGTAATCAATTATGGGTACGGAAACCCATTCCGTTTGTTTTCTCCCACATCTTGCATATGCTCTGAAATGATATGTCCCAATGAAATCTATCCTCCGTTGATAATCAAATGAATCAATAATGCCTGCTTCCACGGAACTTTCAAATGCTGCTTTGTAGGAAGTATTCGTGAACACACAAATTTGTGAACCCCCTTCGCCACTAGATTAAACTGCGTCTCAATCACACTCTTGGGCGAACCATCCGGGTTGTTAGTCCCAAGGTTTTGCTCCCTTCATCGTGCTTTTCCTGCACAGCACCATACACAAAAATACCTTTAGTAGCACCAATTCCAAACAAAATAAAAAAAAATGTAAAATAACAAAAATAATAACGCAATAAACAATGAAAATCCCGGGTTGCCTCCCGGTAAGCCGCCCTTCTTTACCGTCTTTAGCTAGACCAAATGCCGGGTAAGCCTCCGGCAAAGCATATGGCTCAATTATAATTAGGATCGTAGAGCTCCATCATCTCCGCATCCTCCAAAGTAACATCACTCCCATCAAAATAGGGCTTCAACCTTTGCCCATTTACCTTAAACTCTTGGTCTCCGGAAAGACTAGCGATCACAACCGCACCATGTGGGAATACCTACCTCACCAAATAGGGACCGGTCCACCGGGACCTCAATTTACCGGGAAACAAGCTCAAGCGGGAGTCAAACAGGAGGAATTTTTGACCAACTTTAAATTCCCTCCTTAAAATCATTTTGTTATGCCACGCTTTTGCTCGTTCCTTGTAAGACAAATTATTTTCATAGGCCTCTCTCCGGATCTCATCTAGTTCATTCAATTGTAATTTCCTCTCCTCACCGGACTCGTCTAATTTCATGTTGAACTTTTTAATCGCCCAAAAAGCTTTATGCTCTAATTCCACGGGCAAGTGACATGGTTTCCCAAACACCAATCGATATGGGGACATACCAATTGGTGTCTTATAGGACGTACGATAAGCCCATAGAGCATCCTCTAGCCTGAGACTCCAATCTTTCCTATTCGGATTTACGGTTTTTTCGAGGATCGATTTAATTTCCCTATTGGACACCTCGGCCTGACCATTTGTTTGGGGGTGATAGGCAGTGGAGACCTTATGAGTGATGTTATACTTTTTGACCAAGGCCTCCACCATCCTATTGCAAAAATGAGTTCCCTTATCACTGATCAAGGCCCTAGGCATCCCAAATCTAGACACAACATTATTCTTGAGGAAACTCACCACCACTTTAGAATCATCGGTGCGTGTAGGGATCGCTTCGACCCACTTGGAGACGTAGTCCACTGCAAGCAAGATGTACACAAAACCAAAAGAAATAGGGAATGGACCCATAAAGTCAATCCCCCACACATCAAAAATTTCGCAATTCATTACGATGTTTTGTGGCATCTCATTGCGGCGTCCTATATTTCCAACACGTTGGCACCGGTCACAAGACTTACAAAAGGCAGTGGCATCCATGAACAACTTTGGCCAAAAGAAGCCACTGTCTAACACTTTCCTAGCGGTATTTTTGGCCCCAAAGTGACCACCACATGCATACTCATGACAGAACTTTAGGATAGAGGCCATCTCATTTTCCGGGACACATCTACGAATGACTTGGTCAGCGCAGTGCTTCCACAAGTTTGGTTCGTCCCATACATAATACTTAGCCTCACTACGGATCTTGTCTCTCTTGGATTTAGACAATAGTGGGGGGATTTTATTAGAGACCAAAAAGTTCACCACATCCGCATACCAAGGGAACACCTCTTTGACTGCCCACAAAGCCTCATCAGGAAACTCGCCCCTAATAGGGGCTTGTTTATAAGGCTTGTCATCCTCTCTCACCAAATGACTCAAGTGATCGGCCACAACATTTTCGGCCCCTTTTTTATCCTTGACTTCTATGTCAAACTCACTCAACAGAATGATCCACCGAATGAGTCTCGGTTTCGCCTCTTTCTTAGACATCAAATACCTAAGAGCAGCATGATCGGTGTACACAATGATTTTGGTCCCAAGCAAATAGGACCTAAACTTTTCTAAAGCAAATACCACCGCTAACATCTCTTTTTCTGTAGTGGAATAATTCTTTTGTGCCTCATTCAAAGTCATAGATGCATAATAAATCACATGCGAGGCACGATCCACTTTTTGACCCAAAACTGCCCCCACGGCATAGTCACTTGCATCACACATGATCTCAAAAGGTAGAGACCAATTGGGGGCTTGAATAATAGGAGTAGATGTCAACCTACCCTTCAAATCATCAAACGCTTTCTTGCAATTATCATCAAATTTAAAATCTACCTCTTTTTGCAACAAGGTGCATAGAGGTGATGCAATTTTCGAAAAATCTTTTATGAAGCGACGGTAGAACCCCGCATGACCAAGGAACGACCGCACTTCACGCACATTTGTAGGGTAAGGAAGTGTGGAAATAACATCAATTTTTGCTTTGTCCACTTCAATACCCTTTTTCAAAACCACATGTCCCAACACAATGCCTTGCTCAACCATGAAGTGACATTTTTCAAAATTTAACACCAAATTTGTTTCAACACATCGGTCTAACACCAAAGCCAGGTGAGCAAGGCATTGGTCGAACGAGTCTCCATGGACGGTGAAGTCATCCATGAAAACCTCCATAAAATTTTCTACAAAATCGGAGAAGATGCTCATCATACACCTTTGAAAAGTCGCAGGTGCATTGCATAAACCAAAGGGCATCCTCCGATAGGCAAAGGTGCCGAAGGGGCAAGTAAAAGTGGTTTTCTTTTGGTCTTCCGGTGCAATTGGTATTTTAAAATACCCGGAATAACCATCTAGAAAACAATAGTATGCCCTTCCGGCAAGCCTTTCCAACATTTGATCAATAAAAGGGAGGGGGAAGTGATCTTTTCTAGTTACCTCATTCAGCCGACGAAGATCAATACAAACACGCCATCCCGTTTGGTCCCGGGTTGGCACCAACTCGCCCTTGTGGTTGATAACGACAGTGATTCCACCCCGCTTGGCTACACATTGAGTAGGACTCACCCACTCACTATCTGATATGGCATATATGATCCCTATCTGCAGCAACTTCAAAACTTCCTTCTTCACCACCTCCACCATAGGTGGGTTCAATCTCCTCTGCGGTTGCCTTACCGGCTTAGCACCCTCCTCTAGCAAAATCCGGTGAGTACATCAAGAAGGACTTATGCCCTTGATGTCGGCAATAGTCCACCCAATCGCTTTTTTCCGCTCCCGGATCACATCAACTACTTTCTTCTCTTGCTCCTCCGTCAGAATACTAGAGATCACCACAGGAAGTGTCTTCCCTTCACCCAAGAAAGCATATTTCAAACTCTCGGGAAGGGGCTTCAATTCAAGAATAGGTGCCTTCTCAACAGATGGCAATGGTTTCTCCGGTGGTATCTCCAACTGCATCCTACCATAACTCGGTGGTGAGACATACATAGCATCCTCAGAAAGGCTCATCACCGCCTCCTTCATCTCGTCGGAGATGTCAAACTCTAACCCGGCATACTCCAAGGCATTTTCCAACACCGACTTCATGTCATCATCTCCTCCACACACATCAAATACCTCTTGAGCTATGGGCTCAACTACATCAATGAAGTTTACCGAGTGCACATCCTTAGGGTACTTCATGGCATCAAAGATATTGAACTCCATTTATTGCCCATCAAACTCCATAGTCAATGACCCATTAGTGACATCCAACTTGGTACGAGCAGTCGACATGAAAGGCCTCCCTAACAGAATGGGAGCCTTAGGATCCGTATCCATCTCCAAAACATAAAAATCTGCAGGAAAAATAAGCTTACCAACCCGGACCAAAACATCCTCAATCAACCCCTTAGGGTATGCATTCGATCTATCGGCAAGCTGTATAATCACCCTAGTATCCTGTAAAGGTCCCAACTTTAGGTTCTCAAACAACGCATAAGGCATGACGTTGATTGAAGCCCCCAAGTCAAGCATAGCCATATGCTCCGAATTATCCCCTAGCGACACCGGAATCACGAACATGCCCCGATCACTACACTTTTTCGGCATCCTCTTCTGATAGACTGCAGACACATGCTCACTAATCTTTACCTTTTTCTGACTCTGCTCCTTCTGATTCCTCTTCATCGTCCATAACTCTTTCAAGAACTTCGCATACCTTGGAACCGACTGTAGAAGATCAAGAAACGGAATATTCACCTCGAGCCTTTTGAACGTGTCAAAGATAGCCTTATCAGGCTCCGGCTTTCTGTCCTCCCTAAATGCATACGGAAATGGGGGGACTGACTCATACACAGGAAATACTGGTGCAGTACTCTTCTCCTTTTCAGGACCCTTCACCTCAGGTGTAACTCTCTCAACCACTAACTCGGGCTCCTCTCCGATAACCACTTCCTCTAGCTTCTTCCCACTGCGCAAAGTCATGGCACTGACGTTAGACTTCGGATTCGGTTCAGTTCTAGATGGTAACTTCCCCGAATCTTTAGCCTCCATTCTCCCAACTGCATCTGCCAGCTGACTCATATGCTTCTCTAAATTGCTGATGCTCGATTTAGTCTCCTGCTGAAACTGCTGAATGTTTCCATTCATGGTGGACATGCTCTGCGCTAGTGACCGGACCATGTCCTTTGTAGATCCCGCCGCTTCTTCTGTCCAACAGTGCTCTGTCTTGATTGAATTGATTTCCACTGGCTGCGACCTGCTGAAATCCCTGCTGATTGTTGAACGGCTGTCTGAAACCTTGTTGCCCCTGTGGTGGACCATACCTAAGGTTCGGATGAACATTATTCGCCGCATTATAATTGAACTGCGGTGGCCTCTGACCCTGCTGATTGAACCCTATAGCATTGACATCTACCACCTCATCAGTCTGAAGAGTAGGACAAGAATCAGTCGGGTGGGTCACATCATTACATATACCACAGGCACGAGGTTGTTGACCCAAAACCAAAGTCTTCAACAGACTTTTAACATCTTCCAACTCAGTCTTCAACTCACTCGTTGCATCACTCGATCCCGCAGCACTGACTTGTCTAACGCTAGACCTCCTCCCATGAGTCCTTGTGCTTTTGGCTAGCTCTTCTATCAACTGCTCTGCATCCCTGGTAGTTTTATTCAGAATACTACCTCCACAAGCAGAATCCACCCACCGTTTGTCTTGCACAGTCAATCCCCCATAGAAGTAAACAATAAGCTGCTCATCATCAAAACCATGATACGGACAGCTTCTGCAGAGCTTGTAGAACCGGTTGTGATAGTCATATAGTGATTCATCGGACCGCTGCTCCATGTTGCTGATATCCCGCTTCATGACATTGATCTGATCTGGAGGGAAGAACTCATCAAGGAATACCTCCTTCATCTGCTGCCAAGTTGTAATGCTATTCGGTGGTAAGTGGTAGTACCATGCATTCGCGTTGTCCTTAAGAGTAAAGGAAAACGCCCTCAATAATAACTGCTCAAGAGGCAATGTAGCCGGCCTCATGCTCTTGCAAATCTGCACAAACTGGGAAATATGTTGATTCGGATTCTCCCCTGGTATACCATGGAAATGGGGCAACTGGTTCAACAACCCCGACTTCAACTCAAAAGTGACCCCAGCCGGCAAATCAGGAAATAGCACTGCTTGCGGTTGCTCATTCCAGTTCGAAGCAATCCTTTGCCTCAACGTCCGAGGTGGGGGATTATTATTATTGCCTCTGCCATTGCCCCCATTGTTCACAACCTCCGGACCATCATCATTCCCATCGTTGTTATTATTCATCTCGTTCCGCTGCAAATTCCTCCTAAACCTGAAATATCTTTCAATTTCTGGAACAAAAGGACTAACAACTTGATTAGCAGAACGGGTATGGACCATAAAAGGTTCCACACCACAGACAACAATGATAGTAAAGCTCAATTAATAGAAAACAAGAAAAAGAAAAATAAATAGATTAAGAAAAGAATAAGAGTGAAAACAAATAAAACTGTTCCCCAGCAACGGCGCCAAAATTTGATAGGTCTGAAGTCGCACGCCTACAAATTAATTACCAAGACTATACTCGGCTACAAAAACTGCAGCTAGGACAAGTCCAGGGTCGATCCACTGAAGAACGGTTATTCGATTGCACAATTGTCACTTGACAAGATTGGGGGTTTGGTTGATTTTAATTAAATTACTAAAACAGAAATTAAGAAAACTAAGTTGTAAACAATTAACGGGAAGCACTTCAGATTTGTCTCCGTCCCCGTTTATCAATTCAATATCATTGGTACAATTTTTTTCCCTTCGTCCCTATTCACTTGATCCGGAATATATTTCAACCCCTATTTCTTTCTTATTAATGGTTATAAGCAGTGACACACTCACCTATTCCCCTAATCAATACCTAAACCTAACTGACACAGTCTAGATTCACAATATTGATTGATAAAGCTCTAAGAAATTAAGATCAAGAATTTCACTATTCTTTTGCAAATAGATCAAAACCTAGTTTTACCCCCTTTTTTAATTCACCACGACACGTGCATAAATCTCAAAGATGCTACTTGTGAAAAATCCTAATCTGACACAGACTTAAGATTAAACTAGCAATAAATCAATTAAACAAGTAAAACTATGAATAGGGATTCAGAAATAAAGAAATCAATACCTCAATTGAATTAAACAACGGTTCGGGATTCAAATCCGAAGCAAGGAATTTAGTTCTCCATAAAATTGCTGAAAACTCTAAGAAATAATGATAAAAAGTCTAACCCTAAATCTGAGGTAAAAACAAGTATTTATACTTGTTCCCCAAATCACAATACTAAAAACCTAAAAGGAAACTAAAAAGAAAAAGGAAAAGAAAATAATAATAATAATAATAATAATAATAATACTAATACTAAATACTCCTCAATTCCATGCCAGCCAAGCCTTCCAATTCAATTGCCTCAGTCAACCCCGGTCCACGTGATGTCCAGTCAAAGCATTATTCCCTTGGTTGACTCGGTCCTTCCACTCAATGCCATAGGTTTTTGGAAACTAAAGTTGCTCAATTTACTACTGATTATACCTTTGCAAAATAAACAAAATAAACAAAATAAATTAATTTCCAAATTCACTTCACTTTCACTTTCCCTTTGGTCCTCGAAATTCTGCTTCTTTGTAATTTGATCCTTGAATTTCAGCTTCTCGCAGTTTGGTCCCTGCACTTCTGATAATAGCACTTCAACCTCCATATTAATACTTTTGCAGGGACAATACAAAAATCACTCAAAATGTCTCACAATTACAAAGATTTCTCACAAACTCACCAATTCATAGTTTACTCAAAATTACATCAAAACTAGTCTAAATTACATCAAAATAATGATCAAATGTCTAGAAAATTAGGGAAATAATATATATAAAATCCACCACATCAGAGAGATACAAAAATTTATCAAATATAAACAGTTAAGAGAATCCCTAATACTAAAACGGGAGTTAACAAACCTGTTCTAAGTTTATTCTATATAGATCTGGAGAAAAGGCTGCACAAAGCAAGTCAAAGGACCAGCAATCATATGCAATATCCCGTCCCATCCTGTTAAATAAACAAAATCTCAAAACTACAGAAGCAGCCTCAAACAATAACACTAGCTATGTAGTATGATTACTCAAAAGAACAATAAATGACATGAAAGCCAAACAAACACTCCAGGATCAGATCATACCGAAGAAACTGAACACGTCTAAGACAAGCGAACTACCAACAATGCAAATATAACTACATATCTATTATGGATTTCCCAAGTCCAAACATGAAGACACTTGCCAGATGGTCGCCAACACATGAGCCAATACATATGTTAAGTTGTTACTTTAGCATGTGAGCATTATTCTGAGAGGAAGATAAAATACTATACAAAAGGCATAACAATGCAATGAGCGAAAAACTATGAGAATTGACGTCATATAAATTTACACATGACTATTTGGTCCAACCCACCCAATATTATTGTATATTGTGATAGGTGCAATATCACTACAGAGGCTTGAATGAACTTAAAGAAATGTACAGGAAGATAAAATAGCAAAGGGAACAAGAAGAAATCTTCAAAGTTCCAACTACCCTAAGAAGTTAAGGAAGAATATGAGAAGTTTGAATAGTATCCCGATTAAAACCATGAACAATATCTACAACTAAAGCTTTGGAGCATGGAATACAACCATTGGGCCAAAAAAAATGAGGCTTAATAATAACTATATACTCCCTTCGTCCCACTACAAACTACGCACTTTCCTCATAGGGCGTCCCACTACAAACTACACACTACCTAAAATGGAAATATTTGATTACTTTTATATTAATGGGACCCACATGTCAGTCATACTCACAACAACAATTCAATTATTATTCCCTATCCCACTTTCTCGCTCCTACCTTACTTTTCATACTCACAACACCTTCTCCACTAACACTTTTCCTTAATTCCCGTGCAAATAGTAAGTGTGTAGTGGGACGGAGGGAGGGAGTATATATCGAAGGAAGGGCACTGATATTTGCCAAACAACTACAATATGCAACGTACTTTGGCAATTTTGTCAAATATAGAAATGTACTCGTTAGTGTCTAAAAATGCAATATGCCTTTTAATCAGTTTTCAAATGATGCAAATAAATTCTTTTTTCACAAACGGAGTTAAAAACTCTACGAAAAACTAATGTGTCAAATGAGGTGTCAAATGACTAGCGGAATGCTAATGTGAAAACTAGCTTTCCATTACCTCCATCATCCCTCTCAAACCCCACTATCAAACCTCTCAATCCCGAAAACCACTCATTGCCTAACCACCACATTCCACCCCTACCATTTCCACCATCATTATAATCGAGGGAAAGAGGTGAGGATAAATATACATATACATATACACACACACACACACACACACACACACACACACGTATATATATATATATATATATATATATATATATATATATTATTATTTATTGGGGAAGAGATTAGGGGGCGGTGATGGAGGATGGAGGAGAGGGGGTAACAAGGGGGAAGGTTTAGGGGTAGAGGGGACATAGAAGGGTAGAGGTGGAGGAGGCTTGGGCAAGAGAGGGTAGAGGAGGGGAGAGTTAGAGGTGATAGAGTATGGCCCCGGGCGGCGGGAACCCGGGGTAGAGGCAAAGGAGGGGCAGAGCTGAGGGAGGGTAAAGCTGGAGGAGGAACTAGGGAAGAGGTGATGAAGGGTGAAGTAGGGGGAGTGGGAGAGGTGATAGAGGATGGAGTGGCAACAGGGGTCGGGATAGGAGATAAGTTGAGGGTGGAGGTGGACTAGGAAGTGGGGGTTAACGGGTGTTAAGTTTATTTAACGGGAGTTAACCCCGTCATCAGGGCATTAACTATTGTTAAGATCATCCATTTTTATTTTGAAAATTACGTTCCATGAAAAAAAAATTATAAATGTACTCCCTCTGTCCACAAACGCCTCCAAACACAAATCCAGAGGTGTAAACGCCTCCAAACACAAATCCTGAGGCACAAACGCCTATAAACACAAATCCCGAAGAGCAAATGCCTCCAAACATAAATCCCGATGCACAAACGCCTCCAAACACAAATCTCGAGGCATAAACGCCCCAAACACAAATCCAGAGGCACAAACGCCTCCAAAAAAAATCACGAGGCGCAAACGCCTCCAAACACAAATCCCGAGCCACAAACGCCTCCAAAACACAAATCCCGAGGCACAAACGCATCCAAACACAAATCTCGAGGTGGAAACGCCTCCTAACACAAAACCTGAGGCACAAACGCCTCCAAACATAAATCTCGAGGCACAAATGCCTCCAAACACAAATCCCGAGGCTCAAATGCCTCCAATCACAAATCCCGAGGCACAAACGCCTTCAAACACAAATCTCGAGGCATAAATGCCTCCAAACACAAATTTCGAGGCACAAACGCCTTTAAACACAAACCCTGAGGCGCAAATGCCTCCAAACACAAATCCCGAGGCGTAAATGCCTCCAAACACAAATCCCGAGGCACAAATGCCTCCAACACACAAATCACGAGGCACAAACGCCTCCAAACAAAAATCCTGAGGTGCAAACGCCTCCAAACACACAAATCCCGAGGCGCAAACGCCTCTAAACACAAATCCCGAGGTGCAAACGCCTCCAAACACAAACCTCGAGGCGCAAACGCCTCCAAACACAAATCCCGAGGCACAAATGCCTCCAAACACAAATCCCGAGGCACAAACGCCTCCAAACACAAATCCCGTGGCCTAAACGTCTCTAAACACAAATCACGAGGCACAAATGCCTCCAAACACAAATCCCGAGGCGCAAACACCTCCAAACACAAACCCCGAGGCGCAAATGCCTCCAAACACAAATTCCGAGGTGCAAATGCCTCAAAACACAAATCTCGAGGCACAAACGCCTCCAAACACAAATTCCGAGGCACAAACGCCTCCAAAAAAAATCCCGAGGCGAAAACGCCTCCAAACACAAATCTCGAGGTGCAAACGCCTCCTAACACAAATCCCGAGCCACAAATGCCTCCAAAACACAAATCTCGAGGCATAAACGCCTCTAAACAAAGATAATCCAATGTTTATAATATGAAGTGTACCACGTAATGTGCATGTAACGAAAGATGTGAGCATGCTTTTGACTCAAAATATGGAATGAAGATCTTACATCGGGGCTCGAGATTTCTTTTCTCTAGTGTTATCATTATCAGCATCTGATGGCTGTGAAGCATCAGAATCACTTGCACTTAGCTCCGCATCATCCATAACTGGTTCAAAATGTTCCTCAACCAAAGACGGTTGAGTGTTGGATGCAACAGGGTGTAATGCCAAATATTCTGGAGAAAACTTGTCCACTTCAAAGTCCTGTAGGGCAAGAATCATAAAAAATTACTCCTATGACAAGCTGACTCTTGAAGGTTTACAAAAATGCAAGATAAAAGTGCATTGCATAGGGAAACCCAAGCTTATATATATATATTATGGATCCAGAACATTTCTTCAGTGTGGGCCAAAACGGGAAAAAATGTACGTTTTTTTCTTTGGCCAAAATGGTATTATTTAAAGTTGTAAGCAAACAACTATAATTTTGAGCATCCAAAAATAAAATAATAATTATATTATTATTTTGGAAAAGAAATTACAAGGTTCAACTAAAAGGAAAAGAATTTAAGTTTTTTTTCTTTTGCCAAAATGGTATTCCCTCCGTCCTACCCGAAAAGGCACAAAGTTGGCCGTGCGCGGGAATTAAGGAAAGTGTATGGTGGAGTAAGTGTTGTGAGTATGAAAAGTGAGGTAGGAGTGAGAAAGTGGGGTAGGGAATAGTAAGTGGATAGTTATTGTGAGTATGACAAGTGGGTCCCATGAATAAAGAAGTGTTAAAAGGATTCCATTTTGGGTGTGTGCCTTTTTAAATGGGTCACCCAAAATGGAAATTTGTGCCTTTTCAAGTGGGACGGAGGGAGTATTATTTATAATTTTGAAGCAAACAAATATTTTAGAACAATTAAAAAGTCCAAAATGTAGAGTCTGGAAATTGAACCAGGACTCTTAAGGGCATAAAACCAACAACAGTTTTCCATCTGGGCAAGCAAGCTATAGTGGAACAAATTCATGGCAAAATATAATTCTACTCTATATCCTCGGTAAAAAAAAATAAAGCAAATTTGAGTGTGGGCCAAGGCCCACCCTAGACTGGTAATGGATCCGCCCCTATATATATATATATATATATATATATATATATATATATATATATATATATAGAGAGAGAGAGAGAGAGAGAGAGAGAGAGAGAGAGAGAGAAACACATTATAGCATAAAATGAATAACATAGTCAGGAATGGGTGGATGTATGTACCTTAATATTGAACATTGCATTGAACCGCTCATCTTTCAGATCTTCATTAGTTAGTCCCTTCTTTTTCTTCATTTTCTTTTTCGTATCACCACCATCAATATCTTTCTTCTCCATTTCAGCTTCTTCTTCTTGAAGAAGACGAGCAGCAAGAGGCCGATTAACTTTTGGCAGTTTCCTCTTAATCTAAAAAAATATGAAAGTCAGAGATGCGTAAGAATATAAAGCTAGATATTCCGACTCGAACGGAAGATGACAGGAAAAGAGATACAGAGTACTTTGCATCTCAAAAATCTATACGTATACCGCCTTCTAATACTCACATAAGTAGATTGGTATTAGGCTAAAATATGCGAATATTGGGTATAAGACAGGCAAAGTTGCAACCTCATTTCACTTTATGAAAAACAAGTTAACAAAAGAGAAAAGGGAAACAAATTTAATTATCAAAATATGAAAAAGAAGTTAAAAGTATATTTTCAGTAAAGTAAGCTTGATCAAAAAGTGGAGAGGTCACTTTGACTTGGATTCGAACATAGATTCACGAGCTTATCAAATGACAAGAATGGTATGTACATTCCAAGAAAACCCCCATGAAAACCCCATTATTTAGAAGTAAAACAAGAAATATGATGCCTTTAAAATAGGTGGAGAAATGATGCAAAAACGTAACTGTAATTTGATCCCTGCGTTCAGCTTCCAACTTCTCCTTCTTACGTTGTTCTATATAATCCCCATATGCGAAGGGATTAGCCAATGATTGAGCCTGCAACGACACACAATAATTAACTAGTTAAACTCTGTCCCTAAATGAATGTCATTTTCCAATAAATTTTTGTCCCAAAATAAACGTCATTTTTGAAAAGAAAAAAAACTGTCCCTAAATGTTTTTTAATTATTTTTTTTACTAGTCACTTTATACTTGCAAAACTAAATGTTTGGAAAGTGGAAAACAAGAATATTTATGCATCTGTAGACACCCCATTCTGAACCAATAATTCATGATTACACTACTCTTCGTCTCTCTTTTGTGTTTTGATGAAAGCATATCAGTTTCGTCATGTTTCGTTAAGTTTCTAACTAACCTCGTTAGTTTTGGACCTAACTGACTAACGGAACAAACTGAAGAGGACAAAATAGTCAACCGACTAGTTGTCTCACACGGGACATACGTGTCTCGCACGAGACAAGCCCTCTGCAGGATATGCAGAATCACTTTCCTTCTCCGTTTCAAACTCTTTTCTTGATAAACCTTATCAATCCGGTTCTCCAATCACAGTTGAGTTCTGGAACCTTCCTTGAGTCTCCTAATCTTGGTGACCAAGTCATCCATCCACCTCTTAAACCCCTATAAATACTTGGTGACTTCCAGTATTTCAGAGGTCCCCGATCCACGATCGAAAACACATAACACACACATTTTGTTGGTTTCTCTCCCTGAAAAATTCCTACAAAATCACCCTAAAATCACCTAAAGTTTGTTTATCAACCTTGTTGATCAACAAACATCAAAGCCCGAATCAAGGATTGAGGCGAAGCTCTGTCCGCATCAAGATTTGACTCTCATATTGAGTCGAAACTCTGCCCAAATCACTTCTCGACCGAGAAGACATCTTAGAACCACGTTCTAAATCAAATACTTTCCAAACGCTAGGTAAACTCCTATACTTTTACTTTCTTCTTCTCAATCTCTCTATTGGCTTTTAGAGTGGTGTAATCCCATCAAAAGGATTAGCCTAGAGTCCCTTCAATCGATGGAGGTGATCTCGAAGCATACAATCCGACATTCTTAATCAAGAAATTGATTAGGGTTTGCTTGTTTATTAATTAGATTGATAATACTCAATTGGCAAGACCGATCTTCGGATTGGGTGGAATGGGTGCTCCTCGACCTTCCCATTCCATAACTTAACCCCCGAACCCTCAAATCTCTTTTAAATCAAAAAGGTTTTTCTTATTGTTTTCCTAAATAAATAATAAGTGGCGACTCCGAGATGTTGAAAAATTCACGCATCGCTACAACATCTTTGCCATTAAATTGTACAAAAAGTAACCATTTCCGGAATGTACGCTAATAGAAATTTGGACGATCATTTAGGGACGGAGGGACTTTAGTATATAACAACAAAACTTGTCACCTTTTTATACAATCGGTGATCAATAAAGAAACCATGCATGGAGGCTCTAAGAAGATTGGTGCCAATCAAATTTGTCAAATTCAACTTCTCAAGGTCCTCTTTGGTCAAAAATTTGAAATGATCATAAATAGATGTTTCTGCACCCTCCTCCAGCTCTTCCTACAATCAGAAACAACAAGTTAACACTGCCACAAATCAAAATCGAACAGACGCCCAAGTATAGGATATGAGGTTTCAAGTGATAAATGCAAATCATACTGTTAGGTTTTCCAAGTAAGAACACCACTTGGGAGCAGGGCCAAGGGCAGGTATAAAATAAAATGGGATATGGCTGTTGTCCAAAGCCAACAACATTAACCCACTGTCTCCGTACACACAGAGGTCATTTATGGATCCACCAGTTGGCTGAATGCTAGTCATGCGCACTCCCTGGAAACATGAAATAATTTAAATAACTAAAGGTGATATAGAATCCTGAAGATTTAGAAATATCCTGCAATGCCCGGTAGATTCATTGATAAATAAAAGCAGTGCCAGAACTATAGACCTATCACATGTATTAAAATGCCAAATATGTACTGAATGCAATCCTGATAACATAAAAAATCTATGTTTTCTAGCCCCCAAATATTTCAGCACCACAACATATAGATCTGTAGTCATGTATTCGAGTTCAGATACACTGATCTCACATGATTTTGATACTAAAAACCATATAACCAGCATCATCTATACCAATTATATTCTGCTACGATTTATATATAGGATGTGGATTCCAATAGTGTGCAGGATACGAGGAAAGAAACATTTATAACACTGGGAATAAGCAGGCTGGGTTATCTTCAAAGAGAGTTTACCAACCAATTTATTGGACAAGTTTTCTCCCAACTACCTAATCATAAACAAGAGTAGTGTCTTGAAACCTCAACAGCCGTTATCACATATAATTTGCTTCAGATACCATGTTGCTGGATCCAAAATGATAGAGACCCTCCACATTTGATCTCAATGAACTAACACACAATTAACATCAAAAGCCGATATAACAACTCTTTCATTTTACAAATTACAAATCTTAGAAAATGAGACCGAACGGGGGCACCTTCTATGTCTAAAACCAAAAGTGTGCAATGAACAAAATAAGAGAACCTCATATCAAAAAAATATATAAATAATAATAAAAATAAATAATAATAATAATAATAATAAAACCCAACTAAAGTAAAGAGCCTCGAGATCTGACACATGGAAGTTCTGTTAACAATCTTTATCAACTAAAAATTATGCATGACTTCCAAAAAAAACAAGTATCTTTCGTACCATGGTTAGTAGCTCCTTCCTCAATCCTAGTCGGTGCCCTCTGGTCAGGGGTGTAAAATCAAGAAAAATCACTTTTTTGCATCCAAAATACAAACAGCAATAACAGAGGCTCATGTTCAAAGCTGAAGAAGAAACCCAACAGTGTTGAATATCAGATGGATATGAAAGAGATTCTTACTGTATCAGGGTCCCAAATCTTGACAATATGCTTATCCGTAATAATTTGCTTTGCTCGCTCCGAATTCAAAGTCTTATGCCACTTGATGTTCAATATCGGGCTTCCATACCTGCAAAATCGACAGATGATAAAAATGAGAAATTCCATAAGCAAAGATTAATAGTTTATGTCATTATAATCATCACCAAAAACAACAGTGATGGTATGAAAAAAATTATATAAAACAGAACTCACTTGTGATCCTCTACCCTTAAAGGAGATGAAGATCGCAGATCATATATAAGTATCTGCGCAATAGCAACAATGAGTCTTTCATTCTGAAGTAGACATTGCTAAGGGAGATGCACTTTTAATATAGGGTGACTGGATCTAAAGGCAATTAACAGAGAAATGATATAAAGTTGATAGGCCATAACAATCCATGTGAGTTGCGTACCATGGAAAGTAATCGTACAATAAGTAGAAGGAACTCTACAAACATGATTTTCATGACTCCATTAGCCAACATAAAAGTTATCATACCAACACTGGACCTTAACTGGCTAAAGTATGCACCTTTCTATTTGATAAAAACTAACATCTAAAACAAAATGCTGTTGAGAACAAATATATTAAGAAAATATGCAAGTGGCATTATAAGTAGGAATTTTAAAATCCAGAATGATATACCTTTCCAGAACTACTTCCAACAGCCATATGGTAGCCTACAGCTCCATCAAATTCTAGCGCAGTGACCTCCTGCAGTTAATGTATGGTGTTAAAAAATCCAAGTCCAATGGAACTAATATAGACTAGTGCCACTCATGAACTAAGAACTCAAAACGTTTCTGCCCGAATTTGTCAAGCCTAAAAGCGGAAAAAATAGAGGTTCCTACATTTTCTTTTTAAAAAGAGTAGAAAACTAGGTTGGTTAACTCGAAAATATCCATCATTTTAGTACATGGAAAAAATATGAGGACCATGAAACAACTAGGAGGACAAACACAAATTTGCTTGAAAATGTTGACCTTCTTCCAGTAATTGGAACTACCAAATTCAAGATTACTTCCTTCAAGGAAATAGTTTTAGTCCATTAGCAGTCTGTTGGATCAACAATGAGATGGAGATAAAGGAAAATGAGTTTTGTAGGATTGTGGTAATGGTTGCAACATGAAATGTGATTCAAAAAATATCGTAAGGGCTTTCATGAACCAAGAGCACTAATATTAAAGACATAGTACTGAAGGGCTTTCATTAGCTGAATGCACTGCATACTTAAACAATAAGTTGAGGGCCTTCCTTAAACAATATATTCTTTAACACGCTCCTCATGAAAACTGCCCCCATTCAATTCCCAAGATGAAATCCATGAGTCAAGTAGATGGTTAGGGTTTCCGTGGACAACATACTAATATAAAGGCCAAGCAGATGACTGGAAAAAATTTCATTCTACAATATATGCCTAGGACTAGATGATATTAGAGCCTCAAGACATCTGATATAAACAGATGCATGTATAGTGATAGCACACCTCTAATTTATGGCAGTTCATATTTATAGCTTTTAAAGGGGCATAAGGAAGTAACCAAACTACCTCATCACCGCCACCAGCAGGTTCAACAACATTAAGCCTGCCAACTGAAGTTCTTGTTCTCATGTCAAAGCATTCAACAACACCATCATCACCGCCACAAGCAACTAGACCGTGAAGCTTGCTGAGTAACGATTAGAAATTGTTATTAGCTGGCTAAATTTGCAACGGTATAGAAACTAAAGAAAGCAGGCACACGAACAACACTGTCACACAAACCTTCTGGAGACACAATTTAGTCCTGGGGACTGTGTGTTAACCGAGGATATGAAGCGTCCCTGTTCAAAAAAATGTAATAATAAAAAAATGACAACAAATTTTCAAAGCTTAAATATAAGCAGTTTTCAAGAAAACATAATTCTGGAATATCTAGCATAACTTAACAAGGTGAAACAACCACCGCCAGTTTATGTTAAGCAGAATCACCTTACAAACTAATGTGAATTGTTCAGGCATAGATCCATTTGACAAATGGATGATAAAACATGAACTTATTTTCCTAAATATATAACATGAATTTATTTTCAAAATTCAAATGTCGACATATATCTCATTTACACAATAGAGATAATTTATCAACCTATCAAGATTGTGATGTGATCCATGCAAGTAAATGATTATCTTTTATATACGTTTTGATAAATAAAAAGGTGAAAGAAGAAATTCAAACAAAAACTATGCTGAACCCTAAATAGGGCATAAGTTACAGGCAAAGATGAGAGATTTAAATTATCTATTTCATCACTGAATGTTGACGCAGTTGCGACCCGAAAGTAGGTACGGCACATCCATCAGGGAAGGCCGAGAAAGAGAGGAAGAGTCACTAAAAAGAATCATCCCTTGTTGCTGCATCATCTAAATCAACTGATCTAGACGACTCACTGAAAAAATTGCATCGTAAAACAAAATATAACAATGTCAAGGAAGTTTCACATATGGGTCAAACATGCGTCCCATTTCCAGTTTATGGAGGCTAAATCTAAATTGAGACCGATATTTTTTTTGGACGATCAATCCATTAATTAGTATCCATAACCAAAAACACAAACATAGAAATCTACATTTTTGAGACCTCAGAATAAACTTAGACCTTGGAAGCTCAAGACTAATTAAGCTAATACAGTAGTTCAAACTGGTTGCATGAAAGAAGGAAGAGCAGATTCTAGACAGCACAACTATCAATAATTTGGCCTTTGTCCCAACTACTTGGCATTGGATCCATGATCCTTTTCACCATCTGAAGATTTCTTTAACAAGTTTACGTGTCCCATATGTTTCGTGTATGCACTACACATTAGTAAGAGTTCGATTGCAAATGTAGGCTTTTGATGCAGACCTGCTGGCTAACCTTCTCCATAAATAAAAAAATGGAAAGGGAGAGAGATACAAACGTTTATCAAATATAAACAGTTAAGAGAATCCCTAATACTAAAACGGGAGTTAACAAACCTGTTCTAAGTTTATTCTATATAGATCTGGAGAAGAGGCTGCACAAAGCAAGTCAAAGGACCAGCAATCATATGCAATATCCCGTCCCATCCTGTTAAATAAACAAAATCTCAAAACTACAGAAGCAGCCTCAAACAATAACACTAGCTATGTAGTATGATTACTCAAAAGACCAATAAATGATATGAAAGCCAAACATACAGAAATTACCCGATCTTTTTCGCGCGCGGGGGCGCGGGAAAGGCGGTTGTCTTTCGCGGAGGGTTGTGTCTTAGACCTCGCTTCATGGGAAGGAAAAATGAGGAGTCGCCACGCGGTTTTTGTATTTTGAGCCCAAAACGTTGAGAAATGGCTTTTGAAAATGGTGTCGTTTTTATTGGTAGCAAAAACTTAGGAAAAGGCTTTTGAAAACGGGGATCATTTTTATTGGTAGCAAAAACGAGTAAAAAGCTTTAAAAATGGGGATCATTTTTATTGGTAGAAAAAACGAGTAAAAAGCTTTGAGTACCAGAGATTGTTAGGTTCGGAGGTCACGTTACGTTTCGGGAAGAGTATATTGAGATCACCCGAAATGCCTCGCATGACGAGTCTTTCTACCTTTCTCGAAAACGTGCGTGTGTGTGTGTGTGTGATTTTTGAAATGGGTGCTTGAATGACAAGCTTAATATTGGTTTGAATGTCAAACGTTGATTAGGTGACTTTATTCGAAAAAGACGAGCGTTTGCGTGGCAAACGTCGGTTTTGAGACGGAAATGAGCGTTTGCGTGGCAAACGTCGATTTTGAACCGGGCGAGTCATTGTTAACGATTTTTATGGGAAAAAGCATTTTAAATGATTTTGAGTGTCAAATGGCGGCTTTTAATTTGAAAGATGAGCGTTTGTGGGCCAAATGTCATTTCGCGCGTTTTGAAAGAGATTTCGACGGACGAACTCCGGTTTTGAACCGGGCATTACATTGTTAACGATTTTACGGGAAAATGCGTATTAAATGACATGCGATCAACGAATCGGGTTGCGACTCGGACTTTGAAAAGTAAATACTATCACGATCCAAACGGGTCGGACTTGTAAATGACAGTATTTAAAGCAGTGTCAACGGAATCAAACGATCCGGAATCGTAAATGACGATCAACGAGGCCAAACGGCTCGAAATTGTAAATGACGATCGACGAGGCCAAACGGCTCGGATTTGTTAATGACGATCGACGAGGCCAAACGGCTCGGATTTGTAAAATGACAGAAAATAAATGACGATCAACGGATCGATCGATCCGGAAAGGTAAATGACATAAAAAATAAACGGAACGGGGTCGGAACGCCGTTTTAACCCGTGATTACTTCTCTTACGGGAAGAGAAGAGGATCGAGGGGCTAAAACGTATTGAACCCCGTTAGACGGAGGCGTCTACATTTCAGTAACGTTGTTCGAAACGGTTGTAGCGACTGGCGCGTAAACCGAGATGAAACGAGAGATTTAGAGAGAGGGAGTTATACCTATGGCTAGGGTCGACTCCTTTGGCTCGGAAGGTGTGTACGGGACATGAAAAGTGGTTCGAAAGGTTGTTTCGAAGTTGTAAGGGGCGTATTTGATCGAAATACGAAGGTTTCACGCGAATCGAGACGAAACGGGAGCTAGGAAGGGGTGAAAACTGGCTTGTGCCGTGTGTAGAGTGACTTTGGGGTGAAAAATTATCCTCTTTTTGCTTTGGCAGCAACTTCTATTTATAGGGTGAAAATTGCAGTAGGAGTCCGGACAGACTTGGACTGAATCCAGGGGGTTTTTGGGTATTTTGGAAATCTGGGGGACTTGCTGGCAATTTCAGGAAAAGTGCACAGGGAGTCCGGCAGGACTAGGCTTGCAAATCAGGGGTATTTTAGTCTTTTGGCTTGATTTGTGATTGAAGGGTGACTAGAGGGAGGTGGCATGCTTGCCACGTGCCCTGTGAGTCACTAGCTGATGTGGGAGTTCGTTCCCGGGTCCCGGTTTTGTCCGTTTTTTAAATAACAGTCCAGAAAATGTCCGAAACGCCCCCGGAAAGTGCCGGAAAGTGCATTTTTCAGGGAAAGTCGTGCTTTTACGTGTGATGACACGTGTCAATTACGCTTCGACGTCGGGATGCTCGGGGCAGTCCCAGGACGTCTCGTTGGCTCGGCAACGGGGAGTTTAACGAGTTCCGGTTAACCTGGAGCGGGCTAGTTAACGGATTTCGGTTAACTTTCTGACGGATTTTGACGATCCGGATTTGGGTACTTACAGTTAGCCCCTCAGCGACGTCGTTGAAAAAAGATAAGGATCCAAATCGGGATGCCTTACTTCGAAAGAGACCTGGGTGGTCAGCTGGCTGGACCCTTAGCGAAAAGGATTCCTACGTATCCCGAGCGGGAATCAAGCCGATCGTAGTTCGAAAGGGGCAAGGGCCGCGCGTGGGGACCTTGACCTGAGCGAGACTATTGGGATGCGTCTAAACCTGAATGAGACCTTCGCGAGGTAGCCTGTACCTGAATGAAGACTATTAGGTGGCGTCTAAACCTGGGATTCCTGAAACCTTCGAGGGCATGTGGCGCCTCAAACCGGAGTTGCTGGCACTGATGAGGGCATGTGGCGCCTCAAACCGAAGTTGTTGATGCTGACGAGGGCGTGTGGCGCCTCAAACCGAAGTTGCTGATGCTGACGAGGGCATGTGGCGCCTCAAACCGAAGTTACTGAGGATACGCTTATCCTGGGACGAAGGCGTTCGTGCCTTGGGTACTGGGCTTATTGATGCTGCCAGGTTTATCCTGCTGGAGATGAGGGTGACAATGATGAGAACGGTTGTGTTAAACTTGGCGTTATTAACAACACGGAAGGGTCGATGCTTCTTCTTTAGAATCCTGCTGGGGATGAGCGTTCGGGCTTACCTTGATGGCCGAAGAGGGATCGTTGTGCGGGCTTACCTTGATGGCCGCTGAGGTGGGACGATCGGGCTTACGACTGGCGGCCGGGGGGAGTGAATGTTCACTTGCTGAAGTGAAAAGATGTTCGGGCTTACGAGGATGGCCGAAGAGGGATTGTTGCAAGACGTTCGTGCCTTGGGGTTTGGGCTTATTGCTGCTGCTGGGGAAGGATTGTTGCAAGGCGTTCGTACCTTGGGGTTCGGGCTCATTGCAGTTGCTGGGGAAGGATTGTTGCAAGGCGTTCGTACCTTGGGGTTCGGGCTCATTGCAGTTGTCGGGGAAGGATTGTTGCAAGGCGTTCGTATCTTGGGGTTTGGGCTCATTGCAGTTGTCGGGGAAGGATTGTTGCAAGGCGTTCGTACCTTGGGGTTCGGGCTCATTGCAGTTGCCGGGGAAGGATTGTTGTAAGGCGTTCGTACCTTGGGGTTCGGGCTCATTGCAGTTGCCGGGAAAGGATTGTTGCAAGGCGTTCGTACCTTGGGGTTCGGGCTCATTGCAGTTGCCGGGGATCAAACAGCGAAGGTCTCGATAGGAGAGTGGAGGTCGGATCGTGAAAGGTCACGATTGGAGATTGGAGATGATGGTGAAAACCATTAGGAACTTTAACGTCTGGAGACGAAATCATAACTGGAATGTCCGGAGACATGATTTAACGTTTGAACATCAAACGTCAACTGGGACTGAATTTAACGTCAGGAGACGAGCGTTAGTGAAAACTAACTGGGGATTTATCCTCGGGGGATGGGGTGTTAGAAATGTCTAACTGGGAAATTTATACTTTTGGGGAGGCCCAAAAGAGGTAAAATTGGAATTGCATAAAGCTGAGGGGCCAAAGTGGCAGAAAATTTTTCTGGTGCAGTAAGAGTTCGGCCAGACTTTTACTGAATCTGGCAATGTCCTTTTCAGTGCCGAGGCCGAGAAAGGGAAGGTCATTTTCTTCCATTAATTCCGACGAGGGAGGAGAGAAAAGAGAGAAAAAAATCCAACCCAAATTGCAAGGTTTGCTCGAATTTGTGAAGGGAATTTGCTATGGAAGGTGATTTGGGACCAATGGCTCGCCACGGAAGGACCGATGACGAAAGAACACGGTTGGTTCGGACCATTCGAACCATTGTGCATCCATTGAATCCGGCGGAGTTTTACCCGGCTAGGGACCGACACAACTCCAAGGGTGGGATCGAGAGACAAGTAAGCTTCCTACAAATTCCATTAATTTTAAGAATGTGCATTCTTTAAATGTTAGGAATTTGGTAGGAATGAACTTAGGGATTTTGGTGCCCGAATTGGGGCTTTTGATTTTGCCATGAATTGTTGTCAAAATTGACTAGGATGTAGTTCAATTGACACTATGGGTGGATGACATAAAAATTTTGGTTGCAAAATTCCATGTCTAGATGCATTTTCCAAAATTAAAGTAGCTTTAATTCGGGACGGAGCGAAATTTTCGAAATGTTCGAAAGAGTTTGAAAGTTCCGGATTCGACGGAGTTTTCGAAAGATTTTGAAAGTTCCGGATTTGACGGAGTTTTCGAAAGATTTTGAAAGTTCCGGATTCGACGGAGTTTTCGAAAGATTTTGAAAGTTCCGGATTCGACGGAGTTTTCGAAATGAAAGAGATATATGAAATGAATGAGAATTGTATCTGCATTGCATCCTCTTGACATGCGTTCGTGCATTCGTTGATGTTGCTTCTGTCTTGTTCGCCTGCAGGGGACAGGGACGGTTGATACCAACAACCAGAAGAGCCGGGGTGCCTTTGAGGCAGTGAGAGCATTGTGGGATCTTATCCCGGACGTAGCTCGAGAGGGAGAGAGGATTCCACGACAGCTGGTGATTGACTCCGGGTTGGCTGGGTTCATCAGTGCGGTAGCTGCGACAGCTGATACGCCGAGGGGCAGGTCCATGTATGTTGCTCTGAGCGAGTATTGGTGGGATACGACTCACACTTTCCATTTCAGATGGGGGGAGGCGACGGTGACTCCCACGGATTTTGCCGCTATCACTGGGTTGCCGACCTATGGCAACACGCTGGTGTGGGTTGATGGTTACACCCCGGAGCAGTTGTCTGAGCTGCTGGGTTTTGATATTACTGATGCCAGGGGCTTAGGCATTAGATACAGGCCGATGGAGAGGCATCTGGAGGCGGGTGTCGAGGCTTATTTGGCTGGATCTTTGAGGATGACCGCGGAGCGCCTGGCTCGAGGGTTCCTTTGGTTTGCTTTGTCGGCGACTTTGTTCCCGACTTCTGATACATCTTGTCACTTCCCTTTGCTCGGGTCGCTGACCAATCTGGATGCCGTGAGGGGGTTTGCATGGGGGGAGGCTGGACTGGCCGAGCTCTATCATTCCCTGGACAGGTTCTCGCGGGGAGAGGAGCACTCCTTTAGCTGCTTCACGCCTGTCTTGGATGTAAGTTTACGTACTTTTTCTCTTCCTTGCCTCTTTTATGTACTCGTATGTATCTGCTTTGTAGCTGACATAACTTTCCATTTGCTTGGCAGGTCTGGTGCTATGAGGTGTTCAGTCCGCAGGATTGGGACATCAAGGAGCCGTACCGACCCCTGTTCCCTGCCATGCTGGTTTGGCAGAAGAAGGCGAAGAGGGCGGTCTCATCGAGAGTTGGCACTCGAGTGTCATACGAGGAGGTGTCTCTGGCACTGAACCGGGAGTTCTCCGAGAGGATTCGATTGACCTGGTGGAGTAGGTTCGATCATGTCGCGGTGCAGATTGCTAGCGAGGTGACGCGGCGGAGGAAGCTCCTGGTGGGACTTCATAGCGATGCTATGTATCTGGGGGAGAGGGTTACTCGTCAGCACAGGCCGGGGGCCATTCCGTTGGTGCCGGTGGATCCTCCTATGTTCATGCAGCATCCTCGGGAGATGCCGGTGGAGGAGCTGGAGGGGTATATACAGGGCGTGTACTATACCGAGTACATCATAGCGGGGGCCGCCTATGATACTTTCTTGAGGATGAGGCTGAGGAGCCCACAGGTGCAGCACAGGGAGGGAGAGTTCCCTGGAGGTCCTCGAGATCTTCCGATCCCACGCGCTAGGCTGGCGTACGAGGGGTTGGACGGTTCGCGTAGGCGACTTGTGATCCCGCTACCGGATGAGCCGAGACCACGATACAGGGTTGACCCCAATACTTCGGTGAGCATTTCTTTTGATTTTATGCACTTGATAGTAGTATTCTGCAAATGTTGCATCTGTACTTTCTGCTTGCTTTCTGATGACCTTCCTGGTTTGCAGGTGTCTGGCCGTACGTATAACGAGGCTATGAGGCTGGTGGATGGGTGGTCCGACTATGGCAGGAGGCTAGTGGCGTTCATGCGGTGCAATTCCCGGAGGAGCGTGGATATACGTGAGCCGAGGCCGTCTAGGCCGAGAGATTCGCCTACTCCCACGGCTGGTGGGGAGGACTTTGTACGGGGATTTGGCCAGTTCGCGGGCGGAACGGCTGGATTTGGAGCTCCTTCTTCTTCGTACTCGGGGCCCGAGAGAGGGGAGTCCTCGAGTTCGCATACGCCGAGGAGGCCTTTTGCATATTCCCGCCTGGAGGAATTTGGCGAGTTCCTGTTTGCGACGGATCCGGCAGCGGCGGAGCAGTATGTTGAGTGCTCGGATGATGAGCAGGACTCGGAGTAGTCCTTTTTACTGCTTTCTTTTCCTTTTTTTTGTATCGAACGGAACGATTTGATTTGTACTGTGTTTTGCAAAAAGGCGCCCGTGGGGCGGAACCTGTACTTCGCATATTTATTCTGTGATCACCTTCTATTATTTTTTTAGCAAATAAGGAAGCAGGTTAATCAAAAATAAATAAAATGAAACATGCATTAAAATTTGAACGGGTCAAAAATTAAGCCTATATGCACTGATTATTAATTATTTGCACTGTTGCACGAGCCCGGGGCGGAAGGGATATTGATATTGATTGAATGAAGCTAGGGGCAGCACGCAAATTTCACCAAGGATGAACAGTGAGTTGTTTGGAAATGTTTTCAATTTAGGGGCAGCTGGCTGCAGAGTTGACCAAGTCAACTGCAGAGGGAGTCCGGCCGGACTAGGATTGAATTTCCAGATTCTTTAAATTGCAGTTTCAGCTTTGCAATTGGTGAGAAAACTGCGCATTGCTTTGTTCATCTGGCTGAATTCCTTTCCATTTCTTAAGGTTTCCTTCACTTTCTGACATGGCTCCCTTTCCCAAGTTACCGTCTCGGATGCAAGAGCGATATTTGGAAAACTTTCAGTCGTGGGTACGAAACCACACGAGGCAGAACAAAGGGTTTTTCGAAGGCTGTTACGGGATGAAATCTGTTTGGGCTTTGAAGGAGCTCATGCCAGATTGGGATCTTTTGAGAGCAGCGTCTCGGTTGCAGGACGTGCGGAGGAACGTGTACGGCTTTTCGTACAACAAAATTACTCCTACGCTTGAAGATTTAGGGCCATTCAGGAGGACCTGAGGCAGGAACGGCTAGTTCTTCCGTATCTTTGGTGGCATGGCCACTTTGTTGAGAAGCTAGTGTCTTTGCTTGGTATCTCATTTGGAGAAGCATACGGGATGCCGATGCGGATACTAATTATGTTGACATTTCGGGGTGCCCGAAAGATTTGCGGAGGCGAGGAGCGTCTTTTCGTGGGGCAGCGCATTTGCTCTGTGCGCGATCGCTACTCTGTTCACGTTCACGTCTTTGGGTGTGTGCCATCACGGTGTCTTGGACACTGGTGAGCGATGCGGAACGGGGGAGACATCGTGCCGTTGGTCTTAGGCGAGACGTTCTGGGGCATAGGTCGGATGGCGGCCGGTAGCCGATACATGTGGGGAGGAGTCCCGCTATGCTTACCATGTGGTTGAGGAGAGGCTGAGATGATGCCCGAGAGGTGCCAATGTCTGTGACGCTTGGTCCTTCTCTCGGCGTCCTCTGGTGATAGGGGCGTCGGGTGAGCTGGAGCTACGGATGGCCGGACTTTGCACGCATCACTTGCGATGGTGGGTTCCCCATTGGAAGTTCTGAGACTTGTCGGACCACTCAGGAGGGTCTGTTGGTTGTCAGAGTGTCGGGGCTGTCTCAGACATCTTTCTATATTCCATCGTTGGTTCTGCGACAGTACGGGCTGGAGCAGGTGCCATTGACGGGCTTGAGTTATGCTGCTACCTTCGAGGTGGGACATCTGCTGATGGAGGATCCTTCAAAGTTATTGTTGCTCACACGATGGTGGCAATACACATCCTTTCCTGCCAGGGTTCTACTTCACCGAAGAGGGAGCCTGTTACGTCGGCCTTGATATACGGCGAGTACGAAGAGTGTATGGGGGAGACACAGATGGCCATCTTGTGGAGATGGAATGAGCTGTTGGGTGTTGATCACCTGGACAGCTCGACCTTGAGGAGGACTGAAGCAAGGGCAAACCCTGGGAATCGTACTGGCGATGCCATGGCTGATTATGTGACCAATGCTGATCGGGCGGCCAATCAAAGCACTGTTATGATGGCTCGAAGCGAGGCAGCTCGAGATAGAGCGAGAGAAGGGGCTGCGTTGACAGCTACAGGCTTGACGGAGGCATCGGGAAGAGTCCCTGAGCCAGGTAGAAGGTCTACCGGAATATTTCATGTGAAGGTGAAGAACACTCGTCGCGGGAAAGGGAAGGGGAAAAATGATGAAGGACCAAGTACGGGAGACTAGGTTGACCTTGCTGTCCAGAGTATCCACCCATTGCCATTGCAGACACATTAACGGATTAATGCTTTTATTATAGTTTTGCTAGCGTGTAGCGAGTCAAGAGTTGACCGTGCTTGAACTCATCAAAGATTGTTTTAACCGTAATGAATTTGTAGGTTAATTGAAAAGAGTTTTTCGAAACACAAGCAATTGATGCTTATTGTATTTTTTTTTGTTTTTGAGACCGAACCAAAGATGGCTGCCTACGTTCCCCTTTTACAATTGGACTAAGGGGCTCAGGTCACCGTAGTTCGACACTTTTAGGTGAATTTGAGAAAACGAAGACAAAAGAAGTGCGACCCTGTTTTTTACCTGGATCATTAGCGGGAATGTATCCAGTTGGGTATTACTCTTTTAGCACTTTAAATTTACTAAGGGGGACGGTGTATGGGGAAGGAGAGTTGACTCGTGCTCTTCCTCAGACGAAGTATCTGCGGAGCTTGCTTCCGTTCACGGGGTTCACGAAAGGGTTCCCATCCAAGTCTGCTAGCTTCATGGCTCCTCCGGAGAAGATTCTTTGTACCACGAACGGTCCTATCCAAGTAGGCTCCCACTTTCCGAGGGGATTGGTCTGCGTAGGAGGCTTCTCCTTTAGCACCAAGTCGCTTTCTCTGATGTCTCGGATCTTGACTTTCTTGTCGAATGCTCGAGCCATTCTGCTCTGGTAGGCTTGAGTATGCTCCATGGCTTTCAATCTGCGCTCGTCGAGTAGAGCGAGTTCGCCGTGACGGCTTTGTAGCCATTCGACTTCATTGATCCCGTTTTCCAAGAGGACTCGAAGGGATGGAATTTCCAATTCCACGGGTAACATCGCTTCCATTCCGTAGGTAAGCGCGAATGGAGTCTCCCCTGTGGCGGTTATGACTGATGTTCTGTATCCCCAGAGGGCTAAATGTAGCTTTTCGGGCCAGTCTTGACCTCTGGTGGTCATCTTTCTGATTATCATGGCGAGAGTCTTGTTGGCTGCCTCTACTGCACCATTGGTTTGCGGTCTGTAAGGAGAGGACTTGTGACGTGTGACTCTGAATTCGGTCAGTAGTTGCTCACAATCTCCTTCGAAGTAAGTCCTATTGTCGGAGATGATCTCGTTGGGCACTCCGTATCGGCACATGATGTTCTCTCGGATGAACTCGGCCACCTTCTTAGAATTCAGTACCTTGTATGATCTGGCTTCTACCCATTTGGTGAAGTAGTCGACTGCGACTAGAATGAACTCGTGACCATTGCTCCCTGGTGGAGTGATCTTTCCGATGACGTCGATTCCCCATGTGGCGAAAGGCCATGGTGTAGTCATGCAATAGAGTTCATGTGGAGGAATGTGATTGAGGTTGGAGAACCGTTGACATTTGTCGCAGCTTCGGACGAACTGGATGCAGTCTGTTTCCATCGATATCCAATAGTATCCCATACGGAGGATGATCTGTATCAATGCTCGGGCGTTCATGTGCGGACCGCAGGTTCCGTTGTGAACTTCGTTCATTAGCTCGCTGGCTTTTTCTTTGTTTACGCACCGAAGGAGTGGCCCTTGGTGGCGCTTCTTGTACAACATACCCCCAAGAATGATGAAATGGGATGCCAGGCATTTTAATGCCATCATGTTTTTGGCTTTGATCCCTTCTTTGTATTTTCCCTCTTCATTGGTGAAGGAAGCTTCTCCACTTTGGAGAATGCTTGGTAAATACGATTGTACCGGGGTTCGTCGATCATTTCTTTTTCTTTTTCGATCTCACAACAATAGGCGGGTGTTTCCCGTCTGCCTATTCTGAGGGGTTTTACTGCTTTCCCATCGGGAATTTCGACAAGAGAGGCGAGGGTTGCCAGGGCATCTGCGAAGTGATTCATGTCTCTTGGAAAATAGTGAAAAGAGATGTCCTTGAACTGAGCAATGAGCTCCTCCATGTACGTGTGGTACTTCTGAAGGCCAGAATCTACCGTCTTCCATTTGTTGGACACTTGATTGATGATCAATCTTTGAGTCTCCGTATACATCCGGTTAAGAGATGTTGCGCTCGAGGCGGCTTCCAAACCAGTGCACGAGGCTTCGTATTCCGCTGCATTGTTAGTCGCTTGAAATTCGGCTTGATGGCTATGGGAGTATGTTCGTCCTTGGGATCGACAAGGAGCATTCCAATACCATTCCCCTTCTTGTTGGCTGCCCCATCGAAGAAGAGTTGCCGGCGGTTTGCGGCTGTCAAGTGAGAAGATTCCGTCGTCAGGAAGCTGCGGATCAGGACCCTTAGGTTCATTGCTCGGGAAGTCGGCCGGGCGATCCGCCATGACTACGCCCTTTGTTGATTTTCGACCATGTACTTGATGTCGAACTCGGCCGGGAAGAATGACCACTTGGCTAGTCACATTGGCAGGGATGGCTTGTCAAAGAGATATCGGACGGGGTCCATTTTGGAGACCAGGAGCACCGAATGTGGCGCATGTAGTGCTTCGGTTTCCCGACTACCCATACCAAGGCGGTACAAGTTTTCTCTATTCTTTGAGTAAGTGAGTTCACTTCCTTGAAGCTTAGGCTACGAAGTAGATTGCATGCTCAACTTTGGAATCTTTACGCTCTTGTGCCAACATTGCTCCAATTGACGTATACATTACTATCGGTACGGGAGTAGTGGCTTGTCTTCATGTGGCGGGCACGAGGTGGGGGATTCACCAAGTAGGTCTTGATTTTCTCGAAAGCTATCGGCACTCGGAGTCCCATTTGATGTCGGCATTCTTTTTCATCGGCTTGAACATGGGCTCGCATAGAGATGTCAGCGGTTGATGAAGCGGCGATGTCTTGAAGTCTTCCCATGAAGCTTTTCACTTACATCGAGTACGAGGCGGTTTCATGTCGATGATGGCCTTGATTTTCTTGGGATCGGCTTCGATACCTCTTTACGTAACCATGTACCTAGTACCTTGCCGCGCTTGACGCCTTGAAGGTGCACTTCGCGAGTTCAATCTCATGGAGTGCTTTACGAGTCTGTTTGAAGAACTTTCTCAGATTTGTCATGTCTTGCATGTACGATCCTTTGGAGTGGATGATCATGTCGTCGACATACACTTCGATTTCCTTGTGAATCATATCGTGGAAGAGGAGTCGCTGCGGCCCTTTGGTAAGTAGCCCTGGCGTTCTTCGGACCAAACGGCATGGCCGTGTAGCAATATGTCCCCACGGAGTGTGAAGGCGATCTTGGCTTGATCTTCCTCGGACATCTTGATCTGGTTGTATCCAGCGAACCCATCCACGAAGGACTTTACTTCGAAATTTTCCGTGGTGTCTACCAGCATGTCGATGTTAGGCAGTGGGAAATCATCTTTGGGGCTAGCCTTGTTGAGATCCCGGAAATCTACGCAGCATCTGACCTTTCCATTGGCCTTGGTGACCGTCACGATGTTGGAGAGCCAAGTCGGGTACTCAATTACTCTGATGAAACCAACTCGGAGCATTTTCTCAATTTCTTCCTTTGCTTGCAAGGACCACTCTGGCTTGATCTTGCGCAGCTTCTGTTTGACAGGCTTGGATTCGGGATCCAGGGGAATTCTGTGCTCTACGATCGAGGGATTGAGTCCTGGCATGTCCTGGTATGACCGGGCGAACACGTCAACATACTCCGGAGGAGGCTTATCGGGGCTTCTTTTACGCATCGGCGAAGCGCCCACTTGTGTCTCTTTAGGCTCTTGCATTGACCCCAGTTTCACTTTGGTCATAACCTCTTCGGCAGCTTGGGCCCGGTTGTCCTCTTGGTCGATTACAAGCTCGAGAACTTCTCTAATGTATTGCTCATTTAATGTGTCTGCTTTTTATCAATTGAGTTATTAACGTCTTTTAAGTTGTTTGTTAACTTATCAGTTGTTAAAGTGGCAATGAGAGGATACTCCGAACGGTCAGACTTTTCATTAAACGAGAAAGGAGATACATGGTTGGCTACATTATCATAGTCATCCGGCGTAAGGCCGTTGGATGACTCGGAAGGACTGGACTTTTACAAGGCGGCTCGAGAGGGTTTGAGACCGGGTTTAAGGAGATGTGGGTGCGGGCCCGGCTTGTCTTCCAATTGCACTGGCTTGCCCTTGGTCGGTGAAGGTAACCCGGTTCTTCGGTGGCATTCTTTGGATGCTTGATGAGGGTGCGGGGATCGAGAGGCTTGGCCTGCTTTGTCCCAATCATGGCGATCATCTTTGTTATCGGTGCCCAGTTTAATCGGGTTCGGCACCTCCATGACTTCTTCAAAAAGACTACGTAGAAATGGTCCCGAGAGCGTCTTCTATGAATTCTGGTTCCTTCTGCTTTGGAATTACTGTCTCGAATGTGGCCTCGGCGGCTGATCCGAACAATCTGTTTCCCTCATAGAGTACCTTGAGTTGCTCTTCCGCATCCGGGATTCCCTTGAATGTGTACTCATGCTGGATTGTGGTGGCAATTGGTCCAGGTAGAGCTGTGATGTCGAGGAACGCTCCCCTTATCGGATTAGCTTTGAGTCCTCTGAAACGCTTGAGGTCCCGTGCTAGCTGTTCCATTCTTACGTAGTCTTTGTCTTTGACTATCCTGCTTCTTTCTCATCTTCATCGGTTCATTTGTCGGTCCCTCGGTTCTGGCACATCGGATCCGCTGTCGGTCCCCTCAGATCTGCTGTCGGTTCCCTTGTCGGTCCCCTCAGTTTTGCTGTCGGTTCCCTTGTAGGTCCCCTCAGTTCTGCTGTCGGTTCCCTTGGTGAAGTAATGAGCGAGGTCGAAACTGTAAGGTCGGAGATTGGGTGTGCCGTCGGAGGTTCCCCTTTTGCGGGCTGCTGCCTTGGTGCGAGCGAGCCTTTTGCTTTTCTTTATGTCAGCTGGTGTTGGCACGTAGCCAAGCCCCTGGACCGTGGTGTGGTCCTTGACTTCAATGACTTGGTGTTGGCCTTGTAACCTTTTGCCGAGCCCCAGTCATGGGATGAAGTTCATGAGTTTCATCATCTTCATGGCGGGAGGAATCTGATCGTGAGACAGTGGAAGGTCCACGTTGCATATTTTGATCTTGGAGGTCTCCAGAGTGAATCCAGTTAATGGCATGTCGTCGCTATGCTTGATTTCTAACACTGGAATGTCGTTGGTGCTGGTCCCCTCGGTGGTGACGCTGTCGCCGTAGACTGTAGTTAGCTCATTGCCTTGCATGAACTTGAGGCACTGATGAAGGGTGGATGCCACGCCATTGATTTGATGCAGCCGGGGACGCCCAGGGATGGGCTGTGAAAGTGATTGGAATGTCGATACTTGGAATTCGGTGGGGATCACCCGCTTGCCGAACCCGGATATTGAGAGTAGCAACTCGAGAAGCTGTACGGGAAGTAGAGTCGTAGGCCTTGACGGTGTGGGTGAAGGCTTCGGATCTGTAGGCTTGATGTCGAGCGGAGTCCATCATCTTGGCGGGCAAGACATTCATTCCGGAACCTCCGTCTACCAACACGCGGGGAAGGCGACGCTCGTCAGTTTGGTGTGATGTAGAGCGGCTCATTGTGATCGGCCCCAAATTTTGGAAGGTCCAAATACGTGAAGGTGATAATGTTGCCGTAGTGGATGTTTCCAATCATTTGAATGACTTCGTGCAGTGTTGCGTCCACGGGGACCATGGTACGGGCCGAGGCTTTCCTCTAGCTTGAGCTTGTGAGGATATGAGGATGTGGCCGAGAGACCAAAAGGGAAATGTTCGCTGAGTGCGCTTGCTAGTGAGGATCGGGTCCTCTTTCACGAAACTCGCGTCTTGAGTGGCCGGGTTGCAGTTCTGGCTCCGTCGGCTTTTTGGTGGCCTTAGGTGGTGGTGCATGGATTTGACCCGATCGGGTTAGAACGCTGACATCAGGCTTGGATCCTTCTAAACAGGCCGCTCTGAGTTGAGCCATAGTTAGAGGAGGATTCCTCGTAGCATAGGGCCATATGTCTTCCCTCAACTCATTGATTGTAGATGAATTCCCTGGAGCTTCGGCAGGTTGACGGATTCTGTCCCAGGATACTGGCTTGGGTGCCTCTGCGGGGAGGTAGCCTACGGTTTTCCGCAGCTGTTCGAACTTCAGTGCACAACAGTGATTGTCTGAACTGAACTGTGCGTTGCTGACCCTCTGGGGGAGGTTGGAGAGTTCTCGGCTTAGGCGAACGGTCTCCTTGATCTCTTCACGGTATATCGCGTTCCTTTCCTTCTTGCTGAGCATACTCAGGGCATTCTGGAGTTGGGCTTGACGATACTCATGGTTCGCTAGTTTTCCTCCGCTCTTGGCCCAGATCAACCTTCTTGCAGCTGAGCCGGCGTCAAGAGTTAGTGCCTGCGTTTCTTCCCACGTAAGAATAGCCAGTGCTTCTTTGAACTGCGTGCAGCAGTCTAGGTAAACCTCCATCGGGGAGAGTTTCCTCCTTTGTTTTATATGAGTGGCGGGTATGTCAGAAGGTGAGTACACGACTTCTCGAACATCTGCCCATGTGACTGGTTGCTGTCCCAGTTGATCGTTTCTGTAGACGAAGGCCGCAGTCTGTGGAATTTCCCTGAGTAGTTCCTCAAGACGAATTTCCATTTTCCTCTTGTTTTTGAATAGACCTTCCTCTCTGAGTTGGCCTTTCAACTTGAGTACGGAAATGATCCGCTCCATCCTCCCAGGACCCTTGGGAGTCCGGTTTTATTGACTTCATACCCGGCTTGGAAGAGAATAGTTTCATCGTCTTCGTCGTTGCTTTCATGGAGAACTTGCTTTCCTCGAGGAGGTAAGTGCTGGGATCTGTTTTGCTGTGCCGTTCCATCTCCTAGGTCATCGGGACCGTTGACCACCCTCGTTTGGCAGAGGGGGTTGGATGAGAACAGACGGTAGTCGAGGAAGTTGCCATGAGCAAAACCATTGAGGTCGAACTGGTCTAGAGTGGCCTCTAGCTTTCTGTCTGAAGATGCCTGTGACACTTTAAGGGCTTGGTCCCTGTAGGTCCTTCGAGCTTGGTCTTCGTCCCAAAGACGGCTTTCTTGAGCTGCTTGTTCCATGAGGGCTTTCCTTGCGAGAGTTAAACAATCTCCATAGGTACGCACCGTCTGACTAGTGTCTAGAACAGTGATCACATTCAAATCGCCGAATGGCGGAAACACTTGGATTATGCTGACGAAGGAAGTCGGACAGGGACATTCCATGCGGCCTTCCTTGATCTCGATTACCAAGAAGTTTGCCCATATCTGCTTGATCGACCCCACGGGGGTATTGAATTCTGCAATGTTGACAGTCTCGTGATCTCGCTGGATCGCTAAGTCTATCAGAGCTAGCGGCCTGCGGCGGAGGATGTCGAATGCGGGGCCGTGACGGTGGGAGCGAGAATCGAAGCTGGAGCATGTTGATGCGAGGTGGTCGTTTCCCTGTCGGAAGGCGGCTCTGTCTTGCGAGGAAGACCTTCACGAGATGTTTTCGGAGTAGGCTGGAAGCGTTCCCGAGGTTGATCGACTCGTAGCGGGGTGAGGAGCTTGGCCTCCTTCGGCTTTGTTGCCTCAAGCCACACAGGCGGCGCTTGAGGGTATAAGCTTGGCGACGGCACGGGCCGGTTGCAGCCCAGTGGTACTCGGAAGTAATGATGAGCTCTGAGCTCGCTTGGCCAAAGCCTCGTTTACCATGAGCAGGCAGTCATCGAGGGTAACTTTGGCGTTGCAGAATCTGACGATAAGAATGGGATCCTTGGCTTCATCAGGATATTTGGAATAGATGATGTTGACGAAGTCGTCGTCAGCCACTTGATCAGAGGGATTCTTTGTCGTGTGAATCACTTGCTTCCAATTGTCAGATAGCTTCCTGTACTGGACGTTGAGCTTGACAATCTCCATGGTATTGGAGCCTTGGTCATAGGTGACATCTCTGGAACTGGTGCCATCCTCGAAACTGAGCATGTGAATGCAGAGATCTGCCTGCGGGTCTTCCACATCCTCGACTCCGGAGAGTCCTGATTCATCATCGTCTGATGGCTCAACCCAAACGTAGGGACGTATTGCATCCGGGTGCGTTGCTGGAGCAGCTAGGAAAACATCGTGTCCTTCATTGGAGAAGAGGGGTGCAGCGGGTAATTCCTCGTGGAGGACATCCCATACGACTTCCATGCATTCATCCCGAGAATGACGGTGCTTGTTGACCTTTATCACGAAAATCTCTTCGCTGGCGGGGGCCGAGAGAGTTGGTTTGAAGAATGCTTGACAAATCTCCGATTGGAGACGGGGTTTACGTGCCGCGTCATGGCGATGTTCGGCGTTTCTTTCCAATACGCCTCCAAATGTTGGAAACGACAGTTGAACTTGATGTATCGGGCGCTTCGAGTGCACTTTGCTCGAGTACGTTTACATAGTTGGCATCTCCAGGACTACGAGGGATTACGATGAGATTTGCCCCGATAGTCCCTTGGTTGATTCGAAGGAGGTAACCCCGGTGTCTGGTAGCGGGCACGCTTGGCTACTGTCTCGGCTTCGTTCCCTATGAGGAAGCTGTCTCCTTTGATGACTTCAAGATCTCCCTGCCAGTTAATGAACTTGACGCATTGGTGGAGAGTGGATGCTATGGCTTTCATGTGATGTAGCCAAGGGCGTCCCAACAGAGCTGTGAACTCGGACGGAATGTCCATCACGTGGAATTTTGCTGGCACCATTTGAGTTTCGAACCAGAGTTCCAGAGTCACCGTCCCTAGGATGGGACGAGTTGTGTTGTCGTAGGCCTTGATAGTCCGAACAGACGGAATCAGGTGGCTTTCGTGGATGCGGAGGGCTCGCATCATGCTGAGAGGGAGAACATTAACGGCTGACCCGTTATCTACTAATACTCCGGGGAGTGATATGGTGTTGAGCTTGAGAGTGATGTACAGGGCTTCGTTGTGCCCCGAGGCATCTCTTGGCAGGTCTTCGTCACAGAACGTGATCATGCTGCCATACAGTCGGGAATCGTAGATCTCATCTCTATCCGGAGAAGGAGAGTCATCAATCCATCCATTTCCTGTCTTCCTCTTGCGAGGTAAAGCCTTTGCTGGAACCTCGGGATTGCGTTGAGGTTGTTTGTGATGGTTGCCGCCCTTGGTTAGCACGTTGATCGAGTGCGAGTGCCAAGCTGACTTTGATCTTCCTTTACCGGCCCGAGCTCGGAAGTTGGACAAATTGAACCTTAGGCGATCCGCGGGGTTGTGCTTGGCGCGGTAAGATTACCAAGATGCGAGGTATTACGGAGCCTTGGGGTCTGAATTCTGGTTTCGAGCGGGACTTTTCGGCTTTCCCACCTGTCTGCTCTAAAGGCTGCATGGCTGGAGGCAAGGAGGGTAGTGGAGTAGAGTACGTAGTAGTCGAACCTCCGGAAGGCTCTCCTAGTGTACCCACACTGGTGTCTCCAGCTTCGTATCTTTCTCTCAGTTGCTGTTGAGAGGACTTCTTCTTTTGTTTTCTCGGAGGATTGCTCCGAACTGTTTCTCGGGACTCGTACTCCAGGCAGGCGGAGCAGTCACAAACATCGTAGGTGATGTGGACATTAGAGGAGGACCCAGCTGGAAGAGGCGGAGAAATTGGTTCTGCAGCAATATTCTTAGGCACCCACTCGATGGAATTTACACTGTTATTGTTCGGAAAAGGGTTTCCAACTGTATTGGGCCCACGGGGACGCTCCAACTTTCCTTCTTCTATCAGGTTTTGGATCTCGTATCGTAACCCCAAATAGTTGTCTGTGGTATGGCCGTGATACTGATGGAAGGCGCAGTACTTGTTCTTGTCCGCATTGGCTACGGATTTCTTGGGTTTGTAATTTGCAACGGGTTTAAGGAGACCTTCCTTGATTAACCCTTCCAGCATCTTGCTCAGCGGCATGTCAAACTTGTCGAAGTGTACGGCAGGCTGCT
Source organism: Adenophora triphylla var. japonica (assembly GCA_022495995.1). Lineage (NCBI taxonomy): Eukaryota > Viridiplantae > Streptophyta > Magnoliopsida > Asterales > Campanulaceae > Adenophora > Adenophora triphylla. The sequence continues at coordinate 222,597 of JAFEMH010001466.1, read as the reverse complement.
TCTGAGTAGAATGGCTGTTTTGCGGGACGGAGTTTCTGTTGCCCGACTGTTGTCCCTGATGGATGTAGTTGACAGACGTATCTTTCCCTTTGCCGGGGGCCGGTGCGGGATTGAATGCAGCTGGCGGCGGTATACGTATGGGCTGTGCGGTAGCCAACTTCTCTTTGAGATCCTTCTCGAGCGTGAGCCGGCATTGACCATGGCCGGAGATGCAGGAAGAAATGATGACTGATGAGAGTTCTGATGGACGGTCTTAAGCAGGACTTGAAGATCCGCATCTGTTCATTCTTGGAGAGTGGCTCCATGATCTCGGAGAGTTTCCAGCTCCACCTTTTGTAGAATTCTCCTACACTTTCATCCGCTTTCTGCTCAGTGGTGATTAAGTCCTCGCGACTCGTCTCCCACTCTAAGTTGGATCGGTACCGTTCCAGGAAGATGTTACTGATCTGATCCCAGGTGTGGCGATCTGCAGGCTTGACCCTTAGAAACCATCGTAACGCTGAACTTTTGAGCGTATGCTGGAAGTGGTCGGCCATTTGCTGGAGGGTTGCTCCTTTTGCTCTCATACCGAGAACGTAGGTATCGACATGCATTTGAGGACATTCGGTTCCGTCGAATCGGTCCATTTCCGACATTCTAAACTTGGCAGGGAGAGGCGTGACCATTCCCGGATCTGTGGATTTGAGCGTTTCCTGCTTTGAGCTGCTCAAGGTGGCTTTCAGGTCTTTCATCTGTTCGACCATCCAGGCTAAGGTTGGGTCCAGTGGTGGACTTTGAGGCTCGGCGCCGGGTGCTACCACGTGAGCGGTAGTGATTGGAGGTGGAAGGCTTGGTATATGAGAATATACGGGGGCCTTTTCTGAACTGTATCGGGGTTTGTCCCCGGTGTTTAGGGATTCGTGTATAGGCAAAGGGATGAACCCGGGAGGGTATTGAGGAATATTGGCATTTGCCTGAGATGGTCCAGCGGTGCGCTGGTGGTATTGAGTGATGGGAGTAGCACTGGGCTGGCCAAAAATGACAGGGTTGCCCTGAGATGTGGCAGCATGGAGCCTAGGTCGGCTGCTTCCTTGATTCGTTGGCATCCCATATGTTGGCGGGGGAGGAACCTGATTGAAGGTTTGGTGAACTGGTTTCGGGGAATCGTCATCCTCGACCAGGACAAAAGTACCATCGGCGGGGATAGTTGCTATACCTCGCTCATTCGGAAAGGCTGTACCATGAAATCCGTTGATCTTCTTTACGCCTCTTGTGAACCTCACAAGCCCGGATGGCTTCTTCCAAAGTCATATACATTACCGGTGGCGGGGTCCGTCCCCGTCACGATTTCTCGGTGAATTAGACATGTCGGAAATTACATTTGAGGAGCGAGGGAACCGAAGAAGCGTCGGCTTGTAGTAACGGTGATCCTGGCAAGGCGCTGACCCGGAAATCTGAACCACTTTCTGCTCGCTGCAGGGAACGAAAGGAAGGGTTTAGGGTTCGGAAAAGGGTAGTTGGCTCAAGGTTTCGGGCTTGTGCAATGTGCAGTTACCGATTAACGTTTACTTAAAGCGTGTTTTCTCAGAGTCCTAATCGGTTGGAAAAGAGCGAGTCTTCTTTTTCGCAACTAATCCTAGAGCTCTAATCAGTGGATCTCGTCACTACGCTTATAAGCCCCTCGTTTCCATTGTAGATCATCTTTCTCAGGACGGACTATCCCGAGCGAGGTCTGATAAGGCAAGCGAGTTCCACCGACAAAGGAAAAAGTGAACTTAAGGCTAGCTGATCACGCAAACTTTCGACGTGTGCGGCGTACGGGCCACGGTCGAGGTCAACGTCCTTAAGTTAAGGCGGGGATCGTGCCAAAATTTTGGCATGACCTCTCCTGACTCGCTGTTGCGAGAGACCTTAGCTTTTAGCGTTGGCCAAGTTGTGGCTGGCACGGTACGTACGACGAGGTTTGGTGACACGGCGTCACATTGAACCTTCGGGTATATTTTTCGGCAGAGCTCCGCGTCAAAGTCAAGGCTGAAGAGCTCAAGACTTCGGGTCGGGAACGACCTTCGGTCTCAATCTCTCGAGCTTGACTCGGAGCGGGGCCCGGCGTAAAAAACATACACTTGGGCTTTATGACACGAGCTAAGCTAAAAACCAACCGGGGTCTTGGACAAAGTGTGACACAAAGAGTGCATGGCTTACACGGACTAGGATGGGATGTTTGGGACGACCCCGTGCGCCCCCGAAAGAGTATACGCGAGCCAATCGGGGTGCAACTGATAAGGCCATCCCGGGCTAGGGGTTGTAGTGTGCAGTGTTCCGAGGCAGCAAGTGCACGTGGAGTGCGGTGTTCCGAGGCAGCAAGTGCGCGTAGTGTGTGGTCACTAGAATTCCTTTTCTGAGTAAAACAGAGATTTTTCAGAATGTGTCTTAAAGCATTATGATGCACAGTTCAAAAGACATCATGAAAATCAAACATGAATGGGGATGCACAAATATGGTATGATTTTGAAAAGTTGACAATGTAATGCCTGGAAAAAAACGTTCGAGGTTTAAGGGAACACACACACACGAAAACGAGGAAGGGTAAACGAAAGTTTGACCCACGGAAGGCTTTTTTGAAAACATCGGCAGTTTTGAAAAAAAGTATCTTTTCCCCAGCGGAGTCGCCAACTGAAATTACCCGATCCTTTTCGCGCGGGGGCGCGGAAAGGGCGGTTGTCTTTCGCGGAGGGATGTGTCTGAGACCTCGCTTCATGGGAAGGAAAAATGAGGAGTCGCCACGCGGTTTTTGTATTTTGAGCCCAAAACGTTGAGAAATGGCTTTTGAAAATGGTGTCGTTTTTATTGGTAGCAAAAACTTAGGAAAAGGCTTTGAAAACAGGGGATCATTTTTATTGGTAGCAAAAATGAGTAAAAAGCTTTTTTTTTTGTACCAGAGCTTGTTAGGTTCGGAGGTCACGTTACGTTTCGGGAAGAGTATATTGAGATCACCCGAAACGCCTCGCATGACGAGTCTTTCTACCTTTCTCGAAAACGTGTGTGTGTGTGTGTGATTTTTGAAATGGGTGCTTGAATGACAAGCTTAATCTTGGTTTGAATGTCAAACGTTGATTAGGAGACTTTATTTGAAAAGACGAGAGTTTGCGTGGCAAACGTCGGTTTTGAGTTTGAAATGATCGTTTGCGTGGCAAACGTCGATTTTGAACGGGGCGAGTCATTGTTAACGATTTTTACGGGAAAAATACGTTTTAAATGATTTTGAGTGTCAAATGGCGGCTTTTAATTTGAAAGATGAGCGTTCGGAGGCCAAACGTCATTTCGCGCGTTTTGAAAGAGAGTTCGACGGACGAACTCCGGTTTTGAACCGGGCATTACATTGTTAACAATTTTACGGGAAAATGCGTTTTAAATGATATGCGATCAACGAATCGGGTTGCGACTCGGACTTTGAAAAGTAAATACTATCACGATCCAAACGGGTCGGACTTGTAAATGACAGTATTTAAAGCAGTGTCAACGGAATCAAACGATCCGGAATCGTAAATGACGATCGACAAGCCAAAACGGCTCGGAATTGTAAATGACGATCAACGAGGCCAAATGGCTCGGAATTGTAAATGACGATCAACGAGGCCAAATGGCTCAGAATTGTAAAATGACAGAAAATAAATGACGATCAACGGATCGATCGATCCGGAATAGTAAATGACAGAAAAAAGTAAATGGAACGGGGTCGGAACGCCGTTTTAACCCGTGATTACTTCTCTTACGGGAAGAGAAGAGGATCGAGGGGCTAAAACGTATCGAACCCCGTTAGACGGAGACGTCTACATTTCAGTAACGTTGTTCGAAACGGTTATAGCGACTGGCGCGTAAACCGAGACGGAACGAGAGATTTAGAGAGAGGGAGTTATACCTATGGCTAGGGTCGACTCCTTTGGCTCGGAAGGTGTGTACGGGACACGAAAAGTGGTTCGAAAGGTTGTTTCGAAGTGTTTAAGGGCGTATTTGATCGAAATACGGAAGTTTCACACGAATCGAGGCAAAACGGGAGCTCGGAAGGGGTGAAAACTGGTTTGTGCCGTGAGGTAGTGAATTTTTGGAGTAAAAATTGTGGTTCTTTGCCTTTGACAGCAACTTCTATTTATAGGGTGAAAATTGCAGTAGGAGTCCGGACGGACTTGGACTGAATCCAGGGGTTTTTTGGTATTTTGGAAATCTGAGGGACTTGCTGGCAATTTCAGGAAAAGTGCACAGGGAGTCCGGCCGGACTTTGACTGTATACCAGGGGTATTTTAGTCTTTTCCCTTTGAATTTGATTGAAGGGTGACTAGAGGGAGGTGGCATGTATGCCAAGTGTCCCTGTGAGTCACCAGCCATGTGGGATTTTGTCCCCGGATCCCGGTTTTGTCCGTTTTTTAAATAACAGTCCGGAAAATGTCCGAAACGCCCCCGGAAAGTGCCGGAAAGTGCGTTTTTCAGGGAAAGCCGTGCTTTTACGTGTGATGACACGTGTTAAGTACGCTTCGACGTCGGGATGCTCGGGGCAGTCCCGGGACGTCTCGATGGCTTGACAACGGGGAGTTCAACGAGTTCCGGTTAACCTGGAGCGGGCCAGTTAACGGATTTCGGTTAACTTTCTGACGGATTTGACGATCCGGATTTGGATACTTACAGTGGGGTATACCATAGTTTGGATTGCGGTTTGAACCGCGGTCTAAATCGCAAAATCAAATTGTGGTTTAGACCGAACCAACCCAAACTACGGTGGTTTGGTTTAGCTCGGTCTGAACTTTTATATGGTTTAGCTTGGTTTGAGATTTCTCCAAAATGATTAGTAGCGGTTCGACTTCTAAATTTTTCCAAACCGAGCTAAACCGAACCACTTACACCCCTAATCATTACTAACGGCCAAAAGACAACTTAAACGGAATTACAATGACACCCCTAAACTTTATTTAGTATATGATTAGCAAAAGACAATTTAACCCCCTCTACTTCTCAAGTCACCCCAAGTAACAATCTCCATTCCTTTTCTGTTACAATACCCCTTACATCTTTAGGAATGGAGTTCATCCATTGAATTATCCAATGTACCACGGTTGTATTGTTCCTTTTGATAAACCTCCTTCGAAGGACAGCCAAAGGGGAAACAAATAATTGGCCTTCAGGTCCAATTTTAGGCAGAATGGTAGAGGGAACAACATTGTAGCCAAGCTTTTTCTTGAGGAGAGATACATGAAATGTGGGATAAACTGCAAAATCTGATGGAAGATCCAAGGTATAGGCAACGGTGCCCACTTTAGCCAAAATTTTAAAAGAGCCATAAAAATTTGGAGTTAACTTGAGATTTTGTCTAAGAGCCAAACTAGTTTGTCTGAAGGTTGTAACCTTAAATAGACCCAATCACCCACCTCAAACACCCTCTCACTTCTCCTTTGATCATCATAGACTTTATACCTATTTTGGGCCTGTAGCAAATTTTTCCTCAAGAGTTCATCAAGCACCTTTCTCTTTTTGAACAGATCATCAACAGCAGCAATAGAGCTTGTTCCTTCGGTTGGTAACTAAAGCAGTTGAGGTTGGCATCCATATAAGGCCTGGAAAGGGACATTTTTCACACATTCTCTAACCCCAGACCAATAGAAGAACTGAGTAACCCTTTGGAATGTTGCATCCCTATCAGAGTGTTCCCCTATACTACTAGCATGTAGTTCCTTCTTTATCTCTTCCCTTAACTGACCCAGAGTACCAACATATAATTTCCCTTTATTTCTTAATAATCCTTCATCAAAACTCCACCCTTCCAATGTACTAGAGTCTATTTCTAGCAATTATATCTTGAGCAAAAGCATCATTTGTGTAGCTGTTGTGCAGCTTCTGTAGCCACAATGGAACTATAGTGAGAGCACACACTTCCCATGTGATATAAGGAACCCTAGAGAGTGCATCAACTACTAAATATTCCTTTCCCTTCTTATAGGAGATATCATAATTCAATCCCATTAGTTTGGATAACCATTTCTGCTCCAACAATGTAGTGATCCTTTGCTCCAAGAAAAATTTGAGACTCTGATGATCTGTCTTGATAAGAAAGTGATGACCTTGCAAATATGGTCCACACTTATCCAAAACCATTATAATTGTCAATAACTCCTTTTCATAAGTAGATAACCCTTGGTTTCTTGCACATATAAGCAATTGGTTGATCATTTTGCGTTAGGACAACACCAACACCCACACTACTTGCATCAGTCTCAATTTCAAAGGGTATCTCAAAGTTGGCCATAGTTAGTCTAGAGTGGTACTCATAGCTACCTTTAGTTTGTCAAAAGATGCTTGTGCCACTCCATTCCATACAAAAGCTCCCTTTTTCAACAGTTGAGTCAATGGTCTACTTAATTCTCCATATCCCCTTACAAATCTCCTATAATAACCAATGAAGACTAAAAATCCCATTAAGTGTTTAATGTTTTGTATTACATGTCATTGTAGCATGGCCTCAACTTTCTTAGGGCCAACAGAGACTCCTTTTATCTGAAATTACATGGCCCCGATATTTCGGTGAAGACTGAGCAAAGGAACACTTGCTCCTTTTTTCATATAGTTGGTAATCATTCATTACTTGAAACGCTTCCTTTAAATAAGTTGCATGCTCCCCCAAACTTGGACTATACACCAGTATATCATAAAATAAAAAAAATAAAAAAACTGTCTTTCTTAGAAATTTTCAAATACCTCATTCATAAGGTACTTAAAAGAAGTTGGTGTATTGGTCAATCCAAAATGCATAACCCTAAATTGGAAGTGACCATGATGAGTCATAAAGGTTGTTTTAGGGATATCTTCCTCTACAACCTGTAAGTACGCCAATCCAAATTCGCAATCCCTTTTTAGGTGCATTTTGTTGGGTTTTATGGGTCCATGCGCAGCGGAATTAAGCATAAAATTAACACAAAACCCAAGCCCTAAGATCCGTTCTATATGATTAAATTGAATTGCTATGAGATAGAATTTACCAACCTAAATTGCTTTCCGGTCTTGAGCTATCGAACGGATAATTATGTGATTCGTAATCACAAACTTTTGATCTTCAAATCTTCGAATCTTCAACTCCTTTGGATCTTCAGATTTGAACTCTAGGTCTTTGATTTGTTTGAACAAAACTAAGACCCTCTTTTGGTAATCCACACAAATATGAATGTCAAGAACAATTCTCGGGTTGGGAATTGCTAGATTCCTAAAACTTATGGAAGAATATTGAGAGTATTTTGTTATGATTTTTCCTTGAAAATTTCGGCCAGACCTTAGGGTTAACAGACCTCTCATATTTATACTACTTTAGTATGAATATGTTTCCTAATCGAATTAGGAGACCAGCCGTAAAAAACGCGTCTCAGGCTTAGTTATGTCGCACGACATAAGTAGCCAGCTGGCTAGTTATGTCGCGTGACATAAGTTGCCAAATACGAAACTCTCAATCATTCTTCCCTTGGTTCAACCAACTCATTCTATTTGTGTGTGACCCAATAGGATTGTATTATGTTGGCAATGAGTCCGATCATATCGACCCTCATAAGACATAAGCGGACTCTAGCAAGCCATTATGTCCACCCAAATAACACAACGTAAGAGTTCACGTTTCCAATGGTACACTTCCATTTCTCCCTTTGTCTCACGATGTTATATTGAACACAAGTCATGGTCCACGTCAACTTGTATTTGTTCAATGCTTTCTCGATCTTGAGTATAATGATAGTCCAATCATATTGGGGTGTGGCCACACGCTTTCATCATTATCACTTATCGAGGCCCAAGCAAAACATCTCTCTTTTGAGGGACAAATTCCATCTTGACTTATCATCCTTCCCATCATGAATCCGATCATGCCAAAGATAGCCTTTATAGATATCGTGTTAAGATACCGTTTGACTAAAATCAAACATAACTTTTCATCATATGTAAGGTCATGATAATCTCAGGTCTAGTGGACTAAATGAAGTAACCTTATGAGATTTATGACATTTGACCATGACATAAATCTCATACGGGTCAAGTCCACTCACTTGTTCTCTAACAAGTACCCATAATTTCAATGTGCATCTCTATGCATATAATCATCATATGATTATCCATTGACAATTATACTAATTATTCTCTTAATAATTAGGGACGGAGATTATTACAATAAATATGCAAACTATATAATAATCAAATAATAAACATAAACGATAAAGATGATACATAACGGTTTTTAAACATAACTAAAGCCTAGGGCATTACACCAACAGCCTCCCACTTGCACTAGGCTCCATTTATGTATCGAATACTCATGGATCTAACATGACCATCATGCTTCCGCTCGTGCGAGGGTCTTTGTAAGTGAATCCCTTATGTCATCATCGGTTGATACTTTGTATATTTTAACGTCTTCTCATTCTTTATGAATTCCTTGAAGAACGTCTAAGTGAGTGTTTGGATCATTGTAGACCTTGGTTCCATTGTTTGCACAAGTGGCACCACTATTTGTCATAACAAAGTTTCACCGATTAGTGATACTTGGAACATTTCCAAAACACTAATGAACCGTTGATCCAAACCGCCTCTTTTAGACACATCATATGTTGCCAAAATTCGGCCTTAGTAGTAGAATCGACTACAATTTCTCGCTTGGAACTCTTCCAATCAAAACCGCACCTCTAATAAGTATAAACACAAATCCTAATTGCGATTTTAAAATAACTTTGTTAGTTTGGAAGCTAGCACCTATGTAACCCTTACAACAAGATTAACTTCCAATCTTTCAAATCCCAAGAGCGTATCCTTAGTTCTTCTTAAGTACTTAAGGATCATCTTGGCTCGCCATCCAATGGTTCTCATCACAGGATCGTATTGGTATCGACTCATCATGCTTAGAGCATATGAGATGCCGGGTCTAGTACAAATCATGGCATACATGACAGATCCAAGTGCCGCAGCATATGGAACTTCATTCATTCCCTTTTGCTCATCAGTTGTCATAAGACAATGAATATTGCTAAGAGAAATACCATGACCCATTGACAAGCTACTCTTCTTAGACTCTTCTAAGAATCTTGTCAATGTGAACACTTTGACTCAAACCAATTTATCCTTCTAGATCCATCTCTATAGATCTTGATGCCAAGGATGTAATCGGCTTCACCCATATCTTTCATTGAGAAACCTTTCCTTGACCAAGACTTAACAGTCTTAAGTGTCGGAACTTGTTTTCCAATGAGTAAGATATCATTGTAATAAAACAATAGAAATAATACCATGCTCCCACTGAATTTCATGCATACACAAGGTTCATCTTCGTACTTGATAAAATCAAACTCTTTGACCAATTCATCAAAACGAAGATTCCAATTCCTTTAAGCTTGCTTCAACCCATCTCATGGATCTTTGCAACATGCATACTTTATTAGAGTTTCTTGGATCGACAAACTATTCTGGTTGTGTACTCTACACATCCTTAATAATCTTTCCATTTAAAGAAAGTCGTTTGACATCCATTTGTCATATCACATAGTCACAATATGCAATAATGGCAATTGAAATTCTAACAGACTTCGACATTGTAACTGGCGAAAAAGGTTTCAACATAGTCAATACTATGAATTAACCTAAATCCCTTTGCTACAATCCTTAGTCATGAAAGTATACACCTTCACATCCATGTCGGTCTTTGAAGACCTACTTGCACCCTTTAGTTTTTACACTTTTAGGTAGCCCAATCAAGTTCCAAACTTGATTGTTAAACATGGATTGTAATTTGGATTCCATGGTTCCTAACCATTTATCCAAATTAGGAGAGGACATCGCTTCTTGATAGCAAGTAGGATCGTCATTCTTAATGACTTCCACTTCATCACTTTCCGCAACGAGAAATCACTATTTCTTGAGTTCGGATCGTAACCTATCCAATCTACGATGGACTTGTGCATCTTGAACCGGTTTCACAACTCCTTTATGAACTTGGTTCTGTCTCTACTCTTGGATCCATGTCATTTTCAGGTTCTTGAATTCTTTTCAAGATTAATTTTACTCCCACTAGATTCTTTATTGATAAACTATTTCTCAAGAAACGAATCGTATAGAGCAACAAACATTTTATTCTCTTTGCGGTTGTAAGATTAATTTCCGAAAATAACCTTTGTCAGATTTGGTGCTAACTTATAAGAGACAAGTCTCTTTACATAAGATTCGCAACCCCAAATCTTCATGAAAGACAAACTAAGTTTTCTTCCATGCCACATCTCATGTGGGGCCTTAGGAACCGATTTAGTAAGGACTCAATTCAGTGTAACCGCATTATTTCTAATGCATATCCTCAAAAGGAAATAGGAAATAGGAAAGTCTGATTGACACATCATCGAACGAACCATGTCCTACAAGGTTCAATTCCTCCTTTCAGACACACCATACAATGTGGTGTTCCGGGTGGAGTCAACTTTGAAACGATTTCATAGTTTTTGAGATGATTGTCAAACTCTTGGCTCAAATATTCATCACCTCGATCTAATCGAAGTACTTAATAATTTTGCCAAATTGTTTTGTACTTCATCTTGAAATGTTTAAAACATCTCAAACGATTCACCTTTGGACTTCATCAGATGGACATAGTCATATCTAGATAAGTCATTGGTAAATATGATGAAATACGAAATCTTCCCCTAGCAATCTTTGCTTAATGGTCCACATACATCTTATGTATAATGACGATAAGTCACTAGCCCTCCCACTACTCTTAGTGTAGGGTGGTTTGGTCAATACTCCCAATAAATAAGATCCACATTCCTCAAATGATTCATGGTCATATGAGTCTAAAAGTCCATGTTAATGGAGTTTAGATATATGTTTCTTATTTATTTGACCAAGCCGGCAATGCCATATAAACGCTTTGTTCATATTGTTCGGTTTAGATTTCCCATTTATATCATAGATATCTTCAATATTATTTTGTTTCTCATCATCAAGGATATGAAGACCATTTAATGACATATGCATTACAATAAGGCATATTATTAAATAAATATAAAACTTCTTATTGAAAATAAGAAAATTATATCCTTCATCATCCATTTAAGAAACAGAAATAATACTCCTACTCAAATCCGGAACGTAGTCATACTTGTTCAAAACAAGTACTACTTCACAAGGCAAAGTGACTTCATAAGTCCCTTATGGCTAATGTTGCAACTCTTGCTCCATTCCCATGCTTAGGTTTAATTTACCTTATTTGAGTAGCTTTCTATTCTTTGTTCCTTGCACATTTAAACAAATGTGGGATCCAATCCGGTATCATATACCCAAGAACAAGAAGTCGAAGGGAAAATATCTATCATATAGATATTTGAAGTAGTAGCAATCATATTGCCCTTCTTCACCTTTTAGGCCTTCCTAATAAGCCTTGCAACTTTGCTTCCAATGACAATCTTATTGCAATGATAGCAAAATGCATCCTTTTGAGACACTTTGGGTTTAGCCTCTTCGGCTATGACAACATTTGTCCTAGGTTTAGCAATTTTGCTTTACCTTCTTTTCCTTCCTTTATGAACCCTTTTATTGTGTCAACCATTAACACAATTTGCGGATTGCTCCTTCTTTCATCATATGAATTAAGAGCTTTCACCACAACATATATCTTTTGCTTAGCTTGCACTTGGAACATTTCCCCTTTTGCGGTGTGCTAGAACAAAAGTAGTTATCATGTGCACAAGGTTCTTCATAAGTGCCTTTGAACATGGTGGCAAATATAAGGCAAGCAATATTGTCAGAATCATCAATATGTTTCTAATGTTGCTTCCTTATTTGCCCTTTGCAACATTTGCAGTGGGTTCAATAGGAACGGATTCGTCAAGAACGTACACATTTACCCAAGAACCATTCTTTAGGCTTCTGATCCAATCAGAATTATATGTATCATTCCTTTCAAACTTTGTCCTTCATAAGGACGAATCGCAATTATCATTATGTAATGCTACTTCTACAACAAAATATACAAATTATATGAACACATATCAATATCAACACATTTATCATTTAAGAGCAAATAGTGTATTTTACAAATACTCCCACTAAATCATACACCTTCCAATGCAAATAAGCATAATATGCATTTAATGGGCTAAGATCCAACTTTAATTTAATCTCAAGTACGCTATGGCGCACCGCTCAAGATTAAACTAATTAGGTAGAAAAACATCAATCATATCGTATATGACTCTTAGGACTAAGATCCAACTTTAATTTAATCTCAAGTACGCTATGGCGCACCGCTCAAGATTAAACTAATTAGGTAGAAAACATCAATCATATCATATATGACTCTTAGGATCTTTTATGAGATTTATTTAAGACATCATATGTCTAAGCATATTTTAATCTCATCTTATGCCTTGGGTCCAAAACCATTTTGATAACCCAATTAAGTTCATTCATATTAAACGTATAGGAACCACCATTTCCTCATCTTGCTCGCAAACGGAATAGAATCAAAGTACCTTGCTATGGCAAGCCCACCCAAAACTATCCGAGTGGTCTCAAGTGTTTAATCATGAATTGGCATAAAAGAACTTAAAAGTTAAATGAAGGTTCTTTAAGGTAGATTATAAGCATATCAGCAAAGATAGTCATAATCATGCACCAGGTAAGTTCCCAGGAAGATAGGTGAGCCACAAGGACTACTTAAGTACCAACTCTTCCTTAGACAGTAACTCTCCTAGTCATGCACAATTAGAAATCAACTCTGATTTGGCAACATAATCACTACCTTTTATAAACAATTAGTTTCCTTTTAAATTTCGCGTAATTATGACTTGTTTCCATAAACAATCATAAAATTCAAAATTTAAATCTAAACATATTAGGAAACTATAATGCAAATGTTTCAACTAAACATTATAGGAAATCACAATTCAATGTTTCAACTAAACATCTAATAAAATTCTTAACACTTAAGAACAAATAATTCATGCATCGCAATAATTATTAAAATCATATTTTAATCAACTAAGCATGCATAAACAATGAAACAATCTAGCATAGCCTTATAAACTTAACTTTATAGCATCCAGTTATCATATAAACATATCGGATTGTAAACACAATCATAGATTTATGAGAAAAATTAAATAAACTGATTCGCTTGATTTGGCTTATTATGTCGCGTGACATAACTAGCCATGGCTAGTTATGTCGCGTGACATAACCGGCCGATTACGATTTCCTCTGTGGCCTACTATGTCGCACGACATAGGTAGCCGGTCGCAGGATTTCAGTTTCAATCAATTCAGATTACATGCAATTAAATCATATAAAACAACCCTTTTACAGATTTAATTCAACATAATTCGAAAACGATTTTCACATTGTTTCACATAAACAATCAAAATTCTATCGCATACAAAAACATGCAACGAACATATAAACAATTTATATAATCATTCTAGCATGTTAATTCAAACTTAACCATACGAACGGGGCTCGATACCACTTTGTTGGGTTTTATGGGTCCATGCGCAGCGGAATTAAGCATAAAATTAACACAAAACCCAAGCCCTAAGATCCGTTCTATATGATTAAATTGAATTGCTATGAGATAGAATTTACCAACCTAAATTGCTTTCCGGTCTTGAGCTATCGAACGGATAATTATGTGATTCGTAATCACAAACTTTTGATCTTCAAATCTTCGAATCTTCAACTCCTTTGGATCTTCAGATTTGAACTCTAGGTCTTTGATTTGTTTGAACAAAACTAAGACCCTCTTTTGGTAATCCACACAAATATGAATGTCAAGAACAATTCTCGGGTTGGGAATTGCTAGATTCCTAAAACTTATGGAAGAATATTGAGAGTATTTTGTTATGATTTTTCCTTGAAAATTTCGGCCAGACCTTAGGGTTAACAGACCTCTCATATTTATACTACTTTAGTATGAATATGTTTCCTAATCGAATTAGGAGACCAGGCTGTAAAAAAACGCGTCTGTGGCTAGTTATGTCGCACGACATAAGTAGCCAGTGGCTAGTTATGTCGCGTGACATAAGTTGCCAAATACAGAAACTCTCAATCATTATTCCCTTGGTTCAACCAACTCATTCTATTTGTGTGTGACCCAATAGGATTGTATTATGTTGGCAATGAGTCCGATCATATCGACCCTCATAAGACATAAGCGGACTCTAGCAAGCCATTATGTCCACCCAAATAACACAACGTAAGAGTTCACGTTTCCAATGGTACACTTCCATTTCTCCCTTTGTCTCACGATGTTATATTGAACACAAGTCATGGTCCACGTCAACTTGTATTTGTTCAATGCTTTCTCGATCTTGAGTATAATGATAGTCCAATCATATTGGGGTGTGGCCACACGCTTTCATCATTATCACTTATCGAGGGGCCCAAGCAAAACATCTCTCTTTTGAGGGACAAATTCCATCTTGACTTATCATCCTTCCCATCATGAATCCGATCATGCCAAAGATAGCCTTTATAGATATCGTGTTAAGATACCGTTTGACTAAAATCAAACATAACTTTTCATCATATGTAAGGTCATGATAATCTCAGGTCTAGGGACTAAATGAAGTAACCTTATGAGATTTATGACATTTGACCATGACATAAATCTCATACGGGTCAAGTCCAGTCACTTGTTCTCTAACAAGTACCCATAATTTCAATGTGCATCTCTATGCATATAATCATCATATGATTATCCATTGACAATTATACTAATTATTCTCTTAATAATTAGGGACGGAGATTATTACAATAAATATGCAAACTATATAATAATCAAATAATAAACATAAACGATAAAGATGATACATAACGGTTTTCAGTTAAACATAACTAAAGCCTAGGGCATTACACCAACACATTTTAAATGATAAAATCGCACTAAGGGGCGTTTTGGTAAATTCCCAGTCCGTTCCGAGACTTCCGAAAATATTTTATATGTTTCTCGCGAAGAAAGTGTATTTTAGCATTTTTTCCGAACAAAAGGACCTAAAAGGAATTAATCAGTTTGGACCTCTTGGGAATTAGCCCGGAATGTTCCAGAATCTGGTTTTGGCGCCAGAATCGGTTATTGGCGTTCCCAGTCGTGCGACAGCTTGAGGCATGGAAATTGGTTTCGTGAGGTCGTGCGACCAAATTAATCCAATTTCCATTATACCTATAAATGCCAATTTGCCTTCATTTTGTAAAGGGGCTCTCACAATTAACACACACAACACACACTCAGACCTCACCTCTCTCTCTCTCTAACCTCTCTCTATACGCAGGAAGCTCCCTCACCGGCGATCTACCCCCTCAATTATCCCCTTCACCCAAACCAACTCTCCGGCCAAACCTCACCTAACAACAACCAATCCTCCCTTCTCTCCTCAAACCCAATCAACCGACAACCACCAATCGTACCCCTGTTACAACCTCCAAACTAGTTCGCCGCAACCCACACACCGATTCTCTCTTCAACAGCTTCCCCTGTTTCCGCCCTATTCCGCCAACCACCATCGTCCCTAACAACAACAACAATCACCTCTATCACCGGTGTCTTCCCAGTCCAAAACCAATTAACCGACGACCTAATCTCCTTCCTAAATTAGCCTCTTCCTCACCGAAAACATCCTCTCTACAACCGTCTAAACCATCCCCTATTCCGGCCCCTTAAACCGTCGACCATCTAACCCAATCCAACTCCCTTGCCGTTACCTGTGCTCTATCCTTAGACCGATTGCCCTTCCCCTGCTGCCAAGACCGTTCCAAGCCAATTCAACGCACGCACTGGAATTGTGAAGCCGTGGAGTCTGTAACCTGATCTGGGACCCGAACTTGTTCCGTGAAGCTGATTGAGGAATTCGATACCTAACTTGGTATCGAATTTGTGGACTACGAGGGTAACGCGTCTCTTCTCTCACCTCTATCTCGCATTTTATTATTATTTGTCTCGTTGCAATCTATTCCCCCGGACTTGATAATTAGATTACATCCGTCTCCGAATTATCAAGTCCCAACTGCCGATCTCTCTGTTTAATTGGTTTGCTTGGTATTGTTGATATTCATAAATGTGATTGTGTGGGATTTGTTGTCTATTGGCCAAGGGAGTGTGGATCTCCCTATATCCACATCCCCTTGGTCAATCCATTGTGGATTCATCATTTCTGAGTTGTTATTGGTATTGTTGTTGGGATTCGAATTGTTTGTTGTTGGGATCTGAATTGTTTATTGTTGGATTTGTGCTCATTTGTAAGGTCCTGCAGGTGGCATCGATGTGTCACGCGACACAACTGACCCTCCAAGGTCCTGTGTCACGCGACACATGTAACCTGTCTGCAGCTGATCAATTTCAGTTGTAAGTTTGTCCTTCTTAGTTGTAAATGGGATGTGGCCTCCCATGTCAAATGGCTTACAAATTGTATTCCCCTTTGTTGAGTAATAAAATAAAGCACTATTATGCATTTCATACATATTCTTGTCATACACACTTCGCACACACATTTGAATGGATTGAATGTTGAACGATTGAAAGACTCGTCTACGGACGAGGCGTGTTGGGTGAACTCTCGGTTCTTCCCAACACGTAACTTGACCCCCGAACCCATTTTCTCTAAACAAAAGGTTTTCAATGTTTCTTCTTAAAAACGGCGTGGCGACTCCTTTTCTTTTTTTCGGGCGAGCGTTCATTCAGTGGCGACTCTGCTGGGGACAACTTGAAA
The DNA here is from genome assembly GCA_022495995.1 of Adenophora triphylla var. japonica. NCBI lineage: Eukaryota > Viridiplantae > Streptophyta > Magnoliopsida > Asterales > Campanulaceae > Adenophora > Adenophora triphylla. Next base: position 205,861 of record JAFEMH010001466.1, on the reverse strand, counting down.
CTTGTTTTTCAAAAGTGGGTCAGACTTTCGTTCTTGTTCAACATTCACTTCATTCACTTGTGTGTGCTTTGTGTGTGACATTATATGTGTTGATTGCATCTTATATGCTTTGTTTTATTCCGTTCCCTTCTTGTATCCCATCTTTGATTGATTGTGTTGCTGTTGCTGGGGCTTGTTGATATTGCTTGCGCTTGGAGGCTGGGGCTGATTTGGTTCTTGTTCAGAATTCTAAAAGGGGATCCTTCTGTCACGCGACAAATCGTACCTTTGATGTCCTGTGTAGCGCGACAGAAGGTGCCACTCAGCAGGATTATATTTCTTTGATGCAGATTGTGATTGTGGGGCAATCCCCCATGATCGATTATTGATCATCTGATTATTGTGTCTCTGTGGGAGTGTGTGTGGTGTTGTTTTTCTTTATCACCCTCTTTTCAAATAAAAAAAAAATCATTTTCATAAATAAAGGAACATAGCCATCCCGCACACTACACCACGTAGATCTAGAACCCTCGGGTGCGATTGACGGCATCGCGGACGGCCATAAAATTCGCCTACGCTTGAGCGCCTAATGTCAAACCCATACCCCTAGTGCATTATAGGTGGCGCCACACTTTTAAACTTCACCCAAAACGGTTGGTTTTTGACACGACATTTTTCAAATACACTAAAATGAATTTTTTCAAAATTTCTAATGGACTTTCATACCTTCCCCAAACCCTAGCACGTGTGGGCATGTTGTCAACGCAACATGGTTTCACGAAAGGACATGTCGTTCCCACGGCATGTTCTAACGAGAGATCATGTCGCTTTGTCAACGTGCATCGATGAGAGGTCATGCCGGATTTTTCCTTGAAATTCTTCAGGAATACCCGTTATGCTGTCCAAATTTTTCCAGAAATTGGGGCTACTCGTCCGTCCCATAAATGCTTCGGTTTTGTTTAGGTACTGTCGCCTATTACTAATTTTGAAACAATACATTTGGTGTATTTTTGGATGATGTGTCCTAGGGTTCCCCCGAGATCTAGATTGCGTGAAATAAAGGGTTAGCCTTTCCCAACCGTTCATAGGACTTAAAAGACACCGATTTCTACTTGAAGATTAATAAAGTGTTGCACGAGTCCGTCTCCTTTCCCGTTCTTCCCTCTCCCGTATCATCTCAAGATTCTATATCCTCCGCCTTATACACGCTCTCACCTCTTTAACTTTGCAAAGGTTACGGCAAGTTGGGTGTGCGCTCTCGTTCCCGGCGCTCATTGGTCCATATTCCCGAGGCGGAAGCAGCTCAAGTGCCCGAGTGATCGTCCATCTGATGCGGAATCCAAAATGCTCGGTGCAGAGAAGACTATGGCCCACGAATCTAAAAGTTCATATCCCATGGGTCAGCAGCAGAGTGTAAAAGGTGTGTCCATCAAAGAGTTGCGAGCTACACTTGAAGATATTTTTCCTCGCAAGCGGGAGGCCCGGTGGTTTGCTCAGTTTGCTAAAGATAAGGAGGACGACCTATAAATGACAAAGAGATCGAGAAGGGTCCTCACCGCACCGATGGCAACGATGCTCAATGTTGAAGAAGTCAATCAGTCCTCGTAGGGTCTAGAATGTCCACTGTCGGACATGAGTCTGTCGAGTCCAAGTTGGACCAATTTTGCTTTGCAGTGATAAAAATCTTTGTTTCTCTTCTTGCTAGACTCGAGACATCACTAGTATACCTACGTTACACTCAATTGAAATGGTCTTATTCCAAATGATCACTTGTGCTGCTCACCGACTAATGCTTTGAAATGGCTAATGTTTAAATTGATCGGAGCGAGAAAATCGACTGATATCCTTCCCAAAGTGGGGCTTACCAATTTCCCACCTCGATTCCCATATGCTCGCATACTTTCCGTCATCCTCGTAATCTCGTTGCTCGATGGATTTGCACGGATCTTTCGCGAAGTAAACTTAAGAGAGCAAATGAAGACTGGATCTCGTTCGGATCATCCGGTAGGGACTGCGGTTGAAACCTTTTACCCTTAGGAAAACCATCACCTCACCCTCACTAAACAATACCCCTTCGGTTCAAGATCGGCACGTTTTGAAACCCGTTTAACCATTTCAAGAAGAAGAGGGACTATCCTTGAGGCTCCCGTGATGCAAAAGAAGATCGACCGTCTCCAAGCTCAAGAACTGCGGAAGGCAATGATCCATCCTGGGGACTAGCCGAAATCCTCCTCTCAACAACAAAAAAAAAAAAAAAAAAAGAGGCAAAAATACAAAAAAAAAAAAAAAAAAAGATAAGAAAGAGAGCCTAGTCCCCAGTGATCCTCTCAGAAGCGAAAGTCAGAAGATTCGGTTGTTACTCAAAGGGAGTCTCAGAGTGAATAAAGAGACGGCACGGATGTCCCTCACCACTACCTCAACCAATTCCGGCCGTCCTCTCGATTTTAGAGGACATTCCCATCCCATTACCCTTACCTTTGCCTTGACCAAAGCCAAGATTGACCTCTCATCCTTAGAGGCAGCGAAAATGCAATCATGGATTCCCTCACCTTAGAAATCCCAAACACCTACCCAAAAGCCAAACCTCTCATCTTTAGAGGTTCGGCCCGACAAAAAGCCTAGCCGACCTCTCATCTTAAGAGGTCATGATATCCCAAATCACCCGAAGACCGATCGAAATCCCGAAACCCGGCCGTTGACTACTACCGGATAGCAGTTTCATTCCAATACCGTCGAGATATAAAGCATTATTGCTTGAAGCGAGCCAAGTTCATCCCGGCTCAAAGGACCATCAATTGAAGATTGTGCAAATTCCGTCCGTTCATTTGACGTTGCATGTGAGCATACTTCATTTCTCCTCCGCAAACACCTACCGTGAATGTCCCACTGGGGCTTCGCATCTGTGTCTCCCATCGACACTCCAAGAGGACACATTTTTTCAATTCTCAAAAATTCTCGAAGGTCCTCACATCCCCGAACTTCACCGTTCATTCTTTTCATTCGGGATAAGCCCGAACTACGGCGACCTGAGCTCCTCGTAAGGAGGGGAACGTAGGCAACCTTAATTGGTCCGGTCGAAATCACAAACAAATCTCAGAAAATCTGGTCTCCTCAAGGACCATGCCCATACACCTTCCATCCTTCCGAATTTGATCTCGATATCAGTGGGCTTTCTCCTCAGGATTGATATAAAATATTTGCTCATATCAGCTTTGGCGGTTGACTAACCCGAACATCAATAAAGGGTTTTAAGCAGCTTTGTGATCATCACGAATAAGACAGGTTTTCAAGTGTCTCGAAAAGTCTTCTATTTCTACATCATAGGAAGATAGAGCTAAACACCGTTTCGGTCAGCAGGGGCTTCCATACACTTTCCACACCTTGTGATGCTTATACTCTCTCAAAAGAGTCAAACCCAAAGCGAGAGTGTCATACACAGAACTCGGGATTCATTTCCCACCCTCGAAGGATGTGCCCCTGCACGTAAACACTTCCGAGTCTTGTCCAGCGACTGATTGACTACGATTTGAAATGATGAATTGCCTCTGTGGCCACAAGATGACTCTGCCTGCGATGAAGCTGCATGGAATATCCTCAAGCTGGGGCTTTGGTTAAGGTATCCCTCCGGCTCTCCTTATCGATTCCCTCCAAGATTGCTTTGCACTGTCAACTGGGGCTTCGCCAAACCAGGATTGCTCTTTGCCCCCCTCTGCTGCTTGCTGTCTCAGATGCGCGATACACTCTGTCCTCACTAGCAATGGACCTGCTGCAATCTATACTCTCGGGAGCGTCCCCGACTTGCCTAGCCGCACCATATCATTTTTCCACCTCGCGGGAGAGGGTCCACCTCATTATAAACACCTTTCGTTCCATACACAATCCCTCACAGCATAATGGCTACCTACTTATCTGCTCATCAATCTGTGCCAAAAAACCCTCACTTCCCTATTCTCCCCAGCTGAGATGGACTTGTGCAACCAAAGATTAATAATGCATAAGCAAAAAGTCGAATAAAATGCTAGGTGCCTAGAGTAGTGTGTTTTCCCCCCCGCAGGGTACAATAATCAGGTGATCGTAATGTGATCGTGAGGACTGCCCCTCGAATCACAATCTTGGACAGAGATTCCAAACCCCGCAGGTGGCAGACTCCGCCTCTATTATCTTCATAAGGCCCAGAACTACGACCGGCTTGATTCCCTTTTTTAAGGGATACGTAGGAAACCTTTCTCCAAAGGTCCAGCCATCCGATCTCACCAGCATCATATAAGAAGAGCCCCAGCTGCCCCAGAATTTAAGCAACAAGGCTCACCAGTCCCGACGACTTCAAAAGCCCATTCTGCATGATAAGCTGAGACAAAGAGTCCGCATCTGTCAACCCCAAAGAGAAAAGAGCCCCAGCTGCCCCAGAATCCAAAGAAATAATGCTCACCAGTCCCGACGACTTCGAAGCCTGTATTGCAAAGACCGTCCTGCGAATGGCCACCCAGCAAGCATCGACAAGTGACAGAGGCCACAACCTATACCGCAGCAGAACCAATGGTAGCCTGAGACCTTAGACAGTTACCTACCAACAAGCAGTTACGGCCTAAAACCCTCGCAGGTACAATAATCAATTGAGTCCCAAAGACTGGCCCTCCGACCAAACTAGAGAAGAAAGAAAAAAGCAAAAAGGCATGTGTATCCGTGACAGCCCCCAAGAAGAGCTCAACAATACCAACAGCCCCACAATCTCAAGAAAAGAAGCCAATTCCCCAGAGAGCAGAATCCCCGGCTTGACAAACAAATGCCCAGAGACCAGTAGCCTCGAGGCACTTGAAAGAAGCAAAGTCCCCAGTTTCCCAAGCAAAACCCAGGACACAAAAGAAAAGACGAACAATCAGCAAGGACAGTCCAGCAACAAGACCGACAAAAGAACAACAAAGAGCGGGAAAGCAGTAGCGTGAATCCCTCGACAGCTATCTCCCAACAGCAACGGTAGTCTAAGACTCTCCGACAGCTACAGGTGAGCACAACACAGGTTGAGATGCCTTCAAATGATCTCGTTTAGGTCAAGAGACCTTCAAATAATCCTTTCAGGTTGAGTGGTATGAGTCCCTTTGGCATCCACGAAGAACAAAATGGAAGTAGCGTGAGTCCCCTGGCAGCTACATTTATCGAAAAGCAGAAGCAGAAGTAGTGTGAGTCCCTTGGCAACTACCCTGCACCGACATAGTGGTATGAGTCCCTTTGGCATCCACAAAACAGAAGGAAAGCGGAGATAGCGTGAGTCCCCTGGCAGCTATACTTATCAGAACAGAAGGAAAGCAGAGATAGCATGAGTCCCCTGGCAGCTATACTTATCAATGACACAAGCAGAACAGAAAAGCGGAGATAGCATGAGGGGCTCTGTAAGTACGCCAATCCAAATTCGCAATCCCTTTTTAGGTGCATTTTAAATGATAAAATCGCACTAAGGGGTGTTTTGGTAAATTCCCGGTCCGTTCCAAGACTTCTGAAAACATTTTATATGTTTCTCGCGAAGAAAGTGTATTTTAGCATTTTTTCCGGACAAAAGGACCTAAAAGGAATTAATCAGTTTGGACCTCTTGGGAATTAGCCCGGAATGTTCCAGAATCTGATTTTGGCGCCAGAATCGGTTATTGGCATTCACAGTCGTGCGACAGCTTGAGGCATGGAAATTGGTTTCGTGAGGTCGTGCGACCAAATTAATCCAATTTCCATTATACCTATAAATGCCAATTTGCCTTCATTTTGTAAAGGGGCTCTCACAATTAACACACACAACACACACTCAGACCTCACCTCTCTCTCTCTCTCTAACCTCTCTCTATACGCAGGAAGCTCCCTCACTGGCGATCTACCCCCTCAATCATCCCCTTCACCCAAACCAACTCTCCGGCCAAACCTCACCTAACAACAATCAATCCTCCCTTCTCTCCTCAAACCCAATCAACCGACAACCACCAACCGCACCCCTGTTACAACCTCCAAACCAGTTCGCCGCAACCCACACACCGATTCTCTCTTCAACAGCTTCCCCTGTTTCTGCCCTATTCCGCCAACCACCGTCGTCCCTAACAACAACAACAACAATCACCTCTATCACCGGTGTCTTCCCAGTCCAAAACCAATTAACCGACGACCTAATCTCCTCCCTAAATTAGCCTCTTCCTCACCGGAAAACATCCTCTCTACAACCGTCTAAACCATCCCCTATTCCGGCCCCTTAAACCGTCGACCATCTAACCCAATCCAACTCCCTTGCCGTTACCTGTGCTCTACCCTTAGACCGATTGCCCTTCCCCTGCTGCCAAGACCGTTCCAAGCCAATTCAACGCACGCACTGGAATTGTGAAGCCGTGGAGTCTGTAACCTGATCTGGGACCCGAACTTGTTCCGTGAAGCTGATTGAGGAATTCGATACCTAACTTGGTATCGAATTTGTGGACTACAAGGGTAACGCGTCTCTTCTCTCACCTCTATCTCGCATTTTATTATTATTTGTCTCGTTGCAATCTATTCCCCCGGACTTGATAATTAGATTACATCCGTCCCCGAATTATCAAGTCCCAACTGCCGATCTCTCTGTTTAATTGGTTTGCTTGGTATTGTTGATATTCATAAATGTGATTGTGTGGGATTTGTTGTCTATTGGCCAAGGGAGTGTGGATCTCCCTATATCCACATCCCCTTGGTCAATCCATTGTGGATTCATCATTTCTGAGTTGTTATTGGTATTGTTGTTGGGATCTGAATTGTTTGTTGTTGGGATCTGAATTGTTTATTGTTGGATTTGTGCTCATTTGTAAGGTCCCTGCAGACTGGCATCGATGTGTCACGCGACACAACTGACCCTCCTGTGTCACGCGACACATGTAACCTGTCTGCGGCTGATCAATTTCAGTTGTAAGTTTATCCTTCTTAGTTGTAAATGGGATGTGGCCTCCCATGGCAAATGGCTTACAAATTGTATTCCCCTTTGTTGAGTAATAAAATAAAGCACTATTATGCATTTCATACATATTCTTGTCATACACACTTCGCACACACATTTGAATGGATTGAATGTTGAACGATTGAAAGACTCGTCTACGGACGAGGCGTGTTGGGTGAACTCTCGGTTCTTCCCAACACGTAACTTGACCCCCGAACCCATTTTCTCTAAACAAAAGGTTTTCAATGTTTCCTCTTAAAAATGGCGTGGCGACTCCTTTTCTTTTTTTCGGGCGAGCGTTCATTCACAACCCTTATTTGATGATAACCTGACCTTAAATCCAGATTTGTGAACCACTTAGCTCCTTGTAATTCATCTAACAATTCTTCAATAACTGGAATGGGAAATTTATCTTTTATGGTTAAGTCATTGAGCCTCCTATAATCTGCACACATCCTTCGTGTTCCATCTTTTTATGAACCAGAATGTCAGGAGCAGCAAAAGGGCTACAACTATGTTCAATTATTTCAGATGCTAACATTTCCTTAACTTGCTTCTCTGTTTCTGACTTTTGCACATGTGCTATTTTGTATGGCCTTTGAGAAACAGGTAGGCTTCCTTCCTTTAAAGGTATTTTATGATCATGCCTCCTTTGAGAAGGTAAACCTTTGGGTTCAGTAAATATTTCCTCAAATTGATCCACCATTGCTTGAATATTACTAGGAATATCTTGGTTTGCTTCAATAATCTCATTGTCTTTCATGTATAACAAGTACCTTTTAGACCGTTAGTAGTTCTTTTCAACAATTTCCCAATAGATTTTCCAGACATCATTCTCAAATTACCCTCTTCAGAAGTTCCCTTTAAAACAATCTTCCTCTTTCCCTTTATAATTGTTAGTTTCAACTTCTGGAAGTCTAAGGTTATAGGACTGAATTGTTCCAACCATTCCACTCCTAATACATCATCACATCCTCCTAATGGTATCACTCTCATGCCTATTTCAAAATTTTATTCTCGCATACTCCACTGGAAATTTTTACATACAACTGAGCTAGTTAATTTGTTATCATCAGCTATTGTAACAAACTTGGGGTTAATTTGCTCCATAAGACATCCCAATTGAGAAACAGTCTCCAAATCTAAGAAATTATGAGTTGAAACACTATCAATCAGTATAGTAATTACTCTATAATTGACCATTCCTTTCAACTTAATTGTATGATGGGAAGCAATACATTGCCAAACTTACTTCTGTTATATCCTCGTTAACTACTTCTCATATAATAGCTTCTATGGTACCAGCTGACTCTAATCCAAGTTATCTTCCACTTAAATTAATGAGAGAAGGAAGAAGGGCTTATGATTTTTGTGATGGGTTGTTTAGTCCTGGTCATAAATGCAAGGTGAAGTTGTATATGATAGGGGAAGAGGACAATGAAGGTACAAAAGAAGAACAAGAGGACTCAATATTATCATAGGAAGATGGTGATTCTAAGGTGCATATTCCATTGAATGTACTGGCTGTTAGGTCTTAGTACAACTGAATTTAGAAGAGCACAATGAATGTGAGGTTTTCTACACAGTACTAAACTTTTTTCCCCTTGCTTCCTAATGTCTAGCTAAATAAATAACATCAGCCAAGGTTTGAGGTTTCAACAACTTAACCACACCCTTAATATCACCCTTTAACCCGCAAACAAGCCTAGAAATGAAGAACTCTTCAGTCAAACCCTTTTGTTTCTCCACAATTAGTCCACTTAACTCCTCGTACCTATCATAGTATTCATTCACAGTTCCAGTTTGCAATTTCTTTTATACTTATCATGTGGATCATCATGTTCCAGAGTATAGGTCCTTTATCAGAGGATCTAAACCATCTTTTGGCTTTGCCCTCCATATGTATTGATGCAAATCTAACCTTACAGAACTCCTTCATTGGATTGAAATTGAAATATTCATCACATTTGTATAACCACCCTTGAGGATCTGGACCATATAATATGCATTATGTTGTGGGTGTTGGTAGGAATGGTAAGGAGGTAAAAATTGATGTCCAGTTTGTACAACATTGTAATAGGAATATAGCATGAACTATCACCTTCATAAACATGGCTTGAAGGAATAAATTGGGGTATGTGTTTAGTGAAATTAGGTCGAGTATTTTGTGGTGGAGTGAAGTGATGTTGAGTGAATGTGTGGTAGATCTATAGAAGACATTAAAACAAGACTAACAAACTGTGTAAGACTCATAAACAAACTGAGTAAGACTCATGAACAATCATAAAGATATTACCAGTATGTGGCGTTGTTAAACCAGATTTATCCCACACTTGAATAATGAAATGCTTGCTGGGGAAGTTTATGGTTTCCAGCCTATATACTTAGTATGTATAAGAACTATAAAGAAGACTCAAGAACATTTAAAGAAAATGATGAGCCCGGATCTACTGGACCGGGCCCGCGCTCGGTCTGGTCCAAGGAACCAGTGACGTGGCAGTTCCTAAACCGCTGGGGGGGAAGACCGCGGACAGATAGGCCCTTGAGGTCAAGACCGCGTCCCTCCCCGCATTAATCTTATCAAAGACCGGAAGGATCCTGACCGCTATATTCTTGCCCGCACGACCTGTGACCGTTGGGTCCGTGCCCGCAGATTGTATGTCCGCGGGGACCCATGCCCGCAGTAGGCGTGACCGCATCAACCGTGCTCGCGTCATATACCTTTGAATGCGGCCAAAATGTTGACCGCGGGCACATGCCTGCTTCCCGGTTAATGTCAAGCCTTACTGAGCAAGTTAAGCTTACTGGCTCTGACAGGCCACTTGCCGGCTCCCCCATCACGCATTCAATGCGGCTCAGTCAGGCGCCTACTATTCCATTTAATGCTCCAAGCCGGCTACACGGCTCATGTCCCTTTCAGCCATGCCCCCTCTGCAGTCAATGTTCCCTCCCTGACAAGGCCAATTAGCTGCGGACACGTGTAGCTGGTCAAATATCAAAGTGCCCCCTAGGGCTGATCTCACTGCTTACATCAACAAGCACCATGGCATTGCCTATAAATAGAAGGCCTTTATCCCCTTGGGCAAGGTAAGTTCCATATACAATTGAGTAAGCCATATTACTCTAAACCCTACACACACACACTCCAAGGTATTCAAAGCCTTATTATCTCAGTATTCTTACTCTCACACCCGAGGGCCTGAGTTGGAGTAACATCCAACTTTGACCTTAACGGTGCTTCTTTGTGTTGTGATTTAAGTACCCACAAACCACTTAAATATCCTAGCCAGATATCCTCGAACCGCTCCTGACCCTGAACAGCTTGGCGTCATCAGTGGTTCCATTGCCGGGAAGAAGAACAGTTTAATCTTTTCTTTATTTACTTCCCGTGTATTTTGTTTTCAAGGCACCTCTCGTGTCCTAAACAAAGTGAGTGCCGAAAGGCTCTTCTTTTTTCCATCAGCTTTTCACAGAATATGTCTAAGATACTGGAAAACGCTGGTCATTTGACCTTGGAGGATGAGAACCAAGCCTCACCCTCCGCTATCAATAAGGGAAAACAAACTAACTCTGTCTTCAATGAATCGGGGGCCCGTTCCAGTCTGCTCACACCCTTTCCCCCGGTCAGAAAGCCATGCACAAGCTCACAGACCAAATACGTGCTGAAAAAGCACAAGCCCTCCTAAACAGAAGTCCCAAAACTCCGCAAGCTCCCCCCAGAAACACCACCATGAGCACTCCTCTCTCCCCGGAGCAAATCCTAAGGAGACAAGAAATTCTGGACTCCAAATCCAAGCTAGTCGCTGAGGCCATGGTGATTGCCGACCAACAGTTGGAAATGTTCGAAATAGAGGCCAATGGAGGGCTACAGTTTCCACAAGGGTCCCAAAGGTTCTCCCAACGAGCTCCCGCTAAATCACTTGCTAGTCAAGCTGCGGGGGCAAACCGGGTGGAACCAACCCTTGAGCGCGGACAGTTGGCCAAGCGCAGTGTGGTGCACGTGGATGATAGCGAGGAGATTGGCGAAGAGGCGCAGTCTAATCAACGTGTGAGGCCCCAAGCACTACCCCTGGCTCCGGCCAAGGGGAAGGCCGTGGCTCCACGTAATAAAAAACAGAAGATTGATAGCCAGAACCCTGAGTTCGTTGATTTCATGCAGAAAATTTGGGAAACCCATCAGAAGGCAGCCCAAAAATGTGGTCGCACAATGGATGCCTTCAGCGACAAGATCGCGCGGGCACCTATCCAGAAGGGGAACCCCCCCCCCCAGATGGATACATATGATGGTTCCAAAAATGCGAGGAGCCACATGGGTCGATTTGAGGGCCAAATGGCATTATTCTCCGCGGATGAATCTGTAATGTGCAAAGCCCTAGCTGCCACTTTCACGGGCAAGACCCTATCCTGGATGCTGGCTCTCAAACCCCGCTCCATCAACTCTTTCGGCCACTTCAGGAACATTTTTCTTAATGCCTTTGCTGGAGCCGGGGTGCCCGCTAGACCAAAGACAGATCTTGTCTGTGTCAAGCAGGCCCCCACTGAATCCACAAAAGATTACATTGCCCGCTTCAGAAAGGTGAGCGAGGAGATAGTGGATCTGGAAGAGGGGGATATTAGACTTTGCTTTGAGGGAGGCCTCACCTCCTCCTTCCTGAAATTGAATTTCGCCTCCAGCCAACCAAAAACAGTGGAGGAGTTGTATGAAAGGGCTTCTGCCATTGCCTCTGCCGAGGAGAGCAATATGCCCGTTCCCCGAGCTTCAACCAAGGAAAGAATAAGCCAAGTTCAGGAGACCACCCCAGAGGTTGCCCAAGTTAACAACCAGGGCAAAAACAGAGGCCGTGGGTCGGACAAACTCCGGAAAAAAGTTGCGGAAACAGTCTACACCGAGCTCACCGAGCCACGAGCAGTGATCATGAGGGCATCAGATTTTCCTCCTCCTCCCCCCATGCTCAGAAAACCAAGCGAGAGGAGTAGGACAAAGTTCTGCGAGTATCATAATGATCACTAGCACGGAATGTAAGACGCTTCCGGCTAAAGAGAGTAATTCAAGCAGAGAATCAATGACGGGAACTAACCGTATGGATCATGGAAACAACTGTGCCCCCAATAATAACCAACAGCGGGCACGAAACCCTCGTGGTCCCGAGAGGGTGGAAAGAGACAATTTTGAGGATGACGACGGAGACTACAATATAAACTTCATTGGAGAAGAACCTCCCTCCAACAAACAGCTCTCCCTCCAAATCCGGACATTAGAGAAGGTTTTCTCCGTCCCCGCAATGGCTCCGGAAGAAGAGCAAGAAATTGGGTTCAAAAGGAGTGAACTTGCCTCCACCCTTTTTCATTCCACTCAGCCTCTCACCCTCAGAATGAGAATCAACCGGGCAAACATAGGCCGAGTGTTGATAGATACGGGAGCTGCCCGCGATATACTCTACTACCACACGTTGGTAGGAATGAGAATGACTGAAGCACATCTTTTTCCATACGCGGGCATGCTTGAGGGCTTCACAAATCACGCCGTAAGGGTAAAGGGGACGATTGTGTTTGACGTAACTATTGGGGAAAACCCATGCAGAAGACGGCCAAGATAACTTTCATGGTGGTCGATCTTCCTTCCCGTACAATGCCATTCTCGGCAGAATCGTCGAGCCGAATTGGGAATAGTTGCGTCCGTTCCCCACCAAAGGGTGAAATTTAACACCCTGGCGGGGTTGCTACCATCAAGAACCAGCCCGGGAGATTCCTCCGAGCACTTGAGGAAAAAAGGAAAGAACAGAAAGGCCAGGCATCCTGCCCGCCAATACAGGGCGAGGACAAATCAATAGAGGGAAAAGGCGAGGACAAATCAAAAAAGGGAAAAACCCTTGCTCTCCCGCCGGCACCCATACCAATTGGCATGCTTTCTTTCCATTCCACGAAGGTGGAGCTCAAGACGAGCAGAAAATCAAAGCAATTGGCCCCTATTGAGGGAGGTTATATTGATCGGGAATAGAGGGAAGATTGACCGCGATATCATATACTCTATGGCAACACCGACTCGGAGCTCAGGTCAACCCCCCAACCATAATCATTGACTCCTTGCACAACCGTGAAATCAGCGACCTCCAACCTAACGACGAGCTCGAGGAGGTGGTAATCAATCCCCACTTCCCCGAGCAAACAGTTAAGGTCGGCCTGGAAATTCACAGCGAGGAGAGAAGAATCCTGATCGAATTCTTAAGGGAAAATTGTGATGTGTTCGCTTGGAGGGTGGAAGATATCTGGGAATCGGCAAGGACGTGATCCTTCACAAAATAAACGATGACCCATCCTTCAAAAACATTCATCAGAAATCAAGGTACTTCTCTCCGGAGAAAGAAATTGCGATCAAGGAAGAGGTGGAAAAATTGTTAAAAGCGGGGATAATCAAGGAGATTTCCTACCCCAAATGGCTGGCCAATGTGGTAATGGTCAAAAAATCCAACGGCAAATGGAGGATGTGTGTTGATTTCACCGATCTCAACAAGGCATGTCCCAAGGATTGTTTCCCTCTTCCTCGCATTGACAGATTGGTGGATTCTATAGCCGGCCACAGAGTATTGAGCTTCATTGATGCATACTCCGGCTACCATCAGATCCAAATGGCTCCTGAAGATGTCCGCTCTGTAGCTTTCATCGCTGCGGGCAAGACTTACTGCTACAAAATGATGCCCTTCGGGTTGAAAAACGCAGGAGCCACCTATCAAAGAATGGTCAATCTGGTTTTCAAAAACCAACTAGGCAGAAATCTTGAGGCCTACATTGACGATATGGTTATAAAGACTAAGGAAAACTCCCACGAGCTCGACGTGGAGGAAACCTTCAAAAACTTGCGTCGCAATAACATGAAGCTAAACCCCCTTAAGTGCGCTTTTGGGGTCAAGGCGGGCAAGTTCCTCGGGTTCATGGTCAATCAAAGAGGGATAGAGGCTAATCCAGAGAAAATCCAAGCCCTGTTGGACATGAAACCTCCTGCTTGCGTGAAGGATGTCCAAAAACTCAATGGTCGCATCACCGCACTTGGCCGCTTCATCTCGCGGTCAGCAGAGAGATGCCTCCCTTTCTTCAAAACTCTCAAAGGGGGGAAGAGAGCTGATGAATTTACATGGAGCACTGAGTGCCATCAAGCTTTTGAAGAAGTCAAAACATACCTCGGGCAGCCACCTCTACTCAGCAGCCCAGTGCCCGGGGAAGAACTTTTTCTGTTTTTAGCAAGCATCGATCCGGGCAAAGAGCCGGCCGTTCTTGTAAGGGAGGAGAATAACTCCCAGAAACCAGTTTATTATGTATCTAAGGCACTGTCCGCCGTAGAAGGGCGTTATCTTAATATAGAGAAGTTAGCTTACGCCTTGCTTGTATCTGCTCGAAAATTAAGAGCCTACTTTTCTGCACACCCTATAACTGTATTAACTGAGGCTCCGCTTAGAAAGGTTTTACACAAACCAGAGTCCTCGGGGAGAATGCTAGCTTGGTCTATCGAACTCACTGAGTTCCAGATCACCTACTCCCCGAGAAAGACAATCAAAGCGCAGGCCTTAGTAGATTTTGTGGTAGAATCATCATTCAAAATGGCGAACAGCGACCTGGGAAAAAGAAAGCGGGCAGAATCTGAAGAAGTCCCAAGTAGCCCGAGCACAGAAATCACACGGCCAAGGGAGCATCCAGAGGAGGTATGGATTCTATACGTGGACGGCTCAGCGAGCAAGTTGATTAGTGGCGCGGGCATACTTCTGATTGCACCCTGCGGGGAGAAATTTAAGAGAGCCTTGAGGTTCAAGTTCGAAGCATCAAATAATCAGCCGAGTATGAGGCGATTATAGCAGGCATGGAATTGGCAAGAGACTTGGGAGTTCAGAATATAGAGATCAATAGTGACTCTCAGCTCATACTTAATCAAATTAAGGGGGAATATGATACTATCAACCCAGTACTAACTCAGTACTATGGCCTTGCAAAAACCCTCATCAAAAATTTCACCTACTATGAGCTGAACCAAGTCATGAGAGAGGATAATGTGGAAGCTGACCTCCTCTCCAGAATAACAGATCAAGAAATTGATGAGTTGGAGGCAGATTGCCAGATCGAATTCACAGAGAGGCCTGCTATAGATCGGATTCAGATAAACAATATTGAGGATCAAGTAAGGGACTGGGTAGATGAAATGAAGGATTACATCGAGAAGCAAACCCTCCCCGAGGACCCAAGAAAGGCTAGAGCCATCGAACGGTGTCCGCGAAATACCTCGTCCTCGATGGGGTACTTTTTCGACGATCATTCACCAAGCCTTTGCTGAGATGTGTCAAAACTCACATGGTCACCAACTTACTCTATGAGGTCCATGAAGGAGTTTGTGGCGGACATCCAGGTGCTCGCACCCTCTCAGACAAGATCAAATTCCAAGGATTCTTTTGGCCCACAATGAGAAGGGATGCACAGGAGTATGTAAGAAAGTGTGATAAGTGTCAGAGATTTGCAGACATCCCTAGACTACCATCAACAGAGCAAACTTTGGTCATACCATCGTGGCCGTTTGATACGTGGGGAATTGATCTCATTGGACCATTCCCAACTGCTAGGGGAAACATCAAGTATGCTGTGGTGGCCGTGGATTATTTCACCAAGTGGACAGAAGCCAAGGGATTAGCCACTATCTCCGAGGAGAATACAATCAATTTTGTCCACGATCACATCTATTGTCGATTTGGGATTCCCCGAGCAATTATTTCAGACAATGGCACCCAATTCTCTGCGAAATTCACTGCTGAATGTGTGAGAATGAAGGTGCAACACCGTAAGTCCGCAGTTGCCTATCCTCAGGGAAACGGCCAAGCTGAGGCCGCGAACAAGCTAGTTCTGACCGCCCTAAAGAAAAATTTGGAGGGGCGAGGAGGACGATGGTTGGACGAGCTCCAGACCGCATTATGGGTTGTCCGCACAACTACAAGGAATTCTACGGGAGAAACTCCTTTCTCGCTCACGTATGGGTCAGAGGCAATGGCTCCAGTTGAGGTTGCCCTACCCTCGTACAGAGTCACATACTTCGACGAGTCTCAAAACGAGGCAAACAGAAGGTGTGACCTGGACGATCTCGAAGGAAAGAGAATGCGGGCATATGAAAAAATGGTGAACTACAAGCAGAAAGCGAAGAAGCACCACGACAAAAGAGTAAATAGGAGGAGTTTTTCAGTTGGAGACTGGGTACTCAGAAGCGTAGAGGTCCAAGGGACCCAACCTGGTTTCAACAAACTATCCCCGAAATGGGAGGGTCCATATGAGGTCACAAAAATAGTCAAAGAGGGCACCTACATATTGCGACCAAAAGGGGGAGAAGAGCTTAAGCACGCTTGGAATAGCGACCACCTTAAGAGATACTTCTTTTAAAATCTTTGTAATTTTTTGGAAGGAGTATAGACTATGTGTATATATAAGGGAAGTTATCATCATATTTCATCATATTTTGATGCAAAAACCTATTCCCACCAGACTCAAAAGCTAAAGTGGATGCCCGCAAGCGGATGCCAGTAGGTTAAAGAGCAAACATATGAGCTCCTACCTACCGATGCGCAACGATCTTTCGGTCCGCAAGCCTATATGAGTACAAAGATCCATTACGATCCGTACTCCGATCGCGAGGAGGATACCCTGTCCTGCCCGCGTGACACCACCAAGAATAAGTGGATATAGATGCCAGCGAGGACAAGGGCCAAGGTTCTTGTCCCCGCTCAGTGAGCGAAGGTCCTCGTTAGGGCTGTTACTCGTATGCCTGTATGTGACAAAGGCCTACATATAAGCCCATTACCAGATCGCCAGAAGACCCTCACACAAAACTCCAAGGGGTTTTGAATAAAGGGTCAAAAAAGCGTGAACCACCATTAGTGGATACAGATGCCAGTAGGTTAAAGGGCCGCTATGCTAAATATGCCCCTACCTACTGTTGCGCGGACTATAGCTTCACGGCCACACTCTGCATGCCCTAGGAAGGTAGCTTGCCTTGGCTGCTTTTGACTTACACCACGGCTCGCAAGGCTGGGAATAAGTGTAAACGGATGACAGTGATCAAAAGAGTTTTTACAAAGCCAAACAGACAAAGGGGGTTAAGGCCCCAAAGTTTGCCACAAGGCCAAACAAAAGCGATCACAGATGAATAAGGCTGACTCTCACAAAAAATCCAAGTGATTTTGAATAAAGAGTTAGGAAAACTCAAAAAATGCGGACAAAGGGCCTACTAAGCTTTTTTCCGCAGAAGGAGAGTATAAAGTTTAATTACAAGTCAAAAAAGCTAGAGAAAGAGCAAGAATGCAAGTATTAAGGTACTTCAAAAATTGCGAGCACTCAAAACAGCCTACAAGACAAGTAATTAAAGAGAATAAGTTACAGAAAAATGCTTCTATTACCAAGGAAAAATAATTACAAAAGTCCTACACTATTACAAAA
The DNA here is from genome assembly GCA_022495995.1 of Adenophora triphylla var. japonica. Lineage (NCBI taxonomy): Eukaryota > Viridiplantae > Streptophyta > Magnoliopsida > Asterales > Campanulaceae > Adenophora > Adenophora triphylla. Next base: position 188,490 of record JAFEMH010001466.1, on the reverse strand, counting down.
AGGTCCTAATCTATTACAAAAAGAAAAAACAAAAAACCTATACTATTGGAGCTGGATCCTTGTCGCATCAGCATTCTCTGTGGCCGCACCTTCTGTGCCCGCTTCAACAGTTGGAGTAGGGGAAGGAAGACGGGTCATCAAAACCTCTGTGATAGGATCAGAGGTGGGCTCAGCAGAGACCGGGGCAGGAGCTGCCCGCTGAGGAAAAAGATCTCCTATGGCAGGCCCATCAGGAAGAACGCGAGCAAGGGCCTCCCCGAGTGATATCGGGTTCTCCCCAAATCGAAGTTCATCCAGATCGGCGATCAGGCTAAGGGCCGTCACTTCTGCCACGGGAGGCAAAGAGGCCGCAGCGGACAACTCCAAGCCCTTTACCTCGTCCTCGGACAGAGGAACTAACGCATGCCCGGGCAAGCATTCATCATCCGTAGCAACAAGCGAGCCAATCAAGGCCAACTCCTGCACGGTAAACTTGCCCGTGGCCGCGAAGTTCCGAATCTGTGTCCGGACCCCGGCCTCATACTGAGCCAGATTCTCATTATTCAGCCAATTCTTAAAATCCTCGGAGTTTTTGTACTCCTCCACAGCTTCTTTGCGGGCCTCTGCCAGCATCCTCTCCCTCTCCAACTCAAACTGCGTAAGGGGTAGCAGTTTCTCGGAGAGCTCATCCGCCTTAGCCTCCAGGAGTTTGACTGACTCCTCAGCAGCCCCCAGCTTGGTCGCGAGCTCGTTATTTCTTTGCTCGAGCTGGCTCTTGTGCCCGCGGAGCTCATCCCGCTGACCTTTCGCCTTTTCAAGGCTTTTCTCCAGCTCGGTCACCCTATCCTGGAAACCCCTCAGATCGGTCTCCTTAGTGGATAGGGCTTTCTCCTTCTCATCAAGAAGGGAGTTTAAGGTCCCCACCTTCTCCTGAGCCTGCTCCAGCTCGCGGAGTTTGCTCGCCAGGTCCTTGGTGTTGCTCTCCAACTCCACGGACAGGCTGTCGCAAGTCTCCCTCAGCCTCATGGCCTTGTTGCCCACCTGCGAGGAAGAAAGTCAGAATTGTGTGGATACAAAAGGCTAAGTGAAGAGACCGGCAGAAAGGTCCCTACCTCAGTAAGGGCAATCCCAATATCTCCCATCAGGGCCGATGGGTTCTCCTTCTCAGCCACATGGTGGTAGAAGTCAGGGGCAAAAAGCCTGTTGATCAGCCCAATACCCACAGCAGAATTCTGGGAGGACCGGGAATATAAATCCACCCCAGTGATAGCGGGCACTTCCCCCACCTGTTTCCTCTTCTCCCATGCCTCCTCGCGGGTGGCCAGGGAGGAGATTGGGTAAGATACCGAGCAGATGGTCCCCGCAGTAGGGGGAGCAATGGTGGAAGCAGAGGCAGATGCAGTTGAGCCCCGAGCTTGGGTCTCCACCACCTTCTGGGACTTAGAAGCCCTCTCCTTGTGCATTGGGTCCGCATCCCTCTCGTTCCTCTTCCGAGAGTCCCCTCGGTAGCCAGAAGGAATTGTGCGGCCGGGGGAGGTTGCGCGGAGAGCGTTGGCCGGAGGAGGACCCCTGGGGGGTGGAGGCAAATTCTCAGTGGTAGGAATGACCTTGGGAGCAGAGAGAGGCTCCCCGCTCTTCCTACTGACAACGGGCACGGTCTTATCCTTGGCAGGGACCCCTCCCATTACAGTTTGCCTCTTGTTAGCAGCCTCCCTATTGGCCTGCTTGTTCTTGGCCTTCATCTGAGCAGCACTTAAGGGGGCCATCAGAAGTTATACTCCTCGGGGTCTACTCTGGAGAAAAAGAAAATGGTTAGAAGGCAAATCAAAAAAATCGAAAGCAAAATAAATTGGCAAACAGTTTTTGAAAAAATTAGAGACCGATGAGTTCGGGGGGATCGCACTCAGCGCCCAGCATGCAGGTCTTACAGTCAGCCTCAAATTGATAGTGCTCGTGCACCCTCCAATCAGGGTCACGGGGCAAAGGCTCTATTGCTACTCTGGGGGCATGTGGGGCGCCCTCCCTGCGAGGAGCCACCCCCGAGTAGATTAATAGGGGCTCATCTACGACAATTGTGCCCACATCATAAACGGGCTCCTCCCCGCTATCCAAGTAAAGGGCCAGATGCCTCTCTATGGCACAGCGCATAGCATCGGCAGAGGATGGGTCCGGATAACTGGTAGCGGCCACCTTCATCGGAACTGGACTTGAAGGTTTGGGGAAAGGCCAGCCAAACCTGGACTCAATGACCAAGACATCCCTCTGGTTCCATTGGTCAAATTTGTTTGAAGGGTTAGAGAAAGTCCGGGTTGAATAGTTCCTAGCCTTCAGACTCAGGATGTTGCGGCTGACCTGGTTTTGATAATAGGCGTAAAGCCCGGCCAGGGTAGGTTCATGGCCCAGGAATCTGCAGACAGCTATGAAGGAAACTATGGCCCTAATGGTATTGGGAGTCAGATTCATGGGGAGGCAGCCGTTGAACTCCAGAAAAAAGTAGAAGAATGGGTCCAGGGGCAATCTCAGGCCATTCTCAAATTGGGCACCATAAAAAACCAAGGCCTTATTGTCCTCGTGACATCGCCCATCGTTTCGGCCGCAGCTTGTCTTTATCCTTCAAATGTACGTGCCCAAGGGTGCGGACACGGAAAGCTTTGCGGTCAATGTTGTACACTTCGTAAATATCCTCCTCCCAGTTGAGGGTAGCCACCTCCTTGGTTTTCTTACCGCGGCCACGACCAGGGTTCACCTCAGCAGCCGGCCTCTTACCCTTATTTCGGGCAGGGGCCACCTCTGCCTCCTCCTCAGAGTCAGGGTCAGAAAAGGCATCCACAATATTCGTGGTCTCAGCGGCCTTCTTAGAGGTTCCCGCAGCCCTCCTAAGTTCGACCTCGCGGTCATCCTCCTCGGTCTCCGTGCTCGTCGAGCCAAAGAGACCGGTTTCATCACCGCGGGCAGAGGTTACCTCAGGTTCATATCCCCCACCTCCGGCCACCTGGAAATTCAGAGGCTCCAGCTCCTCGCTACTACTCAGTTCAATTGGGTTGGCACCAGGGGCCGCTGGCACAACATTGGGAAAAACAGTTCTCAAGGGCAGAACATCTAGAGGGTTATTCAGGTCCCCGGTGCTCGGTGCCCGCACCTCATTAGTTTGATCAGGGTCCATTAGTTCACACTTCTCCCAGTCAGTTATTTGTCCAGGGATACGGATCGCTCTCCTCACTAGTTCGACGGCGTTCAGAGCCTGATCTCTCTCGCGGGGAAACCTGCACAAAACCCCCATTACAAAGTTTCTCAGCCTACGAGAATCTCCCAACACCAGTACATCCCGGTTATATATGTATTTTCTCTTGCCCTCCCACAACCGGGGTGGGACGAACGGCCCCCAATCTGCTTTCTCACAGAAATACAGAAAACACCTAAGGGATAGTCTTATCCACCCCAATCCTACCTTCCTAAAGATACCACCAGTCTGTTTACAGACGACAAAGATATCAGGGGTGGACCTATCTCCTAGTTCTATGGGACGGCGGGGTCCAAATTCGCGAGTGGTCATTTCGTTCAAAACCCAGAAAAGAAAAAACAGAAGGAGATGAAGAAGAAAAACACCCAACAAATACTTACGAAGGAAAACTTGAAGGTTGGATTCGGAGAAACACTAGCACGGATTTCGCAGCAAACAATTTCTCTCTAGGCTCTTCGAAGGTTTGGAAACGATAAAAGGGTTGGAGGTTTAAGGGTTTGATATTTATAAGGCCTACCTATACGGGTTAACCCGTTAACCCGTATTAATTAGCCCACAAATCCTACCTCGGACCCTGAACCGTCTCCAACATTTGAAAATTCGAAAATTAAATAAACTTTGCATTTATTACCCCCCTTGGATGAGCGACACGTACCCCTGTACGTACCACTAACCCGTCTTTTCATCTGCCAAGGGGCCCACCTGTTAACCGGGAGGCACACCATGCAAGAGACCACGTGTCACTCACTGGTGCCTCCTGAACGTTCCCATAGGCCCATGGGGCCAAGCAACAAACAACGAAAACGCTAACACTGGTGCTCGCCAAAGCGGCGATCCAATCCTACTGAGCTTCTAGTACCTCCTCGCTCAGACCATAAATAATCACACTCGGAGCTAGGGGCCATTGATGAGCCCGGATCTACTGGACCGGGCCCGCGCTCGGTCTGGTCCAAGGAATCAGTGACGTGGCAGTTCCTAAACCGCTGGGGGGGGGAAGACCGCGGACAGATAGGCCCTTGAGGTCAAGACCGCGTCCCTCCCCGCATTAATCTTATCAAAGACCGGAAGGATCCTGACCGCTATATTCGTGCCCGCACGACTCGCGACCGTTGGGTCCGTGCCCGCAGATTGTATGTCCGCGGGGACCCATGCCCGCAGCAGAGGCGTGACCGCATCAACCGTGCTCGCGTCATATACCTCGATCGCGGCCACAATGTTGACCGCGGGCACATGCCTGCTTCCCGGTTAATGTCAAGCCTTACTGAGCAAGTTAAGCTTACTGGCTCTGACAGGCCACTTGCCGGCTCCCCCATCACGCATTCAATGCGGCTCAGTCAGGCGCCTACTATTCCATTTAATGCTCCAAGCCGGCTACACGGCTCATGTCCCTTTCAGCCATGCCCCCTCTGCAGTCAATGTTCCCTCCCTGACAAGGCCAATTAGCTGCGGACACGTGTAGCTGGTCAAATACCAAAGTGCCCCCTAGGGCTGATCTCACTGCTTACATCAACAAGCACCATGGCATTGCCTATAAATAGAAGGCCTTTACCCCCTTGGGCAAGGTAAGTTTCATATACAATTGAGTAAGCCATATTACTCTAAACCCTACACACACACACTCCAAGGTATTCAAAGCCTTATTATCTCAGTATTCTTACTCTCACACCCGAGGGCCTGAGTTGGAGTAACATTCAACTTTGACCTTAACGGTGCTTCTTTGTGTTGTGATTTAGGTACCCACAAACCACTTAAATATCCTAGTCAGATATCCTCGAACCGCTCCTGACCCTGAACAGCATGGCGTCATCAGAAAACTTATGAACAAAGAAGAACTAGAGAGACGGAAGAGATATATATCCACAACGTTCATTTCGCTATAGCTATTCCCGTACAGGCAGTCGATGGATCGGCTACTTTGATACCAACTTGTACAGACAAATGTGAATTTGAAGAAAATGTAGAAATGTAAAAACTAATTGAAATCAGAATTGGCAAATATCTCATGCCTTTTTCATTGAAAATATCCCCTATCTAAATGAAGGGGAAGAACAACTACGTACCTTCCAACTTACACATTCCCTCGATCATTCATGCATCATCATGTGATCATTACGTGTTCACTAACAGTCACAAGACTACTTAAACAGAACTATGATGACAACCCTAACCTTTATGTAGTCTATAACTGGCAAAAGACAATTTAACCCCCTTCTACTTCTCAAGTCACCCTTCCCTCTCTGTTACATTCTCCATTATCCCTCTTTAATTCATTCTCTCTTTCTGTGTGAATTGTGAATAGTTTATGTTTTTTAGATGAAAAAGAATTAGAGATGGAAGCGGGTGATAAAGGTGAAAGTAATCAAGGGTGCACAAAATAAACAAGTGGATGTATTAGTTCCCAAGTAGTGATGTTATTGAAATTGAGCAAGTAATAGAATACGCATTATAGGATATGAGGAATCGATCATTAAAAGTTATGCTAAAAATTGTGATGTTATTGGTTATGTAACACAACAAGGGAGGCAACCATGTTGTTGGTAAAAGACGTAAGCGTGGACGCAAATTTTTTAAAATAAAATAAATGTCACCTAATTGTCGTACGCATCATAATTATTTTGTTTAATAAATTGTTAGACATTACTTTATGCAAATATCCTCAATATATGGGTTCATCACTGTAGACACCCCGATCTAGCACCCCCTAATAAATTCTAAATTGGTTTAAATTCGACAATCAACCTAGAAAATCCTATCTAGTCACGCGGAAATCCCAGGTAGCCTTAATGGTGTAGAATTTAGAAAATTGAGTCAATATTCATACGCAGGAAAATTCGATAATTGGATATATATTTCGAAAAATGGACCTTGAGACCACGAACAGAGGCCAGGAATATTAAAACAATCCATTACACCAATTTGTGCTCCTAAAATTTTATTATGCTATTCCTTACTTGTTAACGAATTTCAGACATGCCATTAAATAATATTTCAAGCAATTTTTGTGTTGGATCGAGTTAGACCGAAGTACCAAATTTATCTGAAGTAGCAGTTACTAGTTACTGCACAAATAACCGGACAAAAATAGTAAGAGCAGTGCAAGAGGAGACTAACACGTCAAAGACATCATTTTACGCTTGTCATAGACCAACAAGTGCCCTGCCATGAGTGGCCAACAAGAAAAGGGACCGGCCAGTCAAAAGATGACATGTGGCGAATGAAGATTCAAAATCTGATAGATTGGTATTGTACGACACTACGATGCTAAATTCGTATCCTACGACATTGATTTTCTGATTTGTTATAAGCCTTCCTTTCGATCTTCGCACACACCCCCTAAATTCACACCAAATAAACCCTTGACCCCTAAAACACCCCTAGATACTATTAGGGGTCGCTAAGGTCATTTATGACCACGTCCCTCCTCCTAAATACCCTTCTTACTCTCATTTCTAACACAAGGGACTCACTCCCTACCACTACAACCACACCATAAACACTTTCCCTAGCTCTAAACATCAGCCCCTAAACCGCCACAACAACACCCTACAACCATCACAAACCACCACAAATCAATCACTGCAAAACACTAGCAAACTAAGCTCTCTCAAACAACAACAACAACAAAAATGTCTTCCCTTGAGTAGACTAAAGGAAACATACCCTCCTCATGGTTATGTATAAATTTCTTTCTTGTAATCTCCTTATGCAGCAATGTAAACCTTTATGTTAAAGTAGTTGAGGTACTAGCTACTTGTTCTCCATATGAATATATAATGTTCTTTTCAACTTTGTTCTTCATCTTTTCTCTCCATATTCTTCCTATTCCCCGTAAAATATTCCGACCTTCGTGTAAATGTGAGTTTCTCAACATGTTTGATAGTCCATTTCTTGTGTAGAAATAGTTCTTGTACTTATGCTATGAAAATGATGTTTCTCTTCAAAGTCTCTAATTTGATCTCTTTTTTTATTTCATGTCCATCCATGTTTATACTTGTTTTCATGCTAATGAAACCTCTAATATTTTTATAACATGATAGGGTAGATACATGCCAAGTCTCATGCTTAGAATACATGCTTAAGTCAAGTTTTGGTAATAATGTTTAGGTGAATGACCAAAATATTCAACGTATTTTCACGATTTTTACGATCATTGCAATGTACTATCTAGTGATATTTTAATGCAATGTACTTTATCACTTCGTTATAAATAATGCAATTTACGTACTATTTTCATGCACCGTACTTTTTAATTTTATCTCAAATAATGCAACCAAATTGTACTATTTGTAACAAGATTAGAAAGTACGTTGCATTATTTTGTTATTAGATAGTACACTACCTTTATTGAAATCAAGAGTATAGTACATTGAATAAGTTGGTAATTATTCCAATGATGTTTACTATGCGCAGTTGATGTTCATGAAAATCTTTTTGCGTGATTCAAAGTTTACATGTTAGCTAACTCATAATGGAAACTAAGCATGCATTTACTTGATTTTTGGACTTCTGAAGACCTCCATTCCATTTTTGTTTTAAAGATCTTGTTCTCGGATTAACACATGCTTTGTTTTCAACCTAAAATGTCATAACACTTTTAACCTAGAAAAACTCATTTTATGAAGTTGAGTTTTGGTGTGCTTCATGTTCATGATGTGTTCTAAAAAGTTGATGTTTCGTGTTTTTCTTGATTCATATGTTGAAATGCTATGTTCAATCCATCTTCGATATACCCTGCTTTTTCGGTTATGGCAAATTATTGCTTTGTGTTCTTGACATCTTTTAGACATAAAGTTTAAACCAAATCATAAATAAATTCATGAGTGTTTAATGTGTTGGGAAGGAATCTCATTCACTATTTTTAACCATTAAAAATTAAAATTATTAAAATTAATTTTGATTTTTTTTTGGGATTCAAACAGTAAGAAGATTTATAGATTTTGGTTCAAAGAGCACATGGATCTGTTAAATGTGAATGCTAAATGTAGTTACTTAAGCTATTTATTTTCCCGATCTCAATTATTATTTGTTCATGTCTATTTAAAGTGTGCCTTGATTGAATGATTGAGAAAAATAGAGAAAAATGAAATAGGCATATTGTGAATAACCAAACTACTATTTTGACTATCCCCATTGACGAATCTTGTGAGAGGGTCACCATGGGTCACAACAAAAAAGAAAAAGAAAAGAAAAAGAAAAATTCACTAAAATGCATGGCCTGGGCGGCCAGCCAACCGAGGTTGGCACAAGTTGGGTCACCAAAATGGGACATGAACAGAATAAAAGTAACGAGTTAGGCCCAGCGAGTAAAGCCCAATCACTTATCTATTATTGCCACCACATTCTCAGCGGGTTAGGCCCAAATTATTACTGGGCCCAAGGCCCATCAACATGATCAGTCGACCTAAGCTCATTGTCCGACCTACAAGGTCCCGACCTAGCTTGGTCCGACTCTACGATCCATATGCTATTCGGGTATGGTTCAGCCTTACCCATCAGTCAGGTCGACCTAGACCCAACAGGCGACCTCGACCTACATCGTTACGTCAACCTACAGAGTCCTGGTGTACCTACAATTCTTTGCGTGATGAGACTCCCTACAAATCAGGAGTTATCTATGGATAAGATCTCTAAATACGTATCTGTTCCACAAACATGGGATTTCATGCAATCCTACCACAAATACAACTCTCATCAACAACTATAAATACAAGGCAACATCAACCGTTCCAAGGTAATTGCTCTTTGTTATTTTGAATACATTTGTTCATTATAATATTTGAGCTCTCATACACCATACTTACTCTCACGCCCGAGGGTCATCGCCGAAGACCATTCCGGCTAGTCGTAGGTTCTGTGTTTCAGGTCAAGGAGCCAAGTGATTAGTCTTGCCACGTGGACGGAGATTAATAAGCACGATTCTTGCAGCATCAGTTTGGTTTCATTGTCGGGAATCGTGCGTGTTTGACCTCGTAAATATTTACAACCCACAATCATGGTGACTGCGGATGGACATGTTTCTGATGCCTCAGACGAACCCAACGAGGGAAATACTAATGCTAATGCTAATGCTAATGCTGGAGACCGCAACGTCAATATGCCTCCTCCTCCTCCACCTTGTCATCACGCTAGGGCGACGCGTTCAAATAGTATTGTTGATGGCAGGGGTTTGCCAGATGGTAGGAGGGAGAAGCGACCTATGGCCGACCAAGGAGTACAACCTCCTCCAAAACGTCCCCAAGCAGGGCGAATGGCTGCAGGCGACAGACCGGGTCCCTCAACCGATCCCCTTAGCAAAAAGGAGATGCTTTTGGAGCGAGCTAGAATACTGGCCGAGCTAATAGCAATGGAGGAGGAGACAGAGCAGGCCGACAGAAGGTCAGAGAGGGCAGCCCCCTCCCAGGTTTCTAACAGGCAGCCCGAGAGAAGCGTTAGGCAAGGAGGAAGTGCCCAACAGAATGACGAGCGACAGATTGTACCTCATATTCGCACCCACATACCAGTTCCACCTGACGACTTGAGAAGTCATCTCAATACAAACAGAGAGCAGGAGGCGGAGTCGGAACTGAGGAGGCAAAGGGAAGCCGAGAGGAACAGGCCTAGGTCGCCTGCCAGGATGGAGAGGTCGCAGTCTCACAGAGAAAGGAATGGGCGCAGGTCGCCAGTCAGAGAAAATGGGCGCAGGTCGCCAATCAGAGTGGATAGGCGCAGGTCGCCGGTCAGAGAGGAAAGGCGCAGATCGCCAGTTAATTTAGTGAGGTTGCCCTCTCACAGGGATAAAAGGAGCAGAGAGATTACTCCCCCTAGAAGTGACAGGCACAGAGCCAACTCGAGGAGGGAACCCCACCGTGAGGAAAGGTAAAGATCCAACGACGTCTCCCATGCTAGAGACGACAGGCCAGATGCTAGGGAATGGCTGCAGTGGAAGAAAAAGTTTGAGCAATGGGAGGCTGACAAGAGAGAGGATGCTGGAAAGGGCGAACGAAACGATTTTGCTCTTCGTCCCTTGTCCAAGGAGTTGCTCGACCGTCGACCTCCTCAAGGTTTCAGATTGCCCATCCTGGAAAAATATTCGGGTGCAACCAATGCCAAGAGGCATATACAGCATTTGGAGGCTACTATGTGCTTTGTGTCCAATGAGGACGACATGATGTGTAAGGCACTCACTAGCACTCTCACCGGGGCAGCTCTTACTTGGTTTAATGGCTTGGCACCAGGTTGCATCTCAACGTGGTATTATATGAGGAAGAAATTTTTGGATCGCTTCTCGACAGCTGGAGCTCGAAAGATGACAGTCACCGACTTGAATAACTTGGTACAGGGAAAGAGCGAAAGCTCGATGAGCTATTATACCAAATTCAAGGAGATGGTCGACAAGATTGAGGAGGACCTTACGGACAGGGAGGTAATCAATTGCTTCAGAAATGGGATAGCGTCTGCAGATTTAGACTACGAGCTGACAGTCCGGACTGTGACTACCCGACAAGAACTGTTCAAGAAGGCCTACAATGTAGCGCTGGCTGAGGAGAGAAAGGAGAAGAAGAGTGGAAAAGGCCCCAAGGTTGAGGTCGCTGATACTGACAAGAAGGACTCAGCCAAAAATGGGGGTAATAATAAGAATGGTAAGAACGGAACTAGGGCGACTGAGAAGGTGCCCGAAGCTTTCACTCCTTTGACTGTGAGTCGAACTGAGAACCTCAACACTGTCGAGCTAGGTCCACCTGCCCCTATGAACCCAGCAAATAAGTTCAGAAGGGATAACAGCAAGTACTGCGACAATCACAAAGATACGGGCCACACTACGGAAGATTGTATGAGCTTGAAACGCATTATTCAAAAGTTCGTCGACAGTGGAAGGCTCGACATGTATGTGAAAAGGCCTCAGCCAGGCGGTGGTGAGCGAGCTGCTGGTGGACCACAAGAGCCGAGGCAGCCTAGGTTGAATTTGGGCATTATTACTGAGCAAGCTAGCAATACCGCCCTAAAACACAAGATATTCCAGCTCAACAAGGCTCCTCACGTGCCCCCTAGAAGCTACATCAGAGACGAGATGATCAGATTTTATTCGGACGAACTGGCGACTAATGCAGTAGCCAGAGAGCAAGTTCTCGTTATCCCAGGATTAATTGATCGGTGTACGACGATGTAAGTACCCCAATCTGGATCACCCTCTTCCAAGCACACGGGAAACACCGCAGACTCACACAAACGCAGTCTCGAATACCCATAACCCTCAAAAACCACAAAAATACCAACCAAACTAAGGGGGGACTTTCTGAAACAAAAAAGGACAAAAGGACTTTTGAGGAATTATGCAAAAAAGCAGAGATGGTCCGTACGGACCTCTTTGTTATCATAATTACTGAATCCTCTTAAAGTCCACCTTATTCCCTCAAATCCAGGAAATCATAATTACTGGAATACCTTGGAGGTCCGTACGGACCTTTCTGCATGCAAGTTGGTCCGTACGGACCTTCTTGTTACCAAACACCATCATTTCAGAATCCTCTTAAAGTCCACATTATTCCCTCAAATCCGGGAAAACCAAAATCTTGGATTTCATGGAAGGTCCGTACGGACATTCTTGCACAAATCTGTGGACTATAAATAGAGGGCTCCCCCTCCCGTATTTTACATATCTCCCTCTTCTCTCCTCTCCTCCCAGCCTTCAGGCACCCCTCTAAGACCCTTCGGGGTAATCTCGGTCCCTTTCGGTTCCACCCGAGGCCTTCCGAGCTCCCTTGTGGTGCTCCGAAGCCTTTCCGAGCGCTCCCACGACGCTCCTGCGCTGTCTCGAGGCACTCTCGAGGTACTCTGAGGCCCTCGTGGTACTCTGAGGCCTTGCCTGGTCTTTCCCGAGGCGTCCCGGCTCTTTCCGAGTCAAACCGGCGATTCCGGCCCACGCCGAACCTCTGCCCGAGTGACCCCTGCCATCCCAACGCACGCCGAACCTCTGCCTGAGTGATCCCTGCGATCCCAACGCACGCTGAACCTCTGCCCGAACGATCCCTGCGATCCCAACGCACGCCGAAACTCTGTCCGCAGACAATCGGCTCATCCCGAAGCAAACCCGGTCCGTCCCGGAACACTATTCCATCCTCAAGCACTATTCCCCAGCGGAAGACAGACACGAACCAATATTGGTAAGGCTTCCTTCCTACACTATTTCAATACATTTCAATATGCAGTGTACAATGTAGACATCCGATACAGCATGCATTTTTAAAAGCACATACACACACACAACATTTAAAGAATAAGGGGTACCGAAAGACTCGTTTTTACGAGGCGACTCGGGTGAGCTCTAATATTCTAATATTCTCTTCCCAAGGAGTCATCTGCCTTCCGAACTCAAAATCTCATCACACAAAAATAGTTTATTTTTAAACTGATGCCCTTTTTCAATGTTTTGGGCTTAATAAAAATGGTGTGGCGACTCTACAAAGCAAAACACAGCGAGACACCTCCAACCAACAAACGCCGCAAGGCGGGAAAAGCCAGATGCCGGGGCGCGATCCTGCTGCCTCTCGGATCCGGGCAATTTCAGACAAGCAGACTCTTAATAGACACGGGGGCCTGCAAGGATATTCTGTTTTACAAGACGTTCAAGGAGATGGGACTCTCAAAGGAGCAGCTCGAACGTTATGATGGTAGATTGGAAGGCTTCACCAACCACAGGGTCGATGCCAAGGGACAGATCGAGTTGGACGTCTACATAGGCCAACATCCTTACAGGGTCATCTCCAAGGTAAAATTTATTGTCATTGATATGAATAGTGATTATGCTGCTATTTTGGGTATACCTGGCCAGGTCGCACTTGGAATGGTGGCCTCAATCCCCCATCAACGAGTTAAGTTCCCCACGCTAGCTGGAGTCGGCTGTGTACGAAGTACAGCTCGAGAATATCTTAACCACGTCCTTCGAACGAGGAAGAAGAGGGAATTGGAAATTGAAACGTGTTGGTCCCAAAGGTGGCAACAAGGGTGAAAATACAGCTAGAGGGGGGGTGAATAGCTGTTACAAATTTTTTGCCCTCTTTTGAAAACTAAACCTCTAAGCTTACAAAACCACTTGTAGTTGATAATATTCTGCAAGTAGAGATGTAAAATGCACAGCGGAGTATTTGAGTTACAAAGCGGTTTTGGATAGGCGGTTTTGCAAAGCGGTTTTGGTGCAGTTTTCAAAGCAGTTATAAAACGGAAAGTGAGGTTTGACAATGTTAACTCCAAACACAATTTCACAATAATGGATAACTACAATAAAAATCAAACAGAGATAAAGATAGATAATCAGTAAGCACAAGAAAATAAATGCAGAAAAGTAAGAACACAATATTTGGAGTGGTTCAATCGATAAACGATCTACGTCCACTACCAAGATGGTTAGTCTTGGATTTCTAAGAGAGATTTTATATTGAGTATGAGAGATTACAAAGTACAATGAGTAATACTCAGATTTAAAAATTTTTTAATGAAGAACAAATCCTAGACTATAACCAGTGTATCTCAAATGATTAATTTATGTGATTAAACAAGTGAGGTGTGTGTGTGAGAACAAGATCAAGGATCTTTAAATCTTTGAGATGGAGAGCACAATGATTCTTGATGGTGTTAAGGCTTGATTTCTGGGCTGGGATAATATTTCTTGAAGGTGAAGATGAAGATTCAAAGGGTTGAATAATTTCTGGGCAGAGCTTCAGCTTCTTATGAACACAGCACTTTCAATTTTTTTAAGCAATCTTCAAATGGTGAAGATTGGGGGTATTTATACCCAAGCATCCAAGATATAGCCGTTGGACACAGCTGTTGTAAGGACAGTACTTGATGCTTTCCCATTGGTCCACAGCAACCACTTTTGTCCTTTGGAACTGTTGTTGCAGGTAAAGCTGATCAGACCTCAGCTGCAGTCAAGGTGGTTAGGACATATGTCACCTTTTCAAGATCCTTGCAGATCTTGTCTAAAAAGTAGTCACGTGACAAGATATGGTGGTTGACTTTTGATATTGTTGACGTGGATTTCAACGGTCAAATGTGGTTCACTTCAAGTCTCCAATCATTGGGGCGGTTCTGGTGTGGAGCGGTTCAGACATGAGTGGTTCCACCAGTGATGAGGATACATGAGTGCGGTTTGCATAATGGAGTTCATAAGCGGTTTCAGACTAAGGTTTTCACAAGGCAGTTAGCTAGGAGCGGTTCTGCCAAGCAGTTTGATGAAGCGGCTCTGAAATATTTGAACTACATCCTCAGATCCAATGAGTTGTAACAGTCTTCAAGCCTAATTTTAACCTATTCTATAAAATGGACTTAGCTAAAAAATTGAAGTCTAAGCTTCATTACATAGGGTCCTAAAGTCCTTAAAATAGACAGGAGGTTATGGTATCAATCAAATCTAATCTAAAATAGGAGGGTTAAAATATGCATACCCAACAAAACTGCTGAGGGTTACCTGAAGATGTCAAAATCAGTCACCACAACTTCTCGACTATCACGATCACCTGCGTGGAAGAGTCGACCTATCGCTCACATGATGAGGTCATGATTGAGTCAACACGTCACTCCAAAATCACCACGATCGATTCAGATGCAGTTATGATCGACCAAGTTTTCATAGGCGAGCTATGCCTCCAGATCAACAATAACTCGGGGGCCACCACCAGTGAGATGGCAGCTGAGCTAGATGACATGATCGTTGAAGAAGCTCCCCACTTGGGGGCCGAAGAAAGATAGAGGGTTAGAGAGATCATTATAGAGACCCTACAGTTTAGATATGGTCCGGAGCTGGAAGCTGTAGACGAGCTAGAGGCAGTGATAACAAATCCTTCTTATCCCGAGCAAAAAAATTTAGATTGGAAAGCAGTTGTCAGTTGAGGAAAGAACAAAGATAGTTGAGCTACTAAAGGAAAGCACTGATGTCTTTGCTTGGCGAGTAGAGGATATGAAGGGGATAAAGGAAGAGGTCGCTGTCCACAGGTTGGAGGTTAACCCGACCATGAAGTACAAAGCACAGAAACTGAGAAGCTTCGCTCGTGACAAAGAGGAGGCAATAAAACTTGAGGTACAAAATCTCTTGAGTGCAAGTATCATCAAGGAAGCTACACATACCACCTGGCTAGCTAATGTGGTCATGGTAAAGAAATCTAATGGCAAGTGGAGGATGTGTGTCGACTTCACCAATTTAAATCTGGCATGTCCCAAAGATAGCTACCCCCTGCCTCGTATTGACAAACTCGTTGACTCTATAGCTGGGCACACCACTCTAAGTTTCCTCGATGCCTATTCAGGTTATCATCAGATCAAGATGCACGAGGATGATGTTGTGAAGACGGCTTTCCAAGCTGCTTAGGGTATTTACTGCTACAACATGATGTCGTTTGGGTTGAAGAATGCTGGAGCAACCTACCAGAGGATGGTGAACAAGGTCTTTGCCTCACAAATTGTTCGAAACATGGAGGCCTACCTCGATGATATGGTCATCAAAACAAAGGTCGGACGTCACGTGGTCGACCTAAAGGAAACATTCGCCAATTTACGAGCAAACGACATGAAGCTTAACCCGAGCAAATGTGTATTTGGAGTAGCAGCTGGCTAATTCCTTGGTTTTATGGTGTCACAACGAGGAATTGAGGCAAATCATGAGAAGCATAAGGCTTTGATCGAGATGCAAGAGCCCTCAAGTATCAAGGAGATGCAGCAACTTAATGGTAGGGTGGCAGCCCTAGCTCGCTTTATAGCCAAGTCGGCGAAAAGATCTCTCCCCTTCTTCAAATCATTGAGGGGGACGAAGAACTTTGAGTGGACGGCCGAATGTCATTCGTCATTCCAACAGCTTAAGGAGTACCTCGCTACTCCACCTTTATTGAGCAGCCCGATTATTGGGGAAACTTTGTTCGTATATTTATCTGTGGGCGACCAATCTGTGGCTACTGTTCTAGTTTGAGAGGAAGAGGGGCTTCAGAAGCCCGTGTATTATGTTAGCAAGGCATTATCTGATGTTGAAGGCAGATACTACAATGCGGAGAAAGTTGCATATGCCTTGGTGTGAATGTGGTGCCCAAGATCGCGGCGTATATTTTTTGTGTGTTGAACCGCTTTCTCGTGTAAGGGGTCATCGCCTCACATCGGTTTGAAGACATCCGGTTTAAATTGAAAAACGGAGTCGCCATGCCATTTTGATTTCCTCAAAACTTTGAAAAAAAGGATTTGGGTCCGGAGGTTAAGTTACCCCTTGGGAAGAATAGATCGACGTTCACCCAAGGAGCCTTGCCGAAGCAAGTCTTCCAAGATCCGACTTTCATGCTTGCCTTTTTGCGCTTTCGTGTGTGGGATGTGTTTTGATAAAAGGGGGAAATGTGCCAAGTTGTCTTCCGGACGTATAAACCATGAGTTGGTTATCGCTCGGGATTCCTTGGATTTTGATGTGTTCGGGACTTTGATCCCGTGCTCATCTTGGACTTATGATCATCATTATGAGACCTTGGGTCACATGTGATCAAGATAGGGACACCTCTTTTATAGTCCAAGAGTGAGACTCTTTAGAAAGGAAGGACCTTTGCCCGTCAATCCTACATCTTGAGATGATTTGAGCTCAATAGGGACATTTGTGCTCGTCTCAAGTGATGATCGGAGATGTAGGGGCTCAAGCTCATCCTTTTCTAAAGGAATATCCAGATATGGCATCTTTATGTGGAGGAAATGATGTAAAGATAGGACCTTTATACCATTACACTCCAAGAGATGCTTCAAGTACCAAAGGGGACTAAGGGAGGGGTATAAAGATTGGATCTTTATACTCATCCTATGCCTTTTTGTGCCTTATGAAGGTCACTAGGCAATCCTTGGAGAGTGATCCAACCATGAGGGACATGGGGAATGCAATTTAAAGTAAAGATGACATTTTTATGCTAACATATGTAATGAACATGATGCAAGCTAAGACTAGGAAGGGTAAAGGGAGGACCTTTATGGCTTTCCTATGTCCTTTAAGAACCATTTAGGTGGACAATCCTTGGAAGCAAGGTCTATGGGAAGGGGGATGACATTTATGAATAAAGATGACATATTTAATGAAAAGATGGAATTTTTATATGAAAAAGATGCTATTTTCACATCATCATGTGAGAGATCCACCCTAGAACAAGCCATTTGAGGTCTTATTGTTCATCCTTGGGATGGATCCTCCATGAATCCTATGTGATAGGGGAATGGGGATATTATGATCTACATGACTAAAGACTTGATTTTTATAGCAATAAATCAAATATCAAGCAAGTAGATGGCAATATAAATAGCAAAGAACAATATAGCAAGTATGACAAGTATATTTTAAAGAGAAGAGGAGGAGAGGTTACCAATGGTGGTGTTCCTCTATCTCCCTTGAAGATTTCCTAAGGAAGGATCAACTTTGGAGGGGTTTTGGAGAGGAGGGAGGCGGTTTTGAGTAGTTTCAGCTCTCTGGAATTTCGTGTTTGTATTTTGGCAGAGTAACAGTACTCAAAATTCCCTTTCAAAATGAATTGAGGAGGCCTCTATTTATAGGCAGTTTGGGGTTGGCTAATGAAGCCGTCCGGCTGTAACCCTTGTCTAATGAAGCCGTGCGGTCTTATCCATTAGTGACTCAGCCTATTTCTAGAACCATGCAAGGTGGCATTCTAGAAGGTATTTTCCAGCGAGGGACTACGTGGAATTTTAATTCCTAACAAGTCCTTCACCCCTTGGAAGGTTTGGGAATGTTCCCAAATTGCCCCTAAACTTTAGGAAAGTCTGGAGAATTGTTGGGAAACTTAACCGGAAGGCATGAGCCAGATTTGGGTACTTACAGAAGCCCCTCGGCAACGTCACTTGCAGGGCGAGTGGGGTTTTCGATAAAAAATGATCCAATCTGGCGAACTGCCGAGACGGATTGGGTGACCAAGGTGGTCGAGTGGCTGAACCTTTAGAAGGCTACCTACGTATCCCGGGGGAATCAAGCCAGGCCGTAGTTCGAAAAAGATCCTGCTGAGGAAAGGGGTGTCATATGTGACGAATTGGCTGAACCTAAAGTAGGCTACCTACGTATCCCGGAGGAATCAAGCCATGATCGTAGTTCGGGATCCACTGGGGAATGGCGAAGAGAAACTGGTCCCTTGCTAGGAAGGTGAGAAGAAAGTGACCTAGGAGGTCAAATGGCTGATCCTACTGGGGATATGCTAGATGAAGGGATAGCTGGACCTTTATGAGGGGATACTTCACCACTAAGGAGTGATGAATGAAGAGGGTGACCATTGTGGTCGGATGGCTGGACCTTTTATGAAAGGCTGCCTCATCACTGAGGAGTGATGAAGGAAGAGGGTGACCACTGCGGTCAGATGGCTGGACCTTTTATGAAAGGCTACCTACGTATCCCGGAGGAATCAAGCCTTGGTCGTAGTTCAAGTCTCACTAGATAGTTAGGAACAGTGTCTAGGATCCTTGAGGTTTTGACGATTAATGGAGGAGTCACCTTATTGACAATTAATGGAGGTTGTCACCTGATTGACAATTAATGGAGGTTGTCACCTAAAGAAACTAAAGCTTACATCGCTATCGAGGAGATAGAGGTAGCTAAAGTCGGAAGAACTTGAGCGTACTTCACTATCTATGAGATAGAGGTAGATAAAGTTGGAAGAGCTTGAGCGTACTTCACTATCTATGAGATAGAGGTAACTAAAGTTTGAGAAACTTGAGCGTACTTCACTATCTATGAGATAGAGGTAGCTAAAGTTGGAAGAACTTGAGCGTACTTCACTATCTATGAGATAGAGGTAGCTAAAGTTGAAAGAGCTTGAGCGTACTTCACTATCTATGAGATAGAGGTAGCTAAAGCTCGGAAAAACTTGAGCGTAATTTACTATCTATGAGATAGAGGTAGCTAGAGTTTAAAGAGCTTGAGCGTACTTCACTATCTATGAGATAGAGGTAGCTAAAGCTCGGAAAAACTTGAGCGTACTTCACTATCTATTAGATAG
Organism: Adenophora triphylla var. japonica; assembly: GCA_022495995.1. Taxonomy (NCBI): domain Eukaryota; kingdom Viridiplantae; phylum Streptophyta; class Magnoliopsida; order Asterales; family Campanulaceae; genus Adenophora; species Adenophora triphylla. The sequence goes on along the minus strand of JAFEMH010001466.1, from coordinate 169,290 downwards.
AGGTAGCTAAAGCTCGGAAAAACTTGAGCGTACTTCACTATCTATGAGATAGAGGTAGCTAGATTTTGAGAAACTTGAGCGTACTTCACTATCTATGAGATAGAGGTAGCTAAAGTTTGGAGAAACTGAAGTGTACTTCACTATCTATGAGATAGAGGTAGCTTAAGTTTAGAGTTTTGACAATTCGGAGGATGTCACCTAACGCTATTCCGTTATAACGGAAGTAACGGAAGCGCTTTGAGGGGAAATTTTATACTCCTTAGAGATAACGAATATCCTTTGGAAACAGCGTTACTCTGGTTAAGAGATAACGGGGATTGTATGCCTAAGAGGAAAGTCTATGGGCAAAAATGTAATTTCAGCTCAGAGCGAATGAGGTCGCCCGGCGAGAGATGGGGCAAAAGAAGCCATCCGGCTTGAAATTTAATTTCACCAGATTATTTAAACTGACTTGAAATGGGCATTGGGCGCCATTGCCGCTTGTTTTCTGCCGAGGAAGAGAGAGAGAGAGGAGAGAGAGAAAATTTCGAAATTGTTCAATTCTCTTGCTTCTACCACTCAAGATGGATCCGAAAGGGAACGTTGTGCCTAGGCAAGCACGAAGAAACCTATCGGAAGCCGCTAGGAGGAGGAGGAGGAAGCTCGTTCAAACCGAGTGGAAGTATGACTTCAACACGCCTCCGTCTGAGCTCTATCCCGATAGGAGGGAGCACAAATCTACGAAACCTCAATATATTGGGGTAAGCATTTTTGATTTGCTTGATTTTGTCAATTTTGATTGAATTTTGATTGATTTAGGGCTTGACCCGATTTTTAGGAATTTTTCAAATTTTCCTATGATTTTTGTTGATGATTTTGGGAATTTGATGATTAACCTATGAGGCTAAGGACATTAATGAACATGCATGTGCAATTTATTTGAAAAAAATATGAGAATGACCCATTTTTTGAAAATAAAGTGAGAAAAATGATGTCTAAAATGTGATGGTGTCCTTACATGTGCTAGAACTAGGTCAATTTCTGATCATGGATGGGAAAACAAGATTTTGGACGATGAAAAGGATTCATGCATGCCATTTTGAAAAATTAATGCTTATGTGCAAAGAATTTTGAAAATTGGAATTTTGTTCTTGAGAGAGCAATGTGCTCAACATGACGTGTTTCAAATGATGAAGGACACGCTTTCTAGGCAAAGGATGCTAGAAATCTTTTATGAATGCTTTTCTTTGAAAATATGTGCACTTTTGAATATATGCATGCTTTTGAGATGAGATGAAGTGCTGACACATTTTTTTGTTGTGTTTTCCTATAGGAGAACAAGTCGAGGGGACCTTCTGAGGTTGCTGTGAAGTTGTGGGACAGGATGCTCAACTTCGAGAAGGATGGGGTGAACCCCAAGGAGCTGGTGATGGCTACCGGCCTTGATCTTTTCATTGATGTTTCAGTAGAGGTATCCACGTGACCTCTAAGAGCAAGGGGCTTGTCCAGGCCCTTTTAGAGTTCTGGTGGGACACCACTCACAGCTTTCATCTTAGCTGGGGAGAGATTACGGTGACTCCGGCCAATTTTATTGCTATCACAGGCTTGCAGTTCACTGGGAGGCCTGTGACTTGGAGAGATCACATCACCGTAGAAGAGTTTAGAGCTCTGGTTAGATTTGACCTCTGTCCTAAGGGGCTTGGGATGGAGACGAGGTATGTTGAGGTGGCGGTCCTGGAGTGTATGCAGGAGTTTGCCGCCAATGAGGTGACTGCCCACTGAAATGAACGCCCTCCGAAAAAACACAAACAAACATTTTCGTTTTGTTTTGTTTTATCTTTTAAAATTTTGAGTTTTGGGAGTCGCCACGACGTTTTTAAAGGAAAACATTGAAAAACCTTTTTTAAAGAGAATTTGGGTTTGGGGGTCAAGTTACGATGTGGGAAGAGAATAAAGAGCTCACCCACATCGCCTCTTTCGAGACTTTCAATCAAACAATGGACAATTATAAACATTCAAAAGTGTGTTCGATTCGTGTCAACAAACAAGGCATGAAAACTTGGATTTCATTGATGGTATTCAGAATGGATACAACTTGTGAGCCATGACAGGGGGCCACACCCTTTACAAATGATGACTTGCATTACAAGGCAAGAGCTGAGACAGTCTGCTCAGGAAGCTCTGATGTCGTCCGACACGTTCCTCAGAGAGGGATGTCGGACGACAGGAAGCCTCCTGGTCAGATTGCCTCTTACAACACCAAAGCTACTCTGGAATTGGAACAAGATTATTTTAACTAAGAAGAGACACTATTCAGGGTCTAAGCTCAGTTAGGGGTTAATTGGAGTGAGCAAAGTCAAGATTGACTTTTAATGATACGGATGTCATATGACATAGGACGCCCAAGGCTGTCCATGTCATATGACAAACCGCCTCCATCAATGGATTGCACCCAAAGAGATCTTAGGTTCCCCAAATAGTGTTAAATGAACTAAAACTACTATTTAAACATAGCTTTGAGTCACAAAGGAAACCGATCTGAGTGGATCTGAAGCCCTTGAAAGCCAGACAGCTTTCTGGGAACTATATGTCGTATGACACAGGATCCTTTGAGGGGTCCAGTGTCGTCCGATACAAGAGGCCTATTTCAGTGCCCTTCAGTCAGATTGGTCCCACCTTGTTCTTAATGCAAGACTAAGTTATATCATTAACTGAAAGCAGTAAAATAGTAACACTACGTGAGTATTATGGGAGAATCACATGGCTTTAATGGCCAAATGTGATAAATCACATATCTATGGCCATTATCATGTAGCCATCTCCTCCTAACTCAAAGGAAGCTAACCAAGATGCAAACTTTAATGGTGCTAAGGCCACCAAATGTTCAGATCTGAGGTGGGGAGAAATGAATATGGAGGATTCACCTCTCCACCACCTTTATCATGCAAAATTCCAAATATTTCACATAATATCAAGACATATAAGCATGCAAGATGATATAGATGAATATGCGAAAGTTAATCAGAGAGAGAGAGGGTTTAGTGGCTACCTATTGTAGTCCACAAGGTAAAGGCACCAATAGTATGGTGTTTACCCCTTCAAAACACCAACAAAGGAAGTCCTTTTTTGAATCTTGGCTTGGATGTGTGTATGTATGAGGAGGGAGGTGAGTGTGTGTATGAGAGAGAGAGGGCAAGCCTCTATTTTGACAGAGTTTCCTTACTTCCCCCCCCAAAGTCCTCCTAAAATGATCAGCCATGCCCTTTATTTATAGGCATGCTGATGGGAGGTCCCATGTCGGACGACAGAAAGTTTCCACCGCCTTGGGGTCGTCCTGTGTCGGACGACACCGGTCATCTTTGTGACAACTTGGGCCGCAGGAAGGCAGGCCCAATGGATTGAATAAACAAATGGATAATTGGGCTCAAAAATGCATTTTAGCAAATAAATGAGCCCAAAAATCAAGGAAAGTGGACCCAAAAACACGAGTTCGGGTCGGGGTACTCACAGAGCCCCTCGGCGACGTCACTTCTGCGAGAAGTGGGGTCGTCGACACAATGAGAATCCCGAGCCGGACACGAACGGCGGGGAAAAAGATGACTAAGATGGTCGAATGGCTGGACCTTTTATGAAAAGGATTCCTACGTATCCCGTGGGGGAATCAAGCCGAATCGTAGTTCAACAAAAGAGGTGGCGCTAATGAGAGGCCACGGGCTTTGTACCCAAGAGCGACTGTTCCAAGGGGAGTCACCCCGAAGATTGACTGTTCCAAGGGGAGTCACCCCGAAAGATTGACTGTTCCAAGGGGAGTCACCCCGGAAGATTGACTGTTCCAAGAGGAGTCACCCCGAAGATTGACTATTCAAAGGGGAGTCACCCCGAAGATTGACTATTCCAAGGGGAGTCACCCCGCGAATTTGACTTTTTCTTTGGGAGTCACCCGCGATTTTGACTTTTTCTTTGGGAGTCACCCGCAATTTTGACTTTTTCTTTGGGAGTCACCCGCGATTTTGACTTTTTCTTTGGGAGTCACCCGCGATTTTGACTTTTTCTTTGGGAGTCACCCACGATTTTAACTTTTTCTTTGGGAGTCACCCGCGAATTTGAGAAAGACTGAGGGACGGGTGTATTTACCCAAATGAAACGATGAATAATGATGATAGATAGTCGCGAGGGACTGGCAAAATGGATCAGGGGTAAAAAAAGAATATCACCCCTTTCTGGAACGCCTATGTCGTCCGACATGGGGCTTTCCCCAAACTGTTTTAATTAAAGTAGTTAGGTCGTAAGACAGAGGGTTCAAAATAAGAACAGTCGCCGAGTTTTGAGAACAGAGAAGAAGAAAATTTTCAAATTTTCTTTCCAATTTTCGATTTAAATCAAATCAACGATGCCTCCGCGAGCGGAATCAAGAAGGCAAGTGCAACGATCATTGTCCGAGAGGAGGAAGCTTGTCGATCGGAATAAACTGAAGAAATTTCCGGAGGGGCATGGGCTCTATCCGAGCCTTGATTTCCATACTTCCACCGCGGAGCGAATGGGGGTAAGTATACTAAACCATCAACCCTTCCCTTTTACTTTTCGAAGTTGGATTTCTAGGGCTCGAGGTAGAATTTGGAAAAAATCGCACCCAAAGAGGAATTGCATGCTATGGAATGAGATGCATTAAATCAAGAAAAGATTTCTTTTTTTTTTGTTCTTTTGAAAGAATTATGTGATTTTAGAGATTGAAAATGCACACAAGTAAAAGAATGCACACATTATTATGAGTATGTTCTGATACCTGTGCTGTGCTTACCTGCAGGCTTTGCGGACCAAGGGGTCCCCTGAGGCGATTGCTACGATTTGGGGTATTCTTCCCGGTTCCTATGATCTGCCCGACAGTCCCACGGGCTTGATATTTGCCGCTGGCCTTGGCCCATTCTTTACTGCCGTCGGAGAGTTTGGGGACACGCCTAGGAGCGTGGAGCTGGTTAGGGCCTTTAGGCAGTACTGGTGGGACTCTACCCACACTTTTCATTTGTCTTGGGGAGAGTCCACCATTACTCCCTATGATTTCACCGCCATCACTGGTCTGCGGTTCATGGGCAGACCTATCTTTTCTGAGGATCCTGGTGTCTTGAGCCCGGATGCCATTAGAGGACTGACTGGCCTAACCCTTCGCCCGAAAGGCAATGGGGTTCCACTGGCAGACCTGTATTCGGCTTTGACGCAGCAGTGCCATCTCTACTCTGAGGGTGTGGCTGCAGTTACGGCTGAGCAGTTGGCGAGGTCGTTTGCCTGGGCTGGATTCTCCGATACCCTGTTCTGTAATGCCTCTACTATGGCATTGACTCTTCTGCTGGAGCCTCTTAGGGACTGGGGCCAGGTCTCCACCTTTTCGTGGGGTGAGGTCGGCTTGGCTCAGGTGTATAGAGCCTTGGATGAGGTGAGCAGAGGCACGGTGACCTCTTTAGATTGCTACCAGACTGTCTTGGAGGTATGCTCTTTTACTTTTCGCACATTGACTTCTGCTTTGCCTTTTCTGTCATCATTGTATCACTGCTGCTGCACACTGAAAGTTTCTTGTCTCTGATTTTCAGGTGTGGGCCTATGAGGTCTTTGGATGTTATGCCTGGGCTGTGGCTGATAGGATTGCCGCCGATTTGTTCCCTGCCATCCGCCGGTGGACTTTTCAGACTAGGGAGAGCCGGAGAGTGGACGGGGTGAAGCCCCGGAAGACCGCTTGTTATCACGATACGATGATTGCCCTTAGGGGCACCCCGGCCAGGTTGAGGCTGTTTCCCTGGCATGGCAGGTATGGTGAGGACGTTGTTGGTGATGCCGCTTTGGTGACTCGGACGAGGAGGCTTTTGATCGGGTTAGAGGGAGATGCCCTGTACTTGGGAGAGAGGGTCTGCAGGCAGCATGGATATGGTGCCGCCGCTCGCATCCCTCACGATCCTCCTGAGGGGATTTGGTATACCCGGGCTCTCCCTGACTTGGAGCATTTACGGACGGGTATTGATGCTGCTGAGCTGTCGGATGATGGAGACTACGGCCAGTTCGTCTTTACTCGGCTGGTGACTCCCCAGGTTATGGCCGCTAGGAGGGCAGCGGGGGTGCAGATATCGATGCCTCCCCGGTTCTTCGAGTATGAGGCCGAGGGTGTGATTCGCCGCTCCTCGTTTGATATGTCTGAGACTCATCCCCATCTGCGGCTTCCCCGCGGGACTACCTCTGTAAGCATTCTTTTCTTTTCTGCTCCGTTCAAGCCTTTTATTGCTTTACTGCCTGTATTTATTGCTTCTGACTGTCTCTTTTGTATCCATTCAACAGGTTCCAGCCAAGACTTATAGGGCGGTGGCCAAGGCATTCACTGGGGCCGTGAAGATGCTGCGCCAGTTTCAGAAGAGCGCAGAGCATTGGAAGGGGAGATCCAGCTCTCAGCCTGGCGACGTCGTGCCTCCCAAGAAGAGGCATAGGTCAACTTTGGCTCCTTCTAGCTCACAGGTGGGTGGTTCGAGTCAGCAGCCCCAGCCTGATGATGATGATGGAGAGGATGATCCTTATCAGCCACCTTTCTCCACAGTGCCCGAGTGGCATGGATATTATGGCGAGCCCCGGCCTTGGACCCGATATGAGGATGATAGCTCTGATGGCGAGATTCACGAGGTGCAGGAGGGTGGCGGCAATGGCCAGGAGGGTGGCGGCAATGGCCAGGAGCAGAGCGGCTCTGAGGAGGAGGTAGGCAGCGGCCAGGATGACAACGACTCCGGGGAGGATAAGGAGGATGATTCCGAGTAGGTTTGATCATGGCGGTCCCCTTTTTGTCATGCTTTGGACTCATTAGGGAGAGAGAAAGAAAAACAATGAATGCACTATTTTCATTACTTTTGGATTGTAAAACAACTATTTTATTGCATTTTGTATTTTACCAACTAAAGCATTTGCTTATTTGTATATTTGCTTGTTCATATGCACAAGTCCATCCCAAGAAAGGCACAAAATGGTGAGTTTTGATGTGATTGGGTGTTTTCGTGATTTTGCCCGTATTGGGTGATGTTTATGTGTCTGCGGGTGTGTTGGGTATGCCGTATCCTCTCCCACGTGTTTGGTGAGTGAAGGGGATTGTATATGTATGGTTTTTGGATGCTTTGGACAGGTTTGGACAGGCTTTGAGCAAGCATTGGGTTGCTAGGGGGTTGCTGCAGTTGCAGCTGCTGCTGGCATCTGATGAGACTTCCCATGTCGTCCGACACAGGACATCATGGGCCATCCCTGTCGTCCGACATGGAGAGTCTGAGGGACAGGTTTTCTTGGGCAGCAAGCCCCAGCATTTATAAAAGGCAGACTCGTGAAGAATACATTCCAGCAGTCACAGCAGACTCCAAACTGGTATTCCACCCCAAAATCAACTCCAAGGTTCGACCTTTGACCCGGAATGGAGCATTACAATGGAACAACCAAGATCAAAGAGCGCCAATTTCACTCCGATCTCATCGATCTAACCCGCCATCATCATAGCAACAATAGGAGGGTTATTGACCAACGGTATGGGTTGAGATGCCTTTGGGCACTGAAGGAATGGGCAGTCGATTGGAATCTTCTCCGGGCCGCGTCCAAATATTGGGACCGCGAGAGGCATGTCTTTACCCTCTCTTACAACGACCTCACACCCACCATTGAAGAGTTTCGGGCACTGACTGGGGGAGCTGAGTTCAGAGATGCAGTCTTCCCACGAGATTCATGACCCTTGACTGAGCAGCTGGCCGATTTCTTGGGATTTCACCTAGAGCAGGTATCTGATCTGATCCTCGACCTGTCTTTCATTGACCTGGCCGAGATAGCCCGGTTAGCTGTATCCTGTCCAGAGCTATTTGACCTATCCACGGCCATGGACATATTCATGCTGATTATGATCTCCCTATACTACTTCTGTGAGTATGATGGGGTATGCTCCGGTTTACTGCTAGGAGTTGTTAGGTAGATGCGGGGTCATCGAGGTACCACATTGACTGGGATTCGGCCCGGGCAGGGAGAGAGAGACGTAGTACCCATTTTACTGGCAGAGACATATCATGGGATGGACCGACTGGCTGGAGGGTCATTGCACATGGGACGTGGCAGCCCCAGTCTCTTATCATTGTGGCTCTTTGAGCGGTTGGGACTTATCTCCCCATTACCCGCAGGGCAGAATGCAGTACCCTGGGTTACTCAGCAGAGGCGAGTGGCTCCGGAGGCTTCGCAGAAGAGCTGGCAGAGGCGATTGGCCAGGTATACCACCACGGATATTCAGTATTGGGTTCCTGGATGGAGGCTTGAGACCATGAGCGGTAGGCAGGATGACTCTGCTGTCGTGACGCTGCCGGGATTACACTTTTCATCATTTAGTATCCCCTTACTCGTTCTGAGGCAGTATAGATACCCACAGCAGGTTATCGGTGGGTTCAGAGAGCAGATGGCCCGGGATACCGTTCCTCTTGACATGACTGATGGCCAGACTATCAGATTTTTCGCCAGGGCCTTTTCGGGAGCAGCTTTTCCCACTCACACATTGATACGGAGGACCCGGGGGATCACATATTTGTCCACCTTGTATCTCATTTGGTATGGGGAGCAGATGGGACCGGTTCAGCACACCATTGAAGCATATTGCCAAGGGATCCAAGGAGGAGATCAGACTAGCCGAGAGTTACGTGATGCTGAGGTGCTGACTGACCCAGACAACGTGACCGACGATCCGGCAGCAGATTTTGAGAGACTCATAGAGAGGAGGGCCAAGATGAGGGATGACCCTGAGGTTATGGCCCGGAGGACAGCTTTGAGAGAGGAGAGGGCTGCCCAGGCGGCACTGAGAGCTGCTGGATTAGTTGACTCACCGACTTGTATCTTTCCTGAGCCGGGACGATGGGAGACAGATTTGTTTGGGATAGCTAAGCCGAAGACCTCCCGAGGAAGAGGAAGAAGAAGAGTGCTAGTTCGGGAGTGGGAACGAGTGACTAGGATTAGGTGACCGGTCATTGTATCCCTTATTGCCGACACAGACAGTCTAGACGTACTTTTAAAAGATATTATTTTTGCTAATGTTAATGAGTCGAGAGTAGACCGTGCTTGAACTCATCAATGAATGTATTAATGTGATGAAAGTTGAAATTACTTTAGAACTTAATCAAGACACATCTTGGTAGACACAAAATACCACTGTTGACAGGATTTGGTGATTTTTATGTTTTTTAGACCGAACCGCGAACGGCTGCCTACGTTCCCCTTTTACAAAATGGACTAAGGGGCTCAGGTCTCCGTAGTTCGACCCAATTAACTTTGTGTTTAAGAAAGGGATAGATAGAAGGGGGACAAGTGGTGCAACCCTGTTTTTTACCTAGACCGCCCATTTTTAGGGTTTTCAGTCTAGTTGGGTATATTATTTAGCACCTAGCGTGCTCTTTGTTTTGCACAGACTGCCTTTTGAGAGGTTTTCAGTCTCGTCTGGGTACATTATTTTCGCGCTTTTTTTTTTCTTTTCGTTTTTTTTTTATTATATTTTTTTTAGAGAGGGGTAGACTCGATTTAAACGTAATAGCGGCGCAATTTGTCGCCGTTCACCGGGTGCATGAAGGGATTACCATCCAAATCTATCAACTTCATTGCTCCACCAGAAAAGATCTCTTTCACCAAATACGGGCCCACCCAAACTGGCGCCCATTTGCCCAAAGGACTGAATTGATTCGGCGGCTTCTCTTTTAAGACCAAATCACCCACCTTAATGTCACGGGGATGCACCTTCTTGTCAAAGGCCCTAGACATGCGCTTCTGATAAGCCCGGATGTGCTCCATTGCCTTGAGCCTTCGCTCATCTAGAAGAGCTAACTCGTCGTGCCGACTCTGAAGCCAGTCTATCTCATTGACCTCGTTTTCAAGCAGAACCCGAAGAGAGGGGATCTCTAATTCAATGGGCAAAACGGCATCCATTCCATATGTCAAAGCGAACGGAGTTTCACCGGTGGTTGTACTCACTGAAGTACGATAGCCCCATAATGCCAAGTGAAGCTTTTCAGGCCAATCTCGGCTCCTTTCGGCCATTTTCCGGATGATTCTCTCCAGGTTCTTGTTCGCTGCTTCGACAGCACCATTGGTTTGAGGGCGTTAAGGGGATGACTTATGTCGCTTGATCCTGAACTCTGCAAGCAGTCTGTCGGCATCTCCCTCGAAGTGTGAACCGTTGTCGGAAATAATCTCGTTCGGAACTCCATACCGGCATAGAATGTTTTCTCTTATAAAACGGGCCACCTTTTTGGAGTTGAGGACCTTGTAGGATGCTGCTTCGACCCACTTGGTGAAATAATCGACAGCAACCAACACAAATTCGTGCCCGTTACCACCGGCAGGAGTTATCTTTCCAATAACATCGATTCCCCAAGTTGCGAATGACCAAGGAGTGCTCATACAGTAGAGATCATGGGGAGGTATATGGTTGAGATTGGAGAACCGCTGACATTTATCGCAGGTCCGCACAAACTGAATACAGTCAGTCTCCATGGAGATCCAATAATAGCCCATCCTGAGTATGCTGAACATCAAAGCTCGGGCGTTCATATGTGGCCCACATGCACCACCATGGACTTCCTCCATGACCTTTTTAGCTTTAGACCTGCTGATACAGAGCAAAAGTGGTCCTCGGTGTCTTTTCTTCCACAAGTCATCTTCCAGAATGACATACTGTGCAGACAACCTCTTTAAAGCTTGCAAGCTTTTAGCGCGAAGACCCTCTTTCAGCTTACCGTCCTCTCCTGTCGGGAACGAGGCTTTGCCATGCTTAAGATATTGGAAAATCTGGCTATACCATAAGTCATCGACCTTCTCTAGTTCAATCTGACAACAGTAGGCAGGGTTCTCGCGCCTCCCAATTCTGAACGGCTTTACTGACTTTCCTTCCGGAATCTCTACTAAAGAGGCTAAGGTGGCTAGGGCATCCGCGAACTTGTTCTTGTCCCGAGGTAGGTAATGGAACGTGACCTCCTTAAATTGGTTGATCAGATCCTCCATGTAAGCATAGTACATTTGCAAGTACTGGTCCACGGTTCAATCTCATGTCATGCTCCCGCAGCCGGTTAAAGAACTTCCTCAAGTCGACCAAGTGTTGACCATCTGATCCCTTGGAATGGATAATCATATCATCAACGTAAACCTCGATCTCCTTATGGATCATGTCATGAAAGAGTGCAGTGACTGCTCGCTGGTAAGTGGCGTCGGCATTCTTCAGACCAAAGGGCATAACCGTATAACAAAAGGTTCCCCAAGGGCTGGTGAAGGCAGTCTTTTCCTGATCCTCTTCGGTGACCTTAATCTGATTGTATCCCGCAAAGCCATCCACAAATGACTTGACTTCGTAACTGGCAGTAGTATCCACCAACAGATCGATATTGGGTAAGGGAAAATCATCCTTCGGGCTAGCCTTGTTTAGGTCCCTGAAGTCTACACAAACCCTGACTTTGCCGTTCGACTTGGTTACCGTCACTATGTTGGCCAACCACTTCGGGTATTCGACCACTCTAATGAAACCCACTCTGAGCAGCTTCTCTATTTCTTCTTTGACCTAGAGAGACCATTCTGGCTTGATCCGGCGAAGTTTCTGCTTGACAGGCCTGGCTTCTGGGTCCAGGGGTATTCGGTGCTCAACAGTTGAAGTATCCAACCCGGGCATGTCCTTGTAGGACCAGGCAAACACGTCTACGTATTCCTTGAGCAAATCAATGAGGGCTTCCCGCTCTTCCCCGGTGAAGAAACTGTCAATCTGTGTCTCTTTGGGCTCTTCAGTAGTTCCCAAATTCACTGTAGTCAATACTTCATCGGCAGCTTGGGCCCGATTGTCCTCTCGCTCAAAAACCTGCTTTATATTATCATTTAAAAAGTTTTCATCTAAAAAGTCTGTGTCCTCTTTAAATGAATCATTATTAACCACTTTTAAGTCATTAAGATTTGTTTTAGTTAACTTATCATTTGTTAAGGTGGCAATTAAGGGATACGCAGAAAGGTCAACCATTTCATTCAATGCAAAAGGGAAGACAGAGTCAAAGACACGGCGATGATCATCAGTCATGAGAGTATCAGACCTATCTAGAGACTCGAACTCGATAACAAGAGAATCTGAGGACTGACTCAGAATTACAGGGACAGACTTAGACCTAAACACACCAGGATGAGGGGTCAGCCCGAGCTTTTCAATCATAACTTCCCGGCTGGCGATCGGTCCCTTGAAGGAAGTCCAATTCCGTAGCGACATCTCTGAAGTGCTGACGAAGGTGCGCGGATCAATCTATTTGTCCCCATCAAACTCGATTACTGATACGTAATCATTCCCAGTCAGAAGATCAATCACAGGTACATAATCATCCCCGGTCAGAAGGTCAATCCTACCAAAAGGATCCTTAGCAACAGCCCCGGCCATAAGTGGTGCCTCTTCACATAAATCAATCAGCGGATCAGCCCTGGCAGTCTCTGATAAATCTGCCTCCTCGAACAAGGCTGCGACATCTTTACCCATATCGAATTCAGTAGCTTCATTGATTTCCCCAATCATAGGCTCGACCATAGACAACTTTTTGAAATGGTCAGTGAAATCAGGACTTCCCCAGAAATGATACTGGCTCTCGAAAGTGGTCACGGCCCCTGGAATGTTAGGCTTGTTGATGATAAACTCCTTGACAGGGTTGTTCTTCACAGTAAGACCTTTTATCTTCTCGAGCTGGCCCTCGGGGCACACAAAACCATCACCCTTTTCTTTAACAAAGTACTTTTCCAAGGAGGGGTGGTAAGGACGGAGATTAGGTTTGACATAAGGCTTTCCAGCAGCACTAGCCTTTCTCTCTTCTGCGGCTTCAATCATGTCGGCCTCTTTGTCCTTGGGGGTCTTCTCAACATATCCCAGACCTTCCGTGTCTTTCTTCAGCTTTAACTCCTCAAACTTGTGGGTACCTTGCTGACGTCTACCCAGACCAAGCCCCGGAATGTAGTTCATATGCCTCATCATTACCATAACTGGAGGAATCTTATCAAAGGAAGTTGTTAGGTCAATCATGCAGATCTGGGCTTTTGGGCTCTCGACCCTGAAACCACTCAACATTAAGTTGGCTTCATCATGCTTAATTTCCATTACCGGCCTCCCCTCATTATCGGTGCCCTTGATGGTAACACTATCTCCATAAATGATGGTCAGCTCGCCGTCTTGGACGAACTTGACATATTGATGCAAGGTTGAAGAGACCCCTCCAATTTGGTGAAGCCACGGCCTGCCTAGCAAGGCAGAGAAACTGTCCAGAATGTCTATCACCTGAAATTCAACTACCATGGGCTTCTTGCCGAACCACAGAGTCAAAGGTATCACACCCAAGACCTTCCTAGACGTGGAGTCGTACGCCTTTATAGTTTGATTGGATGGTTTTAAATCAGTGGCCTTGATGTCTAACAAACTCATCATTCTGGCAGGCAATACATTCATAGCTGAGCCGTTGTCTACCATCACGTGGGGAAGCCGACGTCCATCTAACTGAATGGTGATGTGCAATGACTCGTTGTGACCGGTTCCGAACTTTGGCAGATCCAATTCTGTAAAGGTGATTATATTTCCGTATTGGGCGGTACCTATCAATTGGCATGCCTCGTCAAGGGTGGAATTTACGGACACCATTGTCTTAGATAGGGCTTCCTCCAACTTCAACTTGTGAGGATAAGAAGAAGTCAAGAGAGACCAGAGAGAAATGTTGGCCTGGGTCCACTTCAACTGTGCAAGAATGGGGTCGTCACCCGTCAAATCCTCTTCGATTACCCCTTGGTGTACGGACCTTCACTAGCTCCAACTTTCGGAACAGCCACTTCTTTGTCTTTTCCTGATGATCCAGCAACATCAGTTCCCAACATTTTACCTGACCTGGTAAGCAAATTTACCTCAGCTTCTTGGTCCTTGTTATGATCCGCATCAGCTGCCTTTAACTCTGACCAACTCAACGGAGGTCCCTGCGTAGCGTATGGCCAAGCCGCTTGTCGCAATTGATTAACAGTGATTGCCGAGCTTGAATTAGCGGCACGCTTAATCTCTTCCCAAGTGAGGGGAGTGGATCGAGAATCGGGAGAAGTACTATTATGCTGGACATCATTCGCCGATCTTGATGCGGCTCGGACATCATCCCAAGACAACATATAGCAGAAATAAGCGTTCATTTCATCATCAACATTGGTTACATCATTGTTCATGGGCACGATCGCCTCAAATTCACTCACAAATTCATGGAGACTAGCCTCACCTACAACAAACTTACTCTCATCACAGACTTCCTTACCAAATTCTATGACATTGACGAAATCGTTCTTCCCAAATTCGATCATGTTGACCCTGTTATTGTTGTTGGGAAGAGGATTGGTGACGACGTTTGGCTTCTCGATCTTGCACTGGTCGATCAAATCCTAAATGACCTTCTTGAGTGTGAAGCAATTGTTGGTAGTATGACCCAAGTTCTGGTGGTAACGGCACTTCAAGCTACGATCCAATCCCGGGGTGTTAGGAGTAGGGTAGTTCTCCAAAGGCTTGATCATTCCTGTCCTCATCAAACCATCAAATACCTTTTCAAGTGGCATCCCCAAATCATCAAATTTCGGCCTCTGAGGCCGTCCTCCACCGCGGTCGGGTGACTGATTCTTCTCCCCTTAAATGTAGTTGATGGTGTTAGAGACAGCAGTTTCCTTGCCTTTTGAAGCAACAGGGGCAGAGCTTGGAACTCGATAGCGGGGAGTTGGAGCATTACCAGGAACAGGAGTTGGAACGATGGAGTAGGTAGCATTCTCGCTTTCGGCCCCTGCACTCACCATCTCTCAAAGATTCAGGTAATACCTGTTGTGGGTATTTTTCAGCATGGTGACATCTTCAGTTGATTCTGCATATCAAGATGTCATTTCACTGTAAGTATTGTTTTAATATTTACTTGTTTAATATTTCCTAATATATTTATTCTTATTTTCCAGTAATTAAGAGAGAAGAAATGCGGGATATTCTCCAACACGTTCAACATACCTTCAACGGCTAGAGCGACATGGTCTCACGGAGGTTGAAAGGATAAGCCTATATCCCGAGATTGTAGGAACCGTATTGACTCTTTCATATCTACTTATATTTAAGGGGAAATGGAGATGGAAAAAACACACTAACGCTCATACGCACACACTCTACACACAAGCTCTTGTAATCCTCTCCATTATCTTCCAAAGTTGTATTCGTGATCATTATAGTGAAACTTTTAAGGTTGGAGACCTAACTCCCGGGGTTTTTTCCAAAGAGGTTATCACCTCCAAGGTTTTCCTCGTTAACAAATGGTGGTGTCATTATTTCTTTTTCTTGTTTTTGTTCCATATAGTCGAATTCCATAGTCCCCTCCTTATTGTTCAATCCACACACTAATCAAAGTTAAGATTCAACTGTATTATTTTTTCTACCAAAACAATTTGGCGCCCACCGAGGGGCCCTGTGGTTTATCGGTTATTTGGATCATTTCCTAATCAAACTCACTATGTGTGCACCCCCCAATGTGTCCACCGCCGGCAAAGGTCCCGCTGTTGCTACAACATCAGGAGGCAGAACCAGCTTGTTGCCACCACCTCCTCAGACCGGACCTCAGCCAACTCAACCTACGAAGACTCCACAAAAGGGAACAACCTCTTCCAATGTAGATGCTGACATCCGGAGTATCCTGACCAGGTTGAATCAAAGGTTGGACCAGCAAGATAGCAATTCGAAGGTGCTGGCCAATTCCATGATGAAGATGCAGAAAGATCAACAGTTCATCGCATCTCGGCTTGAAAACATATCTCCATTGCGTGCAAGGAACCTCAAATTCGACAACACTAAAGGATCTACATTTCAGAGTGAATTTATCTCAATGGGTAGTCCGCCTCAAACTCACCCGCTGACATCCTTGATGATGTCGACATCTTTGCCCGGGGACACTCCATTGACGCCATCTTCCGCAGGATTCACCCCGTTCATCCCATTCATTGACAACACTACTGTCACAACTACTAAAACAACTCTGGTTTGCTAAATAATCTTTTCAATAATAATAATTTCAATCGTATTCCTATGGCTGACCCTTTTGCAGGAAATCCACTAGCCAAACAGATGCAGGATCTCAGAGAGCTGATAATGAACGTACCAGGTGTAACTCCCCCAATCCAACCAGTGACGCGGAACTGTTACAATCAATCCCGGTTTGTCCCAGCAATTGCAAATGTCGACATCCCGAAGCGTTTCAGTGTACCATCTATGAAGTTGTACGACGGCACCACGGACCCAGAGGAGCATGTTGCACACTATCAAGAAAAGATGGACATAATCCATATTCTGCTTCAATTCTGGGAGGCCTGCTTATGCAGGGGATTTGGATCCACCTTGTCTGGACCAGCTCTCAAATGGCTGATTAGGCAACCCCTGGGTTCAATTGGTTCATACGCCCAGCTCATCAACATGTTCTATAACCAATTCTCATGCAGTCGACAATTTGAAAGGTTGACAAGTGATCTCTACAATGTGATCCAGCAGCCTAATGAAACTCTAAAGGATTACGTCCACCGGTTCAATAAGGAAGTGCTAGAAATTCCCAATCTTGACATGTCGACAGCCACAGAAGCATTCAAAATGGGGCTGAAGAAAGACTCACAGTATTATCAAGATTTGGTGATGACTCCTTGTAAGCGGTTGGAGGAAGTCAGGAGCAGGGCAGTGAGATTCATAAGACTGGAGGAAGATGAGCTGCGAAGATCGAAGTCCTCATCCAAGATGGCGACATATGACCATCCCGACAGAAAGACTGAATCATCCCATCGCAGGAACAACCGTTCCAATCCTTATCCGAGAATTGACACTAGCAAAATTAATTCAATAGACGGTGAGGATGAAGATAATGATAATGTGCCTAACATTTCTGATTATTGTTTTTCTGTTGACGTTTCAGGTATACTCTGTGCAATGGGCAACCTTGGGGACAAAGCCAGAAGGCCAAAGAAGACGGATAAAGCCACGGGATGGCGTGACAAATCCAAATGGTGTGCTTACCATGAGGACTTTGGACATATTACTGAAGATTGCATCGCACTAAGAAAGGAGATCAGTTACTTGCTCTCGAAAGGACATCTTAAGGAGTTGCTGGGATCCAGAAAGAAGAAGGCTGAAAATGCGGAAGCTCCTCATGAAGCCGAAAGACCAGTTTCTCCCCCAGCATCAACAAAGGTGATCAATTTCATTAGTGGAGATTCAGAAATATGTGGAACATCCTATTCTGCTGCAAAACGACATGCTAAGGAGTCAAAAGAGGAGAAGCCAGAAAGACAGCCCAGGATGTCGACACCCTGCCAGGATCCAATCACCTTTGATGAAAGTGATCGAGATAACCTGCTAGAACCCCATCACGACGGTCTAGTTATTTCCTTGCAGATCGCCAACTGTATAATACGGCGTATCCTGGTTGATGGGGGCAGCTCTGTCAATCTTATTATGTTGGGTACCCTTAAGGAAATGAACATCCCAGAATCGGAGATCGTTAAGAAGTCTTCAGTGCTGGTAGGCTTCAGTGGTGAGGTCAAAGAAACGGTGGGGGAGATAAAGCTTCCAATATACTCAAAGGGCCTCAACACCATGGAACGGTTCTGCGTAATTGATTGTGCAACATCCTATAATGTCATCCTGGGAAGACCGTGGATTCATGGAATGAAGGCTGTACCCTCCACATACCATCAGTGTATGAAGTTTCCAACACCTTGGGGTGTCGCTAAGATTTACAGTGATCAATAGGTGGCCAAGGAATGTTATAAAACATCAATGAAGGCGTCGACATCTCCAAAACAAGAATAGCAACTACAGAGGAAAGTACGTGAAGTCCTGGAAGCTAGAGAAGATGATGTGAAAGAAGTATTGCTAGACCCTTCCAACCCGGACATCAAGGTACTTATTGGCACTGACATCCCAACAGATATAGAACAGAAGCTGGTGGAGCTATTAAGAAGCAGAATAAAGAGTTTTGCTTGGAAACATGATGATATGATAGGCATCAGCAAAGATGTCATCACTCACAAACTTAACGTAGATCCTAGCTTCAAACCAGTACACCAGAAACGTAGGAAGTTTGCGTAAAACCGAAACCGCATCATCATCAAGGAAGAGGTAGAGCGCCTACTCAAAGCCAACATGATACGAGAGGTCGATTATCCAAGATGGTTAGCAAACGTGGTTGTGGTAGAGAAGAGAAACGGGAAATGGCGAGTTTGCGTCGACTTCACCGACCTGAATAAAGCATGTCCAAAAGTTCCCTTCCCTTTGCCACATATAGATTCGTTAGTTGATGCCACCTCCGGACATGAGCTCCTCACATTCATGGACGCATCCTCAGGATTTCAACAAATTCAGATGGAACCATCTGACCAAGAGGACACCGCCTTCATAACACCCACAGGTATTTATTGTTATATTGCCATGCCTTTTGGACTAAAAAATGCAGGTGCAACGTATAAAAGGCTCGTCAACAAAATGTTTAAAGATCAGATTGGGGACACAATGGAGGTATACATCGACGACATGGTAGTAAAGTCCAAGAAAGCCGAAGATCACATAAGCAACCTCTCTCAAGCCTTTGACATCTTGGATTGTTTCAATATGAAACTTAATCCAGCTAAATGCAACTTTGGAATGAAGGCCGGGAAGTTTCTGGGTTACATGGTTACTAAAAGAGGCATTGAAGCCGCCCCAGAACAGATAAGTGCTATTATCAACCTGTCATCACCTCAATCTGTCAAGGACGTCCAAAGATTGAAGGGAAAGATTGCTGCACTTACCAGATTCATTTCAAAATCCTCAGATCGATGCAAACCTTTCTACGATATCTTAAGAAAGAACAAGAAGTTCCAATGGGAGGACCAACATGAAGAAGCCTTTCAGGAGCTCAAAACTTACCTGTCGACACCTCCATTATTGGCCAAACCTCAGAAGGAAGAACATCTTTACATTTACCTAGCAGTGTCCGAAGGCGCTGTAAGCGCAGTCTTGGTGACAGAACGAGATGGTAATCAGCAACCCATCTACTATATAAGTAAGACACTCTTAGATGCAGATACCAGGTATTCTCATTTACAAAAATTAATTTTAGCTTTGATAACTGCTTCTATTAAATTAAGGCACTATTTTGAAACATATACTATAATTGTACGCACTAACTATCCTATTAAGAATGTTATGAGAAAACCAGAGATGTCAGGTCGAATGGCAAAATGGTATGTAGAATTAAGCACATACGACATCAAGTACGAGCCCAGAACTGCAATAAAATCCCAAGCCCTGGCTGATTTTGTGGCTGATTTTAGTCCAACCCTGCAACAAGAGGTGGAATTGGAAGTACAACAACTTCAAGATGATGACATCCTAAAAATTTGGACTATCTACACAGACGGTGCTTCTAACATGAGAGGTACAGGTCTTGGAGTTGTACTAAAATCGCCACAAGGGGACATAATACCACAATCTATCAGTTGCAGTTTCAAGGCTACCAACAATGAAGCAGAGTATGAGGCACTAATTGCAGGTTTAACAGCAGCCCAGGACTTAGATGTCAAGCATATCCGGGTGTTCATGGATTCCTTGCTAATTGTTAACCACTATAACGGATCCTACGTAGCGAAAAATGCTAAGATGACGACATATTTGGAAATTGTAAAAATTCTTTCGGCCAAATTCAAATCATTTTCCTTAGAACAAATCCCACGAGAAGAAAATTCTCAAGCAGATGCTCTGGCAAACTTGGGTTCAGCCTTCAAAAGCATTTCACAAACCAGTATCCCAATTGTGCATATTGACATCCCAGCAATTGATCATCTTGAGATGTTCGCTCTAGATGTCGACATACCTTCCTCTCTAGCAGCAATTTCTTGGACAGCTCCTATTATCAAGTATCTCTTAGATGATACGATCCCAGCTGAGGAGAAAAATGCTAGAGCATTCAGGGTAAGAGTATCTAAATATTTACTTATTGATAATCTCTTGTTTAGGAAATCTGCTGCAGGTCACTACTTAAGATGTCTAGAAGCAGATAGAGCCCATCAGGTTCTCAAGGAGCTGCACGAAGGAGAATGTGGAAATCATACCGGGGGCAGAAGTCTACATACCAAGGCTCTTAGAATGGGCTATTTCTGGCCCACAATGAGAAAAGACGCCGCTGACTATGCAAAGAAATGTGATTCCTGTCAACGACATGGGGACATCCTGCACCAGCCAGCTGAACTGCTACATCCTATCCTGTTGCCATGGCCTTTTATGGTTTGGGGAATGGACATAGTAGGAAAATTGCCCAGGGCACCAGGTGGAAGAGTATTTCTATTGGCTATGACAGACTACTTTTCTAAATGGGTAGAAGCTGAGGCATACGTACAAGTTCGTGACAAAGAAGTTATATCTTTTATCAAAAGAAACATATTCAGCCGATTTGGAATACCATCAGAGATAATTTGTGACAACGGCTCTCAATTCATTAGTAAGAGAACCCAAGATTTCTTGACATCTTGGGGAGTCAAGATGGTGACATCTTCACCTGTTCACCCTCAAGCCAATGGACAAGCAGAATCTAGCAACAAAATAATCATAAGCAACTTAAAAAAGAGACTAAACCAGAAGAAAGGACGATGGGAAGAAGAATTACCAATGGTTCTATGGGCTGACAGAACGACATCTAAGAACGCTACTGGTCAAACCCCCTATTCACTTGTATTTGGAACCGAATCAGTTATTCCAGCAGAAGTCCTTGTACCTACGGCCAGATACAGTTTGTTGACATCCGAACATAACAAAGACATCTTGATACATGACTTAGATACCGTGGACGAACTGAGGGACATGGCCAAAGTTCGCATGGCTGCATACCAACAAAGGGTAGCCAGATCTTACAACAAAAACGTAAGGATTAGAAGATTTCAAGTAGGAGATTTAGTCCTACGAAAGGCATTCCAAAATACAAAGGAACTCAATGCAGGCAAGCTTGCCCCAAAATGGGAAGGACCCTACCTAATAGATGCACAGGCCGGGAAAGGAGCATATCGTCTGGCAACCTTGGATGGCCAAATGATACCGCGAAGTTGGAACGCCATTCATCTTAAAAGGTATTACATTTAAACAAAATTCCCCGTGAACTCATCTTTTTCAGGTATGGATCGTCTTTTCCTTTTTTGCAACCTTCCTTTTTTCTCTATGTACTTTTTTAACTCTCTACAAATCAAGATGTCGCTAACGTACTTTGTGGAGAGACGTCAACCTTAGTTGGCATCCGTTTTTAACATGTTTCTGTCTTATGAGGTATTGACATATTTACATGGGGACATGTCAAAAGCACGCAAAGAACAACGAATTCTCCTCCGTCAGAGACTGGCCATCTCTTCTTAAGTAAAGGTACACAATCCCTTCTAAGGTTTAAAGAGTTAATTACCTCTTTCTTAAGATGTTAGGTTACCACACCTTCGCCTGGAGCGCAAGTTATCTCTTTAATTGAGGTGTGGGGTGGGCCTATATGGGTAAACTCATATAGCTTACCCATTCCCACTCAGTTAAATGATTGATCTTACGTATTATTCTTATGGTTATGACATATACGTGTCATCTAAAGTATCTACGGGTTATGGCATATACATGTCATCTTAAGTACCTACCGTTTTGACATACTATCATGTCACCTTATGAGCATAACAAAGGATCATCCAAAGAAAAATTTAATCCAAAAGGAAACAAGCCTTGACATGCTTGAAAACTACTAAACGTTAACTAGATTAAAGTAACCTTAAAAATATCCAAGCTACCAACATTAAAGTGCAAAAGTGTTGGACCAACAACACGTAAAAGAGATTGTCTTTGGTCCTTATGGACCCATTACATAACCAAACGAAAATTAAAAATTGTCTTAAGGGATTCCCCCCAGTAATACCATTCAAAAACCAGAACAAAGTTAGTTTACCTTTTCAGTTGGCATCCGCCTCAGATGTTGCTAGGGGAGTGACTTCTCTAAGCTCTGCTGCATCCTTTTCAATCACCTCATTCGGGTTTGAAGATACTTCACCTTCATCCACTGGTTCACCTATCAACTTGGAAAAGTGGGCACACTCCTTGTTGAGATCCCAGCTCTCAGCCTTCCCTTCTCGAAATTCCCTCATCATCTTTATCTTACACTGAGAAACAGTCTTAGCAGCAGCCAATTTGCATGAACCCTTCACCTCGGCAATCTCCTTGAGATGATCATCCTCGCTTTTCGCCAAGCTATTCAGTAAATCCTTTACCGTTTGCTCTTGCTCTCCCAGCAACTTAACTTGTTGTTCTAAGGTTTTCTCATGCTCTTTTAACTTATTCTCCAACATTGTCTTCTCTTTCTTGACCAAAGCAATATCCGCCTTGGATTTCTTCTTCAATATCTCCGTTTCCTTTACCAGACCTTCCAAAAGTCCTACCGCCTGTAAAATAATGCACTCGATATCAAAAGGTCTTATAAAACTTTGGAAACAGTACAAACCCATTTAATATTATCTTACCCCAGTTGTGAAACTCACACATTTGTTTTTAAAATCTCCCATGGACATTTCTTCAAAAGTATCTTCAACTTCAACCACCTCCTCTTGAATCGCTTTTCTCTTCCTCACCCTAGAGCCAATACCTATGCTCTCATCCGGAACAAGAATTTTCTTAGGGGCAGGTGGAGGTTTCATTTCGATCTTAAGAATAGGCTCAGTGAACATAGCCTCAATATCATCAAGGTCAAAGTCAGATCCTGAAACTATCGGTTTGGAGACTGCATTGACATATAGATATTGTCAACAAAGAATAACGCATCAAATTGATAACAATTAGCAAAGGTGAAGAGACACCATGCTTACCTGTGGACATAATTACAGAGGTAGAGGCCTTTTGGTCTTCCGGGACAACCAAAGATGATTCCAGTAATCCCTTAGGGGATCTCTTGTCCAGAGGGAGCTTAAAAAATTCGTCAACCTTGGTTAAAGTGTCTTCAGCCGGTGGGAACAGCTCTCCCCAGTCGATATCTGCATAAAGGCAAGAACAATTACAATTCAGTTTGTCTCAAAAACAGGAAGTCACAAAAGTAAGAATTTGAGTACCTCCCTTGTTCCACTCGCTTGAAACCTCATTTCCTTATCCAATAGAGGCCCTATCAACAAAGAAAAATCTATTTTTCCATCCCCTATCACTAGATGATGTGGTGCTCATTAGGGAACTCCTACCTGACCTCTTCCTAAAAAGGTATCTTTTGGAACCAAAGGGTTGAAGATCGTACAAATATGCAATTTCATGGAGCCCTAGATTTAATCCATTCTCTCGGTTCACTTTAATGACAAAATCAAAAACTCGCCAAGCCATCGGCATCAATTGAGCATAAGCGAGTTGGGTCTTTTGGAAGAACTCAGAAACTAACAAAGGAAAAGGGTAGCTGAACCCTAGAAGAAAGGGATACTCGAAAAAATAGATCCATTTGCGAGAGACGTAATCAGACCTAAGCTTTACGGAAAAAGGATGAAAAATTGTACCATTTGGGAAGTAGCATTGTTGTTTCATGGACTCTATTTGGGAATCACTGAACAAGCAAGTCTCTTCGTCTGGTTTTGCAAGAAGGTTTTCGCAAACGAAATCATCGAGACTATATTCTTTGGGGCCTTGTGGGGTTGGGACACTCTTAGTTTTGGTCGAGGACCACCTGGTCCTACCCATGGTTGACAAAGGAAAGAAAAAAGGTAAACAATGGAAGAAGATGAGAAGCGGAGAAGTGTTACCTTGAAGATGAACGGCGCCGTAAGCTAATAGGGGTGAAAAAGAAGCTTTGAGAAGCTTATTTATCCAAGCGGTTATTAAAGAAAAAGAACTCTTTTATCAAGAAAATTACTTTTCCAAAAATTACTCCCCAACCGTCCATTGACGCCACGTATCCCTAAACCGTCCCATCAAGCACAGCTGGCGGTTGGGCATTCAATTGGACAGAAAAACATTTTGCCTCTTCAGTTGCCTACATAGACAAATGTTTTTGGGGACAAATTGTTGTGGGTATTTTTCAGCATGGTGACATCTTCAGTTGATCCTGCATATCAAGATGTCATTTCACTGTAAGTATTGTTTTAATATTTACTTGTTTAATATTTCCTAATATATTTATTCTTATTTTCCAGTAATTAAGAGAGAAGAAATGCGGGATATTCTCCAACACGTTCAACATACCTTCAACGGCTAGAGCGACTTGGTCTCACGGAGGTTGAAAGGATAAGCCTATATCCCGAGATTGTAGGAACCGTATTGACTCTTTCATATCTACTTATATTTAAGGGGAAATGGAGACGGAAAAAACACACTAACGCTCATACGCACACACTCTACACACAAGCTCTTGTAATCCTCTCCATTATCTTCCAAAATTGTATTCGTGATCATTATAGTGAAACTTTTAAGGTTGGAGACCTAACTCCCGGGGTTTTTTCCAAAGAGGTTATCACCTCCAAGGTTTTCCTCGTTAACAAATGGTGGTGTCATTATTTCTTTTTCTTGTTTTTGTTCCATATAGTCGAATTCCATAGTCCCCTCCTTATTGTTCAATCCACACACTAATCAAAGTTAAGATTCAACTGTATTGTTTTTTCTACCAAAACAATACCCACGGCCAATGGCTTCCCTGACAGATGGCTTGACACATAAAAGGAAGATGGACTTCTCGTCAGAGAGAGGAATTGGGTGAACCAACTCATTAAGCTTCTTGTTCCACCTCTTATAAAAGTCTGTTATGGACTCATCGTGCCTCTGGATGGTGCCGATCAAGTCACTACGAGTGGTGTACCACTCGACACTTCCTTTATATTTGTCCAAAAAGGCATCACTGATCTGGGACCACGTAGCCCTCGCTTTCGGTTTAAGGCCTAGAAACCATCTCAAAGGAGAGTCATCGAGGGACAAGTGAAAGTAAAGGGCTAGCATCTCCTCGGTGGCCCCTTTGGCACCCATAGACATGATGTAGCTATTCATGTGAGTTTTAGGGCATGTGGAGCCTTCAAACTTAGTTATGGGGGGAATCTTGAAGTTCTTCGGGAGGTCCTTGGAGTCCTTGAGCTCTACGGAGTTGACCATGCTGGACCCAAAAGTCATCTTGTGCAGTTGTTCTTTCACATACTTCAACTCTTCTTTCAAACTTGAAACCTCGGAAGATGGGGGTTGCCTACAGTTGGAGCTACCGTCGAAGATGGCACTGGAAATTCTGGCATGGATCTGATAGGCAAGGCAGCCGGAGGAAGACCAAAAGTGCTGGGCACGCTAACATTGCTGTCCACTAAGCCAACCGAGCTGGGGATTCTGTTCCCGTACATGTCGTAACCATTAAATTGAACGTCGGGATGCAGGGGCCCAAACTGCACTGATTGACTTCCAACCTGACCATGGGCAGGAGACCTGATACTGATGCATGGAGCTGAATACGGGGTGGAACCATACAGATGATGGGTGAGAGGAGAACAAACTGTAGGCTGAGGGAAGTTGCTTTAGAATTGGGACTGCGGATACTGCGGGAGCTGATCCTGACAAATCTGGCTTCTTGACAGACGATACCCGCTCTGCTGCTGATTGGACTGATCATGAGGAGCAACAAACTGACCACCAAAGGCTGGGTTGGAGAGTTGACCCGCGCTGCTATAAGGACTTTGACCTTGAGCCCCAAACTGATTCTGAACATACCCAAACTGCTCCTGGTTGACACCACTAGGCTGCTGACTCTGCCCGATCTGATTCTGGGGATAAAACACAAACTGGTCCTGAGCACTATTCTTCGGGAAAGAGCTTGACTCGCCTCTCAGTCCGTATTGCACGCCATAAGTAGACATTGGGATGGGGGGAGGTCTGGACACACTCCCATGAGTCGGCATCGGAAAGGAGCTAGGCACACCATAGGAGATTGGTGGGGGCACATTGTGAAAGCCTTGCCTAGGTGAGGACGGGGGAACAAAACCGGTGCCGGTGATAGTAACATCGGGCTCCTCCCTAATTTCTTCATACGATCCATCGGGGTGACGGATTACGGCGACGCCTTGCATACGCATCACTTCGACATAGCGGGCCCAATCGGCCTCCTCACGGGCACGAGAGGCTTTGAGAGCAGCACGGAGAGAAGCCTCTTGAGAGAAATTAAAACCTGGGGGAGGGTTAATGAACGGACTTCCTGGGGGTGTCATATGAGGACCCATACCATGACCACTGCTAGGAGAGACATTTAAACCGATGTTCGGCCCCACGTTCTGACCTTGATCTAGCCCCAAACCCTGACTGGCAGTCTGACTCTGAGCTGGGTCAACACCCGCATTCAGACTCAAACCCACTGAACTTTGTGAATCTGCCATCTCTGAGACTGCTGGAAACGAATCCTTGACTGGAGAGAAACTGATTAACCGACCACCCAGAACTCTGACCCAATACTTGCTCGCTGAAAGGGGGAGAGAACGGTTTTAGGACGGGGAGAGGATAGGCTTAGGACGGACTCATGCATATGCTCTTTTTGTTTTTGTTTTTGTTTTTTTTTTTATATTTTTTTTATTTAAAAGATTTAAATAAAAATGATTTTTTATTAATCCTAAGAATGGTTGGAAAAGGGGGACACCTTCTTTTTCGCATTCTACACTATTCCTGGATTAGTGGGTTCCATCACTACGTCTATAGACCCTCTGTATTCCACCTGTATTGCACCTCCGGGACGGACAATCCCGGCAGAGGTCCTATAGGGCACGTGGAACCCACCAATCAAAAGGCAGAATGGACCTATGGGCATACAAGTCAAAACAAGTCAAACTCGAGATTTTCAAAACCAAGTCCAAGTCAACGTCTAGACTCGGGAGGAGAGAGGGTTGAAAATACGTTTGAATGTACGAGACCTCATTTTGCAGGTAAATTCCTGGAAAAAATTCGGCATGACCTCTCCTCTTTTCGAGTCGAAAATCCGGCATGTCCTCTCGTCGCTTCATGGCAAAATTTTGGCATAACCTCTCGTTAGCACGTGTCAAGAATTCGACATGGTCTTGCGTTAGCACATGTCGAAAACGGGTTATGACCTCTTGCGAAGCCAAGTCGAGAAATCGACATGTACCCACGTCGAGACATGTCAAAGTTTTGACACGTACTCTCGTTGAGTTATGTCGTAATTTCGTCATTAAGAAGGAGAGTATGCCAAGACTTTGAAGACGAAGTATGATTCGGACTTTGTGAGAAAATTTTGAAAACCGAGTTTGAAAAATGTTTTGAAAAGTATTTTGCCAAAAACCAACCGGTCACGGTAGAAAGTGTGTCACGGACAAGTGTTGGCTCCTACTCTAATGGCTAGGAGGACTTTAGGCGCTCAAGCTTAAGCGAAACACGTCACTGTCCGCGATGCCGTCCGTACACTCCCGGGTTCTAACTCTATGTGCGGGTAGCGTGCGAGTGGTGTGAGGGTATCTTCTAGGAAAATATTTTTTGTTTTTTTTTTGTAAAAGAGATTTTTTTTTTGTTTGTTTTTTTTTTTTATGCAATATGTAAAAAAGGAAAGACAAGAGGATGAGCCCAAAGCACGACAAGAGGGGACTGCCCCAAATGTCAAGATCATCGCCACTGTATTCCGTAATCATCCCGCCCGTTCATCTCGATCACCGAACTCAAGCTTCGCATCGCATTCCTATGTCGTCCGACATAGGACTTCCCAGGAAGGGGGTGTCGTCCGACACAGGGGTTCGCACCAACAGAAGCAAGCAAACTGCAAAGGGGAAGCCCCCACCATCCAAAATACCACATACCAAAGCACATAAAGCATATAGGCACAGAAGCATGGCAAGGCACATAGGAGCACACATAATGACACAAATTGCACACAAGGAGAATGAAGAAATTGTCCAAGTTGATTTAAAGAAAGTTAGACCCTCTTAAGAAAAAACTTTTCCTTTTTTCAAAAAAGAAGAATGATACCGGTACGTGGGATTGTTAGACCACAATTTATTCCAAGCCCCGGGTTAGGGAGCGATACAGGAAGGTTAATGGTTTCCACCTATATACCAAGTATCATTTTCCTTTTTTTTTATTTTCAAAAACAAAAGTTTTTCAATGTTCTTCCCCAGCGGAGTCGCCACTGAAATGAACGCCCTCCAAAAAAACGCAAACAAAGTTTTTCATTTTGTTTTGTTTTATCTTTTAAAATTTTGAGTTTTGGGAGTCGCCACGCCGTTTTTAAAGGAAAACATTGAAAAACCTTTTTTAAAGAGAATTTGGGTTCGGGGGTCAAGTTACGATGTGGGAAGAGAATAAAGAGCTCACCCACATCGCCTCTTTCGAGACTTTCAATCAAACAATGGACAATTATAAACATTCAAAAGTGTGTGCGATTCGTGTCAACAAACAAGGCATGCAAACTTGGATTTCATTGATGGTATTCAGAATGGATACAACTTGTGAGCCATGACAGGGGGCCACACCCTTTACAAATGATGACTTGCATTACAAGGCAAGAGCTGAGACAGTCTGCTCAGGAAGCTCTGATGTCGTCCGACACAGGACTTCTTCAGAGAGGGATGTCGGACGACAGGAAGCCTCCTGGTCAGATTGCCTCTTACAACACCAAAGCTACTCTGGAATTGGAACAAGATTATTTTAACTAAGAAGAGACACTATTCAGGGTCTAAGCTCAGTTTGGGGTTGATTGGAGTGAGCAAAGTCAAGATTGACTTTTAATGATACGGATGTCATATGACATAGGACGCCCAAGGCTGTCCATGTCATATGACAAACCGCCTCCATCAATGGATTGCACCCAAAGAGATCTTAGGTTCCCTAAATAGTGTTAAATGAACTAAAACTACTATTTAAACATAGCTTTGAGTCACAAAGGAAACCGATCTGAGTGGATCTGAAGCCCTTGAAAGCCAGACAGCTTTCTGGGAACTATATGTCGTATGACACAGGATC
Source organism: Adenophora triphylla var. japonica (assembly GCA_022495995.1). Lineage (NCBI taxonomy): Eukaryota > Viridiplantae > Streptophyta > Magnoliopsida > Asterales > Campanulaceae > Adenophora > Adenophora triphylla. The sequence goes on along the minus strand of JAFEMH010001466.1, from coordinate 140,309 downwards.
CTTTGAGGGGTCCTGTGTCGTCCGACACAAGAGGCCTGTTTCAGTGGCCTTCAGTCAGATTGGTCCCACCTTGTTCTCAATGCAAGACTAAGCTATATCATTAACTGAAAGCAGTAAAATAGTAACACTACGTGAGTATTATGGGAGGATCACATGGCTTTAATGGCCAAATGTGATAAATCACATATCTATGGCCATTATCATGTAGCCATCTCCTCCTAACTCAAAGGAAGCTAACCAAGATGCAAACTTTAATGGTGCTAAGGCCACCAAATGTTCAGATCTGAGGTGGGGAGAAGTGAATATGGAGGATTCACCTCTCCACCACCTTTATCATGCAAAATCCCAAATATTTCACATAATATCAAGACATATAAGCATGCAAGATGATATAGATGAATATACGAAAGTTAATCAGAGAGAGAGAGGGTTTAGTGGCTACCTGTTGTAGTCCACAAGGTAAAGGCACCAATAGTATGGTGTTTACCCCTTCAAAACACCAACAAAGGAAGTCCTTTTTTGGATCTTGGCTTGGATGTGTGTATGTATGAGGAGGGAGGTGAGTGTGTGTATGAGAGAGAGAGGGTGAGCCTCTATTTTGACAGAGTTTCCTTACTTCCCCCCCCCCAAAGTCCTCCTAAAATGATCAGCCATGCCCTTTATTTATAGGCATGCTGATGGGAGGTCCCATGTCGGACGACAGAAAGTTTCCACCGCCTTGGGGTCGTCCTGTGTCGGACGACACCGGTCATCTTTGTGACAACTTGGGCCGCAGGAAGGCAGGCCTAATGGATTGAATAAACAAATGGATAATTGGGCTCAAAATGCATTTTAGCAAATAAATGAGCCCAAAAACCAAGGAAATTGGACCCAAAACACGAGTTCGGGTCGGGGTACTCACACCCACCAACTCGCGAGAGCTTTTCTGTGGTTGATGGTGTCAGTCACCATATTTGCGAACTCTGGGACGATGGCTATGCTTTGCCTGCTTGACTCTTTGGAGAATCTGGATGAGGTTGGGACGGTCTCTTGGGGTGAGGCCGGATTGGCTGAGCTTTATTTCTCTTTGAATATGTACAGCTGTAACAAGGCTGCTTCGATGGATTGCTTTTCTTTTGCTTTAGAGGTAGTCTCCCTCTCTTTTTCTCTCTTTTACTTTTCTGTCTTGAGATTTTTATGAGAGAAAATGACCCTTTGTTTTGAACATGCAGGTCTGGTTCTGTGAGGTGATCGGGTTCTTTCCTTGGAACCAACAGAGTGATCCGGAGATCTTCCCGGCCATGATTCGCTGGAGGGGAGAGGCTAGGGACAAGTTTATCGGGAAGACCCGGATCACTTTTGATTACAAGATGGTGAGACTGGTCATCAATGGGGATGGTTACGATGGGGTGGATTTCTATCCTTGGGGGAGGTACCCAGAGGTCTTGCTAGGGGATACCTTGGAGGTGACTAGGCAGAGGAGGTGGCTGACAGGGCTGATCTATGATGTCATTTACTTGGGGGATCGCTTCTCCAGGCAGCATGGACTTGTCCCTCCTTTGGATGCCATCACTCCTCACGACCCTCCACCGCTTATGCTGCAACCTAGGAACTGGTCAGCGGATGAGATAGCGAGGTATCAGGCGGGCATGGCGGCTGAGGAGTATTTCGACTTTGCTACCCCGTACGCCACCTTTGTGGAGCAGCGGTTGAGGACGCCACAGAAACTAGTGAAGATGGCTGTCACTCAGGGGTACGGGGAAGCTGATCCGACTGATCCGCCTATGCCTCCTGCTCATCTCTCCTATGTGGTAAATGGGGTACCGAGGAGGTTCATGGTGCCTGTTCCTGACACGAGGGAGCCCCGGTATACTTTGCCGCCTGATATCACTGTAAGTATCGCTAGGGTCTCTTCCCTTTTCGGATTTCTTTGCTTTCTGCGATTTTGAGCTTTTCTGAGATTTTCTGAGTTTTTATTCTATTTTCTCACAGGTTCCTGCTCGTTCCTATGATGGCTTGGTACGGCAGAACAGAGGTTGGAAGGATGTGTGTCGGTCCCTTCTGAGGAAGTTGGCCTGCGCTTCCAGGGCTGGGGCAAATGTGCAGGAGCCCATGCGCGAGAGGAGGCACATTGGGAGCACCGCCTCTACCTCGTCGGCCTCAGGATACCAGACCTCCTCCACTAGCGCCATGCCTCGGGGACAGGGACCCAACACGGGCATTCTAGAGCAGCTGGCGGAATATGAGCACGTGAATGTCAATCTTTCTGACGTGAGTGATGCTGAAGATTTGATGAAGGATCCTAGCTTCTACGAGCTAAGCAGCGACGACGAGGAGTCAGAGGCTTAGGATTCCTTAGGGTTGATCTAGGAGGAAGATGGAAACAAACAATGAACACTTTTATGCACATTTTGTTTATTTTTCATTTTATTTGGGCGCCAAGGAGGCGAAGACAATGTAATGGTATTTTATTTGCTTTTCTTATTCATGCTTTATGAATTTGCATATTACTTGAGCCTCGGGGTAGCTTTTTTGCTTGGAAATGGGGCTGAAACTGGGCCAAAATGGTTTGTGATGATATATGATTGCATGAATGGTGTTTGGACATGTTTTTATGCAGGTTTCATTGAGAAAGTGGGGTGAGAATTCCACTTGGGCAGCAGCAAGAGCTGCTGCAGATTTTTTTTCTGCAGAAGCAAAAGACGCCGTCCGGCCAGGTCTTTGGGCAAATGAAGCCGTGCGGCTGGAAGTTTTGTCTGAACTGGTTTTTTTCAAATAAAATCAAGGGATGGCCTTTTCATTTCATTTTCACCCTAGACTTGTCCCAACTAATCCCAGAGCACATTTTTTACCAAAATCATCGACATTGATTGCTCGCCATGGAAAAACCAGTCTGATTGCAAAAGGGGAAAAGAGACCGTTTTTTGTCCGATCTTCAATCTTGGATGAGGCACAACTTCCAATCCAACAAGGGGCTGTTTGATGCCACCTTCAAGATCAAATCTTTATGGCATTTGAAAGATCTCCCGCCCGATTGGGACCTTTTGAGAGCCGCGGCAAGGTTTTGGGACGTCCGGAGACACGTTTACTGCTTTTCTTACAATGAACTCGTCCCAACCTTTGAAGACTTTCGGGCATTGATTTGGGGTCTAGAAATTGAGGCCGTTTCGATTCCTCTGATCGGAGACGTGCCAGTGGCGGTAAAGTTGGCGTCTTTGTTGCAAATTTCTCTGGAAGAGGCCGAGGGGATGTTGGTAGCCCCTGACAGGATTGACCTTTCTGATATCCCAGGCAGGTTTGGGTCTCCAGATACAGCTACGACCACGGTGGCTATGGATGCCTTTACCCTTTGTGTGTTCTCATCTCTGTTCACCGCTAAGTCCGTAGGGGTCTGCCATGGTGGCCTTTTGGACATGGTTAGAGATTGCCGGGCTGGAAAGGATATTTTTCCGCTGGTTTTGGGCAAAACTCTGCATGACATTGACAGGATGGCTAGGGGAGACCATTTTATGAGGTCTGGGAGCCCAGCGGTGCTGACTCTATGGTTACAGGAGAGGCTTGGGGCTTTGCCGGGGGCTTCGCCTACTCAGTGCCCTTGGGTGATTTCTCGGAGAGGTGCACCTAGGCAACAGGACCAGGGTGGATGGGAGCTGAAGATGGCTCGGTTGTCTACCTCTGACATTCACTGGTGGGTACCTCATTGGAGACTGCAGACCCGTAGGACGCTTCAGGTGTCTTACATAGTGAGGGTTCCGGGGTTCTCTTGGTCTTCCTTTTACATCCCCTGCTTAGTGTCCAGGAAGTTTGGGATCTTACAGGAGCCTCTGAATGATTGGAAGGACATCAGTACCATGGAGGTAGTGCCTCTTAACATGAGGGATCTAGCCAGCTTCTCCTTTTTCTCGAGGGCTTGGACATACACCGCTTTTCCACCCAGGGCTATTCTCAAGAGCAGGAAGAGTACCATCTTGACCACGGCCTACTTGGACTGGTACGAGAAGGAGATGGGGGAGACTCAGGTCATTTTAGGAGAGAGACGTCAGGCTTTATTGGGGGCTGACTGTGACTCGAGCAGGACTCTGAGGGAGACTGAGGCTAAGGCTAGTCGCCATAACCAGTCGGGTGACCTTATCAGGGATATGGAGGCTCGATATGAGAGGCTATCTGTGGTCGCTCCCCTTACTGAGGCTCAGAAGGAGGAGATACGAGCTCTTACCCGGGTAGAGAAGGCACTTATTGACACGGGTTTGGTAGAGGCTCCAGTGAGGATACCTGAAATTGGGATGAGGGAGACCGACATCATAGAGAAGAAAAGGAAGAACACTCGACGAGGTCGAGGTAAAGGGAAGAAGAACAAGGAAGACTCAGTGAATGACGACTGATAGGTCTATTCCTAGGATTCCCTTATTGCCATTTTGCAAACACAATAGTTTATTAGGTCTTTTTTGTATTTTAGATCTTTGTAGCAGGTTAGCAGAGTCAAGAGTAGACCGTGCTTGAACTCATCAAGAAGTTTTTAACTTGTAATTAACAAAGATATTTATCTTAGAAATTTATTCAAGACACAATTTCATGGAAACTTAGATGTCTCATTTATTGTTTAGACCGAACCATTTCTGGCTGCCTACGTTCCCTTTTTACAAGAAAGACTAAGGGGCTCAGGTCTTCATAGTTCATTTTGGTGAACTATCGGGATTTTTGTTTTTGGTTTTTTTTTTTTTTATGTGCAGCTCTGTCTTTTGTCTAGACCGCCCTTTTTTGGGTTTTCAGCCTAGCTGGGCATTACTCTTTTTGCACTAAAATTTTTTCTTTCTTTTTTTTTCATGTGCAACCCTGTCTTTTGCCTAGACCGCCCTTTTTGGGTTTTCAGCCTAGCTGGGCATTACTCTTTTTGCACTAAAAATTTTTCTTTTCTTTCTTCCTTTTTTTTTATATATATATTTTTTTCTTCTTCTTCTTCTTCTTTTTTTTTTTAGATATAATACCTGCGGAGCTTATCACCGTTGACTGGGTGGACAAATGGATTACCGTCCAGGTCCGCAAGCTTCATTGCTCCTCCCGATAGTATATTTTGTACCACATACGGGCCGATCCAAATGGGCTCCCACTTTCCCAGGGGGTTGTCTCTGATGGGGGGCTTTACCTTCAAGACTAGGTCACCCTCTTTGATGTCCCTGGCCTTGACTTTTTTGTCGAATGCCCTGTCCATTCGCCTCTGGTAGGCTCGGGTGTGCTCCATGGCTTTTAGCCTTCTTTCATCAAGCAGGGCCAATTCATCGTGCCGGCTGCGCAGGCACTCTACTTCGTTGACACTATTTTCCAGGAGGACCCTTAGTGACGGGATTTCCAACTCCACTGGCAACACTGCTTCCATCCCCTAAGTTAGGGCATAGTGAGTTTCTCCCGTGGCTGTTCTGACAGATGTTCTGTAGCCCCAGAGTGCCAGATGCAGCTTCTCAGGCCAGTCACGACCACGGGTGGCCATTTTCCGGATAATCCACTCGAGCGTCTTATTGGCAGCTTCTACGGCTCCATTGGTCTGAGGTCTGTATGGGGACGATTTGTGGGGAGTGATTCTGAATTCTGACAGCAATCTATCGCAGTCACCTTCAAAGTGCGACCCGTTATCTGAAATGACCTCATTGGGCACCCCATATCTGCACATAATGTTTTCTTTGACAAACTGGGCCACCTTTCTGGAGGTGAGGACCTTGTAGGACTTGGCTTCTACCCACTTTATGAAGTAGTCGACTGCCACTAGCACAAATTCATGCCCATTGCTTCCTGTCGGGGCTATCTTCCCTATCACGTCAATACCCCAAGTTGCGAATGGCCAAGGAGTCATCATGCAGTACAAGTCATGAGGCGGAAGATGATTGAGGTTGGCAAACCGTTGGCATTTGTTGCACGCTCGGACTTGCTGGACACAGCCTGTTTCCATGGAAATCCAGTAGTAGCCCATTCTAAGGATCACTTGCATCAATGCTCTGGCATTTATATGAGGATCGCAGGGACCATTGTGGACTTCGGTCATTAACTCTCTGGCCCTTTCTTGGGTGACACACAGGAGTAGTGGTCCTTGGTATCGTTTCTTGTACAGATCGCTCCTTAGGATGACATAGTGGAAGGCCAACCATTTCAGGGCTTGCAAGCTCTTGGCTTTGATGCCTTCCCTTGGTCTACCTTCTTCGTCTCTGAAAGCTGATTCCCCATCCTTGAGGAACTGATAAATCTGACTGTACCAGGGTTCCTTGACAGGCTCGGGCCCCAAGTCTATTTCACAACAAAAAGTCGGGGCTTCTCTTCTACCCACTCTGAATGGTTTTATGGTTTTTCCCTCGGGGATCTCTACCAATGAGGCTAGAGTATCTAAGGCATCTGCGAATCTGTTCTTATCCCTAGGCAGGTAATGGAAAGTTACTTCTCTGAACTGCTCAGTCAACTCTTCCATGTAGGCATGATACCTCTGCAGGTTAGGATCCACAGTCTCCAACAAGTGGAGACTTGGTTGATGATCAGGGCTGAGTCTCCATAGACCTCAAGCTCTTTGACATTCCTTTCTAAGGCAGCTTCTAAACCAGCAATGCAAGCTTCATACTCGGCGACATTGTTCGTGGCAGGGAAGTTCAACTTGATGGCTATCGGCGTGTGCTCATCTTTCGGATCGACCAGTAGCATTCCTATGCCATTTCCTCTTTTGTTAGCAGCTCCGTCAAAGAAAAGCTGCCATCGGTGCTCAGGATCAACTATGAAGATCCCTTCATCTGGGAATTGGGGTTCAGGCCCGCGGTCCTCATTGCTAGGGAAGTTCGCCAAGTGGTCTGACAACGCTTGGCCCTTGATTGCCTTTCTCGTCACATAGTTGATGTCATACTCAGCTAAGAAGAACGACCACTTTACTAGGCGCATCGAAAGGGAAGGCTTGTCGAAGATGTACTTGATGGGGTCCATTTTCGAGGCCAAGTTCACAGAGTGGTCTTGCATGTAATGCTTCAGCTTACCGACTACCCAGACCAGTCTTGCACAAGTCTTTTCGCACGCTGAGTAATTTAGCTCACTTCCCTGTAGCTTCCGGCTGACAAAGTAAATGGCATTTTCTACCCAAGAGTCTTTCTTCTCTTGAGCAAGCATAGCCCCAACTGCCGTATCAGTGACAGTGAGATAGAGCAGAAGAGGTTTCTGTCTATTCTGTGTCTGCATTCTTCTTCATGAGCTTGAAGATGGGCTCGCACATGGTGGTCAGCTGGTTGACAAAACGATTGATGTACTGTAATTTTCCCATAAAGCTTTTGACCTCTGTCTGGGTTCGAGGTGGCCTCATGTCCATAATGGCCTTGATCTTTCAGGGATCGACTTCAATACCTCGCTCCGTGACCATATACCCAAGCACTTTTCCCCTTGTCACTCCAAAGGTGCATTTGGCAGGGTTCAGTCTCATGGAATGCTGTCTCAACCTTTCAAGGAACTTTCGCAGGTCGACAAAGTGCTGTCCATCCTCACCTTTGGAATGGATTATCATGTCATCGACATAGACCTCAATCTCCTTGTGGATCATGTCGTGAAAGAGTGCAGTCGCTGCCCTCTGATATGTAGCCCCGACATTCTTAAGCCCAAAAGGCATCACCGTATAGCAGTACGTTCCCCATGGTGTGGTGAAGGCTGTCTTTTCTTGGTCCTCCTCGGCCATCTTGATCTGGTTGTAGCCAGCAAAGCCATCAACGAAGGATTTGACTTCGTAGTTAGCAGTGGCGTCCACCAGAATGTCTATGTTCGGCAAGGGGTAGTCATCCTTGGGGCTGGCTTTGTTCAGATCCTGAAAATCTACACAGCAGCGCACCATCCCATTGGCCTTAGTCACAATCACGATATTGGATAACCACGTCGGATATTCGATGACCCTGATGAATCCTACCCGAAGTAGCTTCTCAATCTCTTCTTTGACCTGTTGAGACCACTCTGGCTTGATCTTTCTCAGTTTCTGCTTTACTGGCTTGGCATCTGGTGCTAGAGGGATTCTGTGCTCCACAATCGAACTGTCTAGTCCTGGCATATCCCTGTATAACCATGCAAACACGTCCATGTATTCTTTGAGCAGATTAACCAGTCTGTCTCGTTCAACCCCCTGGAAGAAGTTCCCAATTTGTGTCTCTTTAGGTTCCTCGACAGTACCCAAGTTAACACTTGTCAAAACCTCCTCGGCAGCTTGGGCCCGGTTTTCCTCTTTGTCTGTAACTTGCTTAAAGATTTCTTTAATGTATTGTTCATTTAGTGTGTTTGCATCTTGTTCAAATGATTCATTATTAATTGTTGTTAAATTATTAGTTAATTTATCATTTGTTAAGTTGGCAATAAGGGGATACTCAGAAAGATCTTTCATTTCATTCAAAGCGAAAGGAAAGATGACATTGGCTACATATTCATAATCCTCAGGTGTGAGGCCTTCGGATGACTCGGAGGACTGGAATTCAAAGACTCCTAACTCAAGGGTATGGACGACAGGGTGTTTGACATAACTGGACTGAGAGGGACGGGGTACCAATCCAAGCTCCGTGATCATTTGATGTCGACTGGCTATCGGCCCTGAAAATGTCTCCCAATTCCTTAAAGGCATCTCTATCCTGGTCACCAAAGTGCGAGGATCAAAAGGTTCTTCAGCACCGTCTCCAATCACGGCAACTATCTCATCATCTGAGCTGAAGTCGATCAAATTAGGAATCTGCGCTTCTTCATCAAACAGCTTCTGTAAACCTGATTCACTGTCTTCACTACTGGCAGCTTCTATCTGGCTGATCTTCGGAAGAGCTAACTCGAAGGCGGAGAAATACATTACCCCTAATGGGAAGAGTGCTAATTCTTTGAAACGTTCTAGGTTTCCTTTGAAGGCATACTTGTTCTAAACAGTAGTGGTAGCCCCAGGAATGTCCGGTAAATCAAGGAACATCCTCCGAACAGGATTTGCTGGTTTTCCCCGAACTTTCTCAAGGTTTTCCAGAAGATTTTTTCTCAAGGAGATTTGACTATCACTTTCATCATATTGGGTCCCACCTCTTGTGAAGTACTGGGCCAGAGACAAGCTGTAAGGATGGAGACGGATCCCTTCACTTCGTTTTTTATGAACTGTTCCTTTAGGTTTTCTGTCATCCTGAGAATTCGATTTGTATTCCAAGCCGTGTCGGGTGGTCTGTTCCTTTACATCAATGACATTATTACGACCCTGAAGTCTTTTACCCAGTCCAAGCCCCGGAAGATAACCCATCTTTCTCATCATTGGCATGGCAGGAGGTATTTTTTCGGAGGTAGCAGTGAGGTCGGTGCAACACACTTGAGCTTTGGAGGAGGCTACAGAAAATCCGGTCAAGGCAAACCCTTCATCATCATGTTTGATCTCCAGTATCGGGATACCTCCTGTGCTGGTTCCTTCCACGGTGACACTGTCTCCATAGATAGTAGTAATAGTCCCATCACTTGACTGGAATTTGATGCATTGGTGTAAAGTAGAGGCTACCCCATTTATCTGGTGAATCCAAGGTCGTCCCAGTAGAGCGGTAAATGAAATGGGAATGTCAATCACTTGGAAGTCTACATCCATGGCCTTTTTCCCAAACCACAATTTAAGAGTAGCAATCCCCAGAACTGACCGAGCTGTGGAATCATAGGCCTTAATGGTTTGACTGGAAGGTTTCAAATCTGTGGGCTTCAAATCCAACAAATCATCATTTTTGCTGGCAGGACATTCATTGCAGACCCTCCGTCAACTAATACCCTTGGTAATCGGCCTTCCTCCAACTGGACTGTGATGTAAAGGGGTTCGTTATGACTGGCCCCATATTTTGGCAGGTCCAAGTCAGTGAAGGTGATGATATTTCCATAGTGGATGTTTCCAATCATCTAGACGACCTCATCTGGGGTGACATCTATGGGCACCATGATCTTGGCCAAACTTTCTTCTAGCTTCAGTTTGTGAGGGTATGAGGAGGTCAATAGGGACCACAGGGAGATATTGGCTTGAGTACACTTCAACTGAGTCAGCACCGGGTCCTCCTTTTCAGAGTCTGGCTTTTCTGCTTCTGGCCTGTAAGGTCTTTTGTCTGTCTTTGGCTCGGAGACGGTGTTTCTCTTGTCACCCTTAGGCTGCTCCACACTCATCTGTCCAAACCGAGTCATCACATAGACATTAGACTTCTCAGAGTCATCAGTCCTACCGGAGGATTCCTTCAGCTCCTTCAAAGTTAGAGGTGGGCTTTTGCTGGCATATGGCCAACTCTGCTGATTAATTTGATTAGCAGCACTACCAGAGGCATAGGCAGCTTCCCGAATCTGATCCCAGGTCACTAGCTTTCTGGCCTTTTCTGAATTCTGACATCCCAATTGGCTTACCAACTGGCTGATTTCAGTTTCATCTTCCTCACTCAAGGCCTTAACAGTTTCATTCAAGCTTTTCAGGGTCAACATGCAATAGGAATTATCGCTCCCAGGGTTTGGAGGTTTGCTAATGGCTTTCTCACCTGGACATAGCAACTTTTTCAACAGAGCGGGGTCACATTCCTCATCACTGTCAAACATATCCCTTCTTTCCCTCGGGGTCAACCTTCTGACGGCATCTTTGACATTGGCCAAGCACTTCCTGAAGTGGGAGATTCCGTCATCGACAAGGATTTCTGCAGGGTCAAACCTCATGGCAGGTTCTTGTTCTTTACTCACGGGAAGGTTTTCTGGGCTTTTTGGCTTCTGGGCTAACCACTCTTCTACCGTTCCTTCCGGCATTTCAACTGTGTCCTCCTCGGTCTCACTATAGTAACTTCTGTTGGAACTTTCATCTTGACTCTGATGACCAATGAGGGCAAAAGCAGGTCGGGATACTTGGCGCCATGTAAGGGGTATTCTAGACTCTTCCCCTGACTTAGGGATTACCAAGAAGACATCACTGTCGTCGTAAGATAGGAAGGGGACCGGGGTCGCTTCAAACTTTAAGACTCTTTCTAGAGCTTCCATGCATTCTTCTTCGGACAAAGTTTCAGGGGTGACCCTCAACACCAAAATGGAGTCTAGTCTTCCCGATGGGGATTCAGCCTCAATGACGCTTATGTCTTCTAGATCGGCGGGTGGAGCCCACTTCCTTTTTCAGCTAAAGCTTCGATCAAGTTTCTCCACTCGCCAACCAGGTCTTTGTAAGGAGTGTTGAATTCTAGGATGTGGAATTCATACCCTGCCTCATCTGAGCTTGCATCCATTTTCTCTTCCAAGTCCTTGCAAAGGTGACAGACACACTTTGAAGTGATGCAACCCCCCATTCCAGGTCTGTGATTTTCTACCCTATCTGGTCCTCCGGGTTTCACTTCCATTGGCTCCATGTTCATTCCTTCTACTGAACTGTCATCATCACTGTAAATCCATCCATTTCTATTCTCATTACCGAATGACTCTTCGCTGTCACTGTCTGGGAAACAGGCAAATTCACAAGCATTGACAAAGTTGGAAAGGTCAGGTTGATACTGGAGTTTTGGGATAAGGAAATTTGGTTCATGCTGAGGAGAGGGAATGAGTTCCATGAGATGATGCGGAGGCTGAGTAACTGGGATAGCCGTGGAATTTGCTCTCTGTTGGTAGGGAACAAAGCTGGGTCTTATCTGAGGAGGCAAGGGCGTTGGAACCCTAATGGCCTGGGATGTTGGAAAGGACTGAAAAGGGGTAGTCCTTGGTAGGGGATCATATGTGGATGGAGGAGGGCATTGGTTATAGGCTGGGGGAGCTGAGATTGCTGCTTCTGGAGTCTCATCTTCTACCATAACCAGAGATCCATTGGACTCAACCACTATCTGAACCCCATGACGACGGAGCGCATCAATGAGCATGGCTTGCTGTTCCTCATGGACCTTACGACTGTTTTCCAAGGCTAATGCTAGCTCTTCTTCCCTAGTCATCTGATTACCCAAACCACTATTGTTTTCTGTCAAATCTGCCATTCTGACTCTCTGGACTGACAAAACTGAGGATTCTGGCGAGCTATCTGAGAATTCTGTGCTAACAAGCCGCTGACCCGGTATTCTCACCCACTTCTTTCTCGCTGCGGGAAAGGAATAGGCAAGGTTTAGACTCTGGGGTAGGTGTTTAGGCTGAAGGCTCAAGCAATATGCAAATTAAGAATCTTCCAGTTTACTTAAAACAGTGTCTTTTATTAATTTCTATTTGGTTGGAAAAGGGGTTGCCCTTATTTTTCGCAACTACTCTAGATCCTGGATCAGTGGGTTCCGTCACTACGTCTATAAGCCCCTCGTATTCCACCTGTATTTCGACCTCCCAGAGTGGACAGCCCCGGGCGAGGGTCCTATAGGGCACGCGGATCCCACCGACCGAGAGAGAAGAACGCTCCTAATGGGTCTAGTGGGTCATGGGAACATTTAACGCAAGAGCGATGCGGATTATAGTCAAGGCAATGCCAGGAAAGTCTCGTCTTTCAGCCTTAACGAAATTTCGGCAGAGTTTCGCTTGCGCGATTGACGTTTTGACTTTTTGGCATTGTCCAAGAAGATAATAGGCATGGGTCGGGCGGTAAAAGTCGAATGAAACAGTGTCACATTGAACTTTGTTACATACGTCGTGCGAGTCAAAGTCAAAGTCAATGCCGGGTCAAGATCTTGCCAATTTTTCCTTGGCGGAATTTCGGCAGAGCTTCGCTTGCACGAAAGATCTTTTGATTTTTTGGCGTGGACTTGGGCTTGAGTTTTACGTATCCCGTGCGGGTCAAAGTCGAAGTCAATGCTGGAGTCAAGATTCTGCCAATTTTCCTTGGCGGAATTTCGGCAGAGCTCCGCTTGCGCGGAAGATCTCGACTCTCGACATGGGCTAAGGTTTGACCTTTATGTATCCCGTGCGGGTCAAAGTCAAAGTCAATGTCGGGGTCAAGATTCTGCCAATTTTCCTTGGCGGAATTTCGGCAGAGCTCCGCTTGTGCGAAAGATCTCGACTCTCGACATGGGCTAAGGTTTGACCTTTATGGTGGTATGCAACTGGGCTATATGACATGGTCTAAACCAAAAACCAACCAAAAGTCACGGTTTTAAAATGTGTGACACGGACTGTGCATTGGTCGACACTGGCTGCCATGGGGAGTTTGGGATGATTCCGTGCACTCCCGGGAGCATCGTAAGGCTGTCCGTGACTGCAACTGAACAACCATCTCGGGTTAAAAGGATGTGCGTGCAAAGTGTACAGGATATATAAGGTGCGCGTAGTGTGCGGCCTCCTAAAAATGTTCCTTTTTGAGTTAAAACAGAAATTTTCAGAAATGTATTTTAAAGGAATGATTTTCGGGATGGGGGAAATGCAGCAAATAAGCACGTAATTTTTTTGGAGCCCGGTCAGTCTTGGAACTGAATAGCCCCAAGCTGCCAAGGCTGCCAGATTAACCTCAAAAGTGTCCTGGTGGAATTGCCAATGAAGCCGCCCGGCTAGGCTGCCAGATTAACCTCAAAAGTGTCCAGATTAACCTCAAAAGGGGTCACCGCCTCACATCGATTTGAAGACATCCGGTTTAAATTGAAAAACAGAGTCGCCACGCCATTTTGATTTCCTCAAAACTTTGAAAAAAAGGATTTGGGCCCGGAGGTTAAGTTACCCCTTGGGAAGAACGGATCGACGTTCACCCAAGGAGCCTTGCCGAAGCAAGTCTTCCAAGATCCGACTTTCATGCTTGCCTTTTTATGCTTTCGTTTGTGGGATGTGTTTTGATAAAAGGGGGGAATGTGCCAAGTTGTCTTCCGGACGTATAAACCATGAGTTGGTTATCGCTCGGGATTCCTTGGATTTTGATGTGTTCGGGACTTTGATCCCATACTCATCTTGGACTTATGATCATCATTATGAGACCTTGGGTCACATGTGATCAAGATAGGGCTTTTATAGTCCAAGAGTGAGACACTTTTGAAAGGAAGGACCTTTGCCCATCAATCCTACATCTTGAGACGATTTGAGCTCGATAGGGACATTTGTGCTCGTCTCAAGTGATGATCGGAGATGTAGTTGCTCAAGCTCATCCTTTTCTAAAGGAATATCCGGATATGGCATCTTTATGTGGAGGAAATGATGTAAAGATAGGACCTTTACACCATTACACTCCAAGAGATGCTTCAAGTACCAAAGGGGACTAAGGGAGGGGTATAAAGATTGGATCTTTATACTCATCCTATGCCTTTTTGTGCCTTATGAAGGTCACTAGGCAATCCTTGGAGAGTGATCCAACCATGAGGGACATGGGGAATGCATTTTAAAGTAAAGATGACATTTTTATGCTAACATATGTAATGAACATGATGCAAGCTAAGACTAGGAAGGGTAAAGGGAGGACCTTTATGGCTTTCCAATGTCCTTTAAGAACCATTTAGGTGGACAATCCTTGGAAGCAAGGTCTATGGGAAGGGGGATGACATTTATGAATAAAGATGACATTTTTAATGAAAAGATGGCATTTTTATATGAAAAAGATGCTATTTTCACATCATCATGTGAGAGATCCACCCTAGAACAAGCCATTTGAGGTATTATTGTTCATCCTTGGGATGGATCCTCCATGAATCCTATGTGATAGGGGAATGGGGGTATTATGATCTACATGACTAAAGACTTGATTTTTATAGCAATAAATCAAATATCAAGCAAGTAGATGGCAATATAAATAGCAAAGAACAATATAGCAAGTATGACAAGTATATTTTAAAGAGAAGAGGAGGAGAGGTTACCAATGGTGGTGTTCCTCTATCTCCCTTGAAGATTTCCTAAGGAAGGATTAACTTTGGAGGGGTTTTGGAGAGGAGGGAGGTGGTTTTGAGTAGTTTCAGCTCTCTGGAATTTCGTGTTTGTATTTTGGCAGAGTAACAGTACTCAAAATTCCCTTTCAAAATGAATAGAGGAGGCCTCTATTTATAGGCAGTTTGGGGTTGGCTAATGAAGCCGTGCGGTCTTATCCATTAGTAACTCAGCCTATTTCTAGAACCATGCAAGGTGGCATTCTAGAAGGTCTTTTTCAGGGAGGGAATACGTGGAATTTTAATTACTAACAAGTCCTTCACCCCTTGGAAGGTTTGGGAAAGTTCCCAAATTGCCCCTGAACTTTAGGAAAGTCCAGGGTATTTCCGGGAAACTTAACCGGAAGGCATGAGCCAGATTTGGGTACTTACACTTGGTCGTAGCCTCCAGGAAGCTGCGAGCTTATTTTCTAGCTCACCCTATTGTTGTGCTCACTAATGCACCCCTGAGAAAGATCCTACATAAGCCGAAAAGTTCAGGTCGCTTACTCAACTGGTCAATTGCTCTCACAGAATTCGACATCGAGTATCGACCTCGAAAGGCATTGAAGGCTCAAGACTTGGCAGATTTCTTGGTCGAGCTGACGTTCACCAAGGAAGATAGCGAGGTGCGAGCTCAGAAGGAGAAAGTTAAGGGAAAGGAGCCAGAAGCTCAAGCCGTTACTAACTTACCCAACGATTGCTGGAAAGTATACTCAGATGGGTCGGCAACAAAGAGTGTTAGTGGAGCTGGGATTGTGTTGATCGAGCCAGAATCAGGGACGATCTATGAGGAAGCATTGAGGTTCAAGTTTGAAGCCTCTAACAACCAGGCAGAATACGAAGCTTTGGTCGCAGCCATAGAATACGCCAAATGTTTTGGGGCGACCAAGATTATGGCATATTATGATTCCCAGCTGATAGTCAACCGGGTCAGAGGAGAGTACGAGGTGCTGATGTTGGTGTTATGCCCTAGGCCTATGATTGATAGACTTATGTGTTGACATTATTTATTATTATATGAGATGTTTATTATTTGATTATTATATGTTTTGTATATTTGTTTATAATAATCACTGTCCCTAATTATTAAGAGAATAGATTAGTATAATTGTCAATGGATAATCATGTGATGATTATATGCATAAGAGATGCACATTGAAATTATGGGTACTTGTTAGAGAACAAGTGACTGGACATGACCCGCATGAGATTTATGTAATGGTCAAATGTCATACTTAAATCTCATACGGTTACTTCATTTATTTCCTAGACCTGAAACTATCATAACCTTACATATGATGAAAGCCATGTTTGATTTTAGTCAAACGATATCTTAACACGATATCTATAAAGGCTATCATTGGCATGATCGGATTCATGATGGGAAGGATGATAAGTCAAGAAGGAGTTTGTCCCTCGGAAGAGAGATGTTATGCTTGGGCCCCTCGATGAGTGATAATGATGAAAGTGTATGGCCGTACCCCAATATGATTGGAATTATCATTATACTCAAGAATCGAGAAAGCATTGAACAATAACAAGTCGACATGGACCATGACTTGTGTTCAATATAACATCGTGAGACAAAAAGGGATAAATGGAAGTACACCGTTGGAAACGTGAACTCTTACGTTGCATCATTTGGGTAGACATAATGGCTTGCTAGAGTCCGCTTATGTCTTATGAGGTTCGATATGATCGATCTCATTGCCAACATGATGTAATCCTATTGGGTCACACACAACTAGAATGAATTGGTTAAACCGGAGGAAGAATGATTGAGAGACACGTAGAATCGGTTACTTATGTCACGCGACATATCAAGCCAATGGCTTGATATACCGCGCGACATAATAGGCCAATACGCGGTATTGATGACTGTCTCTCCTAATTTGATTAGAAGAGGTATTTACACTATTTGTAGTATAAATACGGGGTTCCATCGAGACCTAAAAGTCTAGCCGAAATTTTAAAGCAAAATTCACAATCAAATTCTCTCAATATTCTTCAAGGTTTAGATCTAGCAATCGACAAGAAATTGTTCTTGGATTCATTCGAAGGTGTGGATACCAAAAGAGGGTCTTCGCTCGTTCATCGATCAAGACCTAGAGTTCAAGCAAGTTGAAGAACGAAGTTTGTGATTCAATATCACATAATCAAATCGTTCGATAGCTCAAGACCGGAAAGCGTTTCAAGGTTGGTTTAATTCTATTTCATTGATATTCAAATTAATTGTATAGAACGGATCCTAGGGCTTCTTGGGTTTTATGTTTTTAATGCTTAATTCCGCTGCGCATGGACCCGTAAAACCCAACAGTGGTATCAGAGCCCCGTTCGTATGATTAAGTTTGAATTAACATGCTAGGTTTAAGATATAAATTGTTTATATGCTTATTGCATGTTTTGTATGTGATAGAATTTTAATTGTTTATGTGAAACAATGTGAAAATCGTTTTCAATTTATGCCGAATTAAATCAGTAAAAAGGCTGTTTTATGTGATTTAATTGGGCGTAATGTCTGTATTGGTTCGAATCTGGAAATCTGTAACCTGTTTGCCTATGTCGTGCGACATATCGAGCCATGTGGAATTCAGTTAGCGGCTGTTACGTCGCGCGACATATTAAGCCTCCGGGCGATGTTGTCACGCGACATAACAAGCCAAAACTGGCGTAACTGTTTGTTCAAATTTTACGCTATTCTATGATTGTGTTTACAATCCGATATGTTAATATGAAAAATGGATGTTATAAAATTGAGTTTATAAGTCCGCGATAGATTGATTCATTGATATACATGATTAATTAATTAAAATATGATTTTAATAATTATTGCAATGTGTATGAAAAATTGGATGTTATAAAATTGAGTTTATAAGTCCATGCTAGATTGATTCATTGTTTATGCATGCTTAATTAATTTAAATGTGTTTTATTAATTGTTGCGATGCATGAATTATTTGTTCTTAATTGTTAAGAATTATTAAATTAGATGTTTAGTTGAAACATGATATTTAGTTTCCTAATATGTTTAGATTTAGACATTGTAAATTTTGGATCTTATGATTGTTTATGGAAACAAGTCATAAATACGCGAAATTTAAAAGGAAGCTGATTGTTTATAAAAGGTAAGGATTATGTTGCCTAATCGTAGTTGATTTCTAATTATGCATGTCTAGGAGAGTTCTGTCTAAGGAAGAGTTGGTACTTAAGAAGTCCTTGCGGCTCACCTATCTTCCTGGGAACTTACAGTGCATGATTTTGACTATCTTTACGATGTGCTTATAATCTACCTTTAAAGAACCTTCATTTAACTTTTAAGTTCTTTATGCCAATTCATGATTAAAAACACTTGAGACCATTCGGATAGTTTTGGGTGGGCTTGCCATAGCAAGGTGCTTTGATTCTATTCGAATGCGAGCAAGATGAGGAAATGGTGGTTCCTATACGTTTTAAAGTGAATGAACTTAATTGGGTTATCAAAATGGTTTTGGACCCAAGGCATAAGATGAGATTAAAATATGCCTAGACATATGATGTCTTGAATTGATCTCATAAAAGATCTAAGAGTCATATATGTGATATGATTGATGTTTTCTACCTAATTAATTTAATTTTGAGCGGTTTGCCATAGCAAACTTGAAATTGAATTAAAGTTGGATCTTAGCCCATTAAATGTATATTATGCTTATTTGCATTTGAAGGTGTATAATTTAGTGGGAGCATTTATTTAAATGCACTATACTTCTCATATGATATGTTTACTTATATGTGTTCATATTTTATGTATATCTTTTGTAGAATAAATGGCATCAAACAATAATCACTTTTCACTGCGATCCGTCCTTGAGAAGGAAAAGTTGGAAGAGAATGGTACAAACTATATGGATTGGATCCGTAGTTTGAGAATTGTTCTCAAACAAGAGGAGAAACCGTACGTTCTCACCGAACCTATTCCACCCGAACTGCTGCCAATGCCTTGCTAGGGCAATAAGGGAACAATATCCGAAGCACAAGCGTGACTCTACGTATGTTAGTTGCCTTATGCTCTCCGCCATGTGCAAGAGTCTTCGAAGAATCTTGAGCACTTGGGGACAATCGACTTAAACAATCGGGCCGATGGAAATGTTCCAAATACAAGCTAGGCAAGAAAGGTACAACACGGTTGCATCCTTGACCTCATGCAAGATGAGTGAAGGACAAGCTTTGTTGGTCCCCATGCTCTCAAGTTAAAGGGCCACATTGAGCATCTTGAAAGGCTCGGTTTTCCAATTAGCCAAGAGTTGGCTACCGACATATACTTGAATTCATTACCTAAAAGTTTTAGTCATTTCATAATGCACTATAACATGGGTGGAATGAATAGAAACCTTTCCGAGTTAGTTCAAATGTTGACTATTTGCGGAAACCGCATTGTCGAGAAGAAGACCGATCAAGTGCTAATGGTTAACAAGGGGAAAGGGTTCAAGGGTAAAGGAAAAGCAAAGGTTGCTAATCCTAAGGCAAAGGTTGCCAAGCCCAAAGAGGCCTCCAAGCCTAAAGAGGCTAAGCCTAAGTCCCAAGAGGACGCACCGCTTCCATTGCAATGAGATTGGACATTGGAGGAGAAATTGCGCAAAATACAAGGAAGCACTGAAGAAGAGCAAAGGAGTTGCTTCAACTTCAGGTATCTTTGTTATAGATATATTCCTATCTACTTCTAGTTCTTGGGTATTGGATACCGGATGTGGAACTCACATTTGTTTAAATGTGCGGGGTCTAAAGAACAGAAGGATGCTTAAGGAAGGTGAAGTGGACCTACGTGTGGGGAATGGAGCAAGAGTTGCCGCATTAGCCGTAGGAACTTATGAAGTTACTTTACCTAGTGGACTAATACTTGTTTTGAACAATTGTTATTACGTTCCACTTTAAGTAGGAATATTATTTCGATTTCATGTTTGGATAATGAAGGTTTTAATTTTCTTATATGTGATAAGAAATTTTCTATTTACAAGAGTGATATGCATTATTGTATGCTTTGTTTCATTCAATGGCCTTTATATTCTTAATGTTGAAAATCGCGATAATGATGTCTATAATATTAACAAGAAATCTAAACCCAATGATGTAAACCACACTTACTTATGGCATTGTCGTCTTGGCCATATAAACGAGAAACGCATTTCTAAACTCCACAAAGATGGATTTTTGGACTCACATGATTATGAATCATATGAGACATGCGAATCTTGTTTACTTGGCAAGATGACCAAGGACCCATTTACCAAAACCGGTGAAAGGGCGGGCGACTTATTAGGACTCATACATACCGATGTATGTGGGCCTATGAGTAGCGATGCTAGGGGAGGATTTCGGTACTTCATAACATTCATGATGATTATAGTAGATTTGGATATGTTTATCTAATGAAACATAAGAGTGAATCGTTTGAGATATTTCGAATATTTCAAAATGAGGTACAAAATCAACTTGGCAAAACTATTAAGGTACTTCGATCCGATCGAGGTGGTGAATATTTGAGCCAAGAATTTGTGATAATATCTTAAGAGTTGTGGAATCGTTTGAGAACTCTCTCCACCCGGAACACCACAATGGAATGGTGTGTGAAAGGAGGAATAGAACTTTGTTAGACATGGTTCGTTCTATGATGAGTCAAGTTGAGCTTCCTTTATCCTTTTGGGGACATGCACTAGAAAGCTGCTGCTTTCACTATAAACAGAGTTCCTACCAAATCGGTTCAAAAGACCCCATATGAGATGTGGCATGGAAGAAAACCTAGTTTGTCTTTCATGAAGATTTGGGATTGTGATGCATATGTCAAGAAGTTAACTTCGACAAGTTAGCACCTAAATCGATAAATGTGTTTTTGTGGGATATCCTAAGGAAACCAAAGGATACTATTTCTACAACCGAAACGAGAACAAAGTGTTTGTTGCTCGAAATGGTACTTTCTTAGAAAAGGAGTTTCTTCGCAAAGGAACCAGTGGGAGTAAAATAGATCTCGAAGAAGTTCGAGAACCCGAAAACAACATTGAACCAATGGTAGAAACCGAACCAAGTTCACAAACCGTTGTGGAACCGGTTCAAGATGCACAAGTTCCTCGCCGAAGTGGTAGATCACGATCCGAACCCGAGAGATATGGATTTCTCGTTACGGAAAGTGATGAAGTGGAGTTAATCGAAAATGATGAACCCACTTGCTATCAAGAAGCGATGTCCGCTCCGGATTCGGAAAAATGGCAAGAAGCCATGAAATCCGAATTACAATCCATGGGCCGATAATCAAGTTTGGAACTTGATTGATCCACCCGAAGGTGTAAACACCATAGGGTGCAAATGGGTTTTCAAGAAGAAGACCGACATGGATGGGAAGGTGCACACCTATAAGGCTAGGCTAGTAGCTAAGGGATATAGGCGATTCATGGCATAGACTATGATGAAACCTTTTCGCCCGTAGCTATGCTTAAGTCTATTAGAATTTTACTTGCCATAGCCGCATATTATGACTATGAGATATGGCAAATGGATGTCAAAACAGACTTTCCTTAATGGGAAGTTACTTGAGGATGTATACATGATACAACCCGAAGGTTTTGTCGACCCGAGAAAATTCTAACAAGGTGTGTAAGTTGCGAGAAATCCATTTATGGATTGAAGCAAGCTTCAAGGAGTTGGAATCTACGTTTTGATGAAGCAATCAAGGAGTTTGGCTTTATCAAGAACGAAGATGAACCTTGTGTATACAAGAAAATTAGTGGGAGCGTAGCACTATTTTTAGTGTTGTATGTCGACGATATCTTACTCATTGGAAATGACGTTCTCGCACTAGAGACTGCCAAGTCTTGGTTAGGAAAGTGCTTTTCAATGAAAGATATGGGCGAAGCCGCATATATCCTTGGTATCAAGATCTATAGAGATAGATCCAAGAGGATGATTGGTTTAAGTCAAAGTACTTACATTGACAAAGTCCTTAGAAGATTCCAAATGGAAAATTCTAAAAGAGGGAATTTGCCAATGTTGCATGGTATATCTCTTAGCAAGAATCAATGTCCAAAGACTAATGATGAGCGAAAGAGAATGAATGGTATTCCATATGCTTCGGCAATTGGGTCTATCATGTATGCTATGTTATGTACTAGACCCGATGTCTCGTGTGCTCTAAGCATGACGAGTAGGTACCAATCCGATCCCGGTGAACCACATTGGATAGCGTCAAGAATATCCTTAAGTACTTGCGAAGAACTAAGGATGCATTCTTGGTCTTTGGAGGAATGGAAGAAGATCTTGTAGTCAAAGGCTACACAGATGCTAGCTTCCAAACCGACAAAGATGATTTCGATCGCAGCCTGGATATTTGTTTATGCTTAATGGAGGCACTTTGTGAGTTGGAAAAGTTCCAAGCAAAGTACCGTCGCTGATTCTACAACCGAAGCTGAGTACATAGCGGCATCCGATGCAGCTAAGGAAGCAGTTTGGATCAAGAAGTTCATTAGTGATTTGGAAGTCGTTCCAAGCATCAGAGATCCTATTGAACTTTACTGTGATAACAATGGTGCCATTGCACAAGCAAAGGAACCAAGATCACACCAGAGATCCAAACACATACTTCGACGTTTCCACATTATCCGTGAGATATGTGAAAGGGAAGACGTTAAGATATGCAGAGTAGACATTGATGACAACGTGGCGGACCCACTAACTAAGGCTCTCTCACAAGCTAAACATGATGGTCATGTTAGGTCCATGGGTATTCGATACATGGTAGATTGGGCCTAGTGCAAGTGGGAGACTGTTGGTGTTATGCCCTAGGCCTATGATTGATAGACTTATGTGTTGACATTATTTATTATTATATGAGATGTTTATTATTTGATTATTATATGTTTTGTATATTTGTTTATAATAATCACTGTCCCTAATTATTAAGAGAATAGATTAGTATAATTGTCAATGGATAATCATGTGATGATTATATGCATAAGAGATGCACATTGAAATTATGGGTACTTGTTAGAGAACAAGTGACTGGACATGACCCGCATGAGATTTATGTAATGGTCAAATGTCATACTTAAATCTCATACGGTTACTTCATTTATTTCCTAGACCTGAAACTATCATAACCTTACATATGATGAAAGCCATGTTTGATTTTAGTCAAACGATATCTTAACACGATATCTATAAAGGCTATCATTGGCATGATCGGATTCATGATGGGAAGGATGATAAGTCAAGAAGGAGTTTGTCCCTCGGAAGAGAGATGTTATGCTTGGGCCCCTCGATGAGTGATAATGATGAAAGTGTATGGCCGTACCCCAATATGATTGGAATTATCATTATACTCAAGAATCGAGAAAGCATTGAACAATAACAAGTCGACATGGACCATGACTTGTGTTCAATATAACATCGTGAGACAAAAAGGGATAAATGGAAGTACACCGTTGGAAACGTGAACTCTTACGTTGCATCATTTGGGTAGACATAATGGCTTGCTAGAGTCCGCTTATGTCTTATGAGGTTCGATATGATCGATCTCATTGCCAACATGATGTAATCCTATTGGGTCACACACAACTAGAATGAATTGTTAAACCGGAGGAAGAATGATTGAGAGACACGTAAGCGGCTACTTATGTCACGCGACATATCAAGCCAATGGCTTGATATACCGCGCGACATAATAGGCCAATACGCGGTATTAATGACTGTCCTCTCCTAATTTGATTAGAAGAGGTATTTACACTATTTGTAGTATAAATACAGGGGTTCTGTCAGACCTAAAAGTCTAGCCGAAATTTTAAAGCAAAATTCACAATCAAATTCTCTCAATATTCTTCAAGGTTTAGATCTAGCAATCGACAAGAAATTGTTCTTGGATTCATTCGAAGGTGTGGATACCAAAAGAGGGTCTTCGCTCGTTCATCGATCAAGACCTAGAGTTCAAGCAAGTTGAAGAACGAAGTTTGTGATTCAATATCACATAATCAAATCGTTCGATAGCTCAAGACCGGAAAGCGTTTCAAGGTTGGTTTAATTCTATTTCATTGATATTCAAATTAATTGTATAGAACGGATCCTAGGGCTTCTTGGGTTTTATGTTTTTAATGCTTAATTCCGCTGCGCATGGACCCGTAAAACCCAACAGCTGAATCCTACTTTGATCAAATACTATGACCTGGTGAAAGAACTGATAAAAGACTTGGAGTTCTGGGAAATTCAGAGGATTGGTCGAGAGGACAACGAATTGGTCGACCTACTCTCGAAGTTGGCTACTTCAGATGAACCACATGAGGAACCAATCTCCTACCTCGAGCATCTAGCGTATGAAAGGGTTCAAATTCAGTGCGTAGAAGATACATTGAGGAATTGGGTTTACGACAAGTGCTGGATCGAGGAAATGATAGCATACCTGGAGACGGGCGAGCTCCCTGAGGACGAGAAAGCAGCTCGAGCCATCAAGAAGAAAGCTCCGAGATACGTTATTCAAGGAGGCATGCTATTTAGGAGGTCATATACTAAGCCATTGTTGAGATGCATTCACCCCCAAGAAATCACTCAATTAATGCACGAGGTGCATAGTGGGGTTTGTGGCGGACACCCGGGGGCCAGAACTTTGGCTGACAAGTTGATCACATTGGGTTACTACTGGCCACACATGAGAGCTGAGGCTCACGACTTCATTCAGCAATGCGACCAGTGTCAAAGATTTGCCAACCTACCTCATTTGCCTACGACTGAGCAAACTCCGGTGATTGCTACTTGGCCATTTGATATGTGGGGCATCGATTTGATTGGACCCTTCCTACTCGCCCGTGGAAACTGCAAGTATGTGATCGTTGTTATAGATTATTTTACGAAGTGGGTCGAAGCAAAGCCACTAGCTCTAATTACAGAGGATAACGCCAATAACTTCATTCATGACTTCATTTGGTGCCGTTTTGGGATACCACGATCTATTGTGTCAGACAACGGGCTACAATTCTCACGGGCCTTCGAAGAAGAAATGAATTAAGTAGGAGTCAAGCATTGGCAATCATCTGTAGCTTATCCTCAAGGCAACGGGCAAGCCGAAGCTGCGAACAAGCTCATCATATCAGCACTCAAGACGGGTTTGGTTGGTCGACTTAGCAACTGGTTGGACGAACTCCCCCTTGCTCTTTGGGCAGTTCGCACAACCATTCGGGGGCCTACGGGGGAAACCCCATTCGCTCTTACATATGGATCAGAGGCCATGGCACCGGCCGAGTTGCAATTTCCTACTGCCAGAGTAGTTTTCTTAGACCAAGAGCAGAACGATACCAACAGATCGATTGACTTGGATCTGATTGACGAGAAGCAAGATACGGCTTATCTGCGAATGGTCAACTACAAACAGAGGACCAAGAGTTATCACGACAAGAAGGTAAGGACGAGATCCTTTCAAGTAGGCGACCACGTGCTAAGGAAAATCGAGGCAACATGAAGGAGAACTCAGCAGAACTAGTTATCTCCCAACTAGGAAGGTCCCTACATTGTTACTCGAATTATAGAGGAAGGAACTTACATGATCGCCCATCCAGGTGGTGAGGAATTAAAGCACCCGTGGCATGCTACCCACCTTATCAAATATTACTTCTAGTTCAGTTTTTCAGCTTTAAAGTTAGTTCAGTTTTCAAGTTTGAGTTTGTTATAGTTCTAGCTCTCCATTTTAGATGTAAGCATGTTTCTACCTCAATAAAGGTTACAGTTCTATTCAACATTGTGTTACGTTTTTACATCAATTCTAACAAGCTCGACTCTTAGTCAGCTTCATTCCTTTAAACAGGTCCGACATCTAAGTCGACCTCGTTCTAACAAGCTCGACTCTTAGTCAGCTTTGTTCCTTTAAACAAGTCCGACATCTAAGTCGACCTCGTTCTAACAAGCCCGACTCTTAGTCAGCTTCGTTCCTTTAATCAGGTCCGACATCTAAGTCGACCTCGTTCTAACAAGCTCGATCTTTGGTCAGCTTCGTTCCCTTAAATAGATTCGACTATTAGTCAATCTCGTTTTCAAAAACTATGCAAGTATAAAGTCGACTGTGTTATCAAAAAACCAGTCCAATCAAAAGCTTATAGCGACTTATTTGTCCTATTAAATCTAGTTCGACATACACTCATGCTGAAATCAAAAGCATAGAACTCAAAGCGTTAAAGGTCAGCTACGATCAAATAAAGGCTCAGTCCCCCAAAACGAGTCAGGACTAGAGCTAGCAAAAAAATATAAGTTAGAATGCCTCCCAAAAACTGGGCCAAGGCATCAACATTTACAAAGAAAAAGATAAAGATTGTTTGGGACTTGTTCATTACATAACCATTCAAATTAAAAGTCAAGTAGACAGATCGGCTTCAACTTGTCCACTCGTGGTAGCTCGATCTTCCACATGTTCTCCTTGCTGTTGGGGACCAATGGGTTTACCTGAATCAGAGAAAACGGGCCTAGGAGAATCACCACCAAAACAAACTTGTCGGGCTCCTCCAGCTCCTCCAAAAGAGTGTTAAAATTGACATTATCAACGGGAGGAGGAACCCAAGGTTCGGCTGCCATCTCTGCGTCATATTGGGCAATGGTGCCCAAGTCATTCTCATTGTAAGGCACCAGATGATGACCTTGACGAGCTGACACATTGTATGGATCCTCAGAGGCCCACTTGGCCAATTTTTCGATTGAAATATTAAAGGAGGGATCCACTACTATACGTAGAGCCATATGGCTCCAACCCACATCAAAGAATGATCTTGCCTTCTCAGTGACGTAGTCGTGGCACTCGTCACTCTCTTTATAGGCCTTCACTGCCTCCTTACCAGCATCTTCCTTGGCAGCATTCACAGCATCAGATAGCTCCACCTCCCATTGTTGACGAGCTGTTTTGAGGTCGTCGATTTGCTTGGTCAGCATCAAAGTGTTTTCTTCCATAGTTTGGGTCGCCACTTCCAGGTCCTGGTCGACCTTCTTCTTATCCTCCTTGAGGGCAGCCAGCTCCTTCTGGACCTTCCCAAGTTTGCCCCAGGTCTCCTCCTTATCCTTCAAAGCAGCATCCTTCACCATCTTGAGAACCTCATAGGCTGAGTCCAAATCAGAGTGTTCCTCCTTCAGTTTGGCATGATCCTCCTCCAGCTTCTTTAACTCATCATTTTTACGAGCCAGCATGGATTTGGCCAGCCTTTCTTGCTCCTCAGCAGCCTTCCAGTAGCTTGTGGGTCGCTTCCAATCATGGCAAGAGACTGGAACGACGATTAAACAAAAGGGATCGAGATCGGCCAGAAGATCAAGTTAAATGGATTAGGCGAGTAAAAGAAGAAATCAATAATGTTACAAGAGTTACCTCAGAGTGAACTAGGCCAGACCTAGCTCAGAAGGTTTCAGTAGTTAAGCCCTTATCAATGAACTTCTTGACCAAGACTTGGTCAGCATATCTCCTCACAATCACCTGGCCATACTCGAGCTCAGAGTATTCTCTAACGGAGCTGTCTACTCCAGTAAGCAGCGGGACATCACTTAGCTTGTCCACTCGAGCTTGGACAAGGTCGGAGTAGGAGACTTGAAGAGAGGGGGATAAAGAACCAATTACAAAAGCATCTACCTGCTCAGATGGCAGGTTAAGTTTGGATTTCTTGGTCTTGATCTTCTTGCTGAGGGGAGCATCATCATCTTCTTCCTCCTCTTCGTCAACATCGATAATTGGCGACCTGGCCTTGGTTTTTGCTCTAGTTTTACAGTAGCCTGCCTCCCCTTGCAAGAGTGACATTCTCTTTCAAACCTAAATCGATTCCCCTCATGGGTGACCCAATCAGGGTACCTTATGCATCTAACAATGGGAACCAGAGGCACCACATCCCCATCACCAATCATCATCCCAGCCAGGATGTAATTGTTTTTGGTGGTCCCCAGAATGTACTAACTGATGGGTCCCCTATCAGCCACCTCGACCAATTTCTTATACAGCTCGACATGCCAGTATAGCTCCCAATAATCTTCCTCACCCACATCCTTGGACTCAGGGTTAGGCAAGGGGAACTCCCATCCTCTCCTACTCTCCACCACTATCACGTGGGAATTCCAACCACTCACCTTGCTGGGAAGGTTGACAAACAGTTTAGAGGCATTGGGCTTGGAGGGGGTGCTAATTCCCATGTCGGTCTTATCAACCTTAACATTGAAGAACTCTCTAAAGACTCTCATACAAGGCTCATAGCCTAAAAACCTACACACCATGATAAAGCACACCAGAACTCTACAAGTATTAGCTCCCAGTTGGAGAGGAAAGGCATACATACACTCCAAAAATTCATTAATGAAGGGATCTGTTGGGTGTTTTAACCTAACGGTTTATTTAATATCCGCAAGCGCACGGGCTATTGTAATATAGCGGGTGCAAGTATGGGTCGATCCCACAGGGATAGGGTTTACTTTGGAAATATTTTTGTCTTTAGATTTATAGAAAAGATTGGGGGGAGATAAAGTTTGATTTTAGAAAATAAAAGGAACATAAACAGAAAATACTTTAATAAAATTCTTATAAAACGAAGCATTCTCGGGATTGGAAATCATACACATAACATTGTTCATCAAATTGTCATTGTCTTAGAAATATAGGTTTTCATATAAATCAAGGATGGTATGTTAGGCTTACACTACTTCTCACGGTCAAGGCAGTAGCGTTGTATTCTTCACTAATTATGTCCTAACTGTTTGAGATTTCCGTTTATGTTATCCCCGCCCTGTCACAAACGGGCATTCCGGCTTATCTCTAGCTGACCATAATTAGTAAGAATCCATTAAGAACGAGAGTCAACATACTTTCCATTAAAGGAACATCCCTAGGCCGTTGAACTACTTTCGTGATCAATGGAACCTAGTTTCTTTATATGGTTCCGTCAATCGAGATTCTCCGCTAGGTACTTCTCTCAATTGACTGAATCATACAAGTTGGACGTCTCCAAAATGTAAGGCATTTAGAGAATAATATAGAGAAATTGTTTAGATGAAGATAGAAGACAAGACTTTTCATTTTTTAGATGATGAACATGTATGCTTTTGAGTTTCCAACCCCAAGAACAAGGAGGGTTTACTCACTAGCCATATAGAACATATAAGCAATTAAAAATAGAGGGTGGAGTAAGAAGACTTATGATGAAAATAGAAGGCAAATGGCTGGAAAATAACGCTTCACTTTATTGCTTTCTCCAAAGTATTTCAAGAAAAATATGAACTTTGATCCTCAAATAATCTTCGGAAATTGATCTCACAAGTATTTGTGTTTAATCTCTAATCACTATACTATGGAATATCAGTAAAATTTTGTGTCTAAGACTGATTACAAAGGGTCTTTTTATAAAGGGAGGGGACTCTTCAAGAAGGTGCTTCCAAAAGGTGCCTTTTAGTCTGCAGTCACGTCCTTGCACGGCCGTGTCAAGGGTTTTGCACGGCCGTGCACCCTTGGCGCCAGTTTTGAATTTAAATTTGGGAGACTTGCACGACCGCTCCGAGGTTAGCTGCACGGCCGCTCCAAGGTTGGCACAACCAGGGCCAGTTTAAGGCTCGGCCACTCCATGGTTTGGGGCCAAAAATGGCCTGTCATGGCCTTAAGTGCACGGCCGCTTCACTATTAGCTGCACGGCCGCTCCACCTGGATTTAGCTTTGTGTGTTCATTTTGTTTGGTGCTCCTCCATGTCTTTCATCTTTTAAAGTGCCCAAGCATCCTTTTGACATAAAAAGGGCCCTAAAACCTGTCTAGAAATGTATAAAACATACCAAAGGCGTAAAATCTAATAAATATGGAAAAGTAAGTAAAAAGTACTTAAAATGAAATGAGAAGTGATGATTTATCCATGTAAAAGTATATAAAACTTAGGATAAATGACTATATAATAGTCACTTATCAGGATCCAACGGCAACCTCAGACCAGCCTCGAATTGGCCATAGAAGAATGCCACCCTAGTGGGATCTTTAGTGAACGTACTACGGAAGCGAGACATGAACTCTTTCTTGCTGTAGATAGTCACAGTGAACTCCTTCCTATCCACCTCACAAAAATCGTATACCATGTCTATTCGGGATTGAAAGTTTTGCTTCCCTCGACACGGCCTAGGAGGCACGTATCCCCTTTCATTCCTCCCGGGTACAACGGAGGACTCGAAGGCATCCACAATTCGAGGACATGAAGAAGTTGAAGCTGTAGCTCCCCCTTGAGCTGCCATATCTGCACAAGAAGAAGAGGAAACAGGGGAATCAGTCCTATATGTAGCTTCAAGGGACCTAATGGATGTACTAAGGGGCGACCTAGATTCCCCCGAAAATCCTTTTCTATTCCTAAGGAAGGAAGGTTTGTTGGAACCTCGGACATAAAACAGAGCTATAAGGTCGAGCAGCTCGTGGAAAAGGTTAAAAGAAACAACTCTTGGGTCGTTCGTCTCCAAATCACCTAGGGTTTCTCCTACAGGCAAACCTAATTCGTTAAAACGTAAACCCCACTGGGTCAAAATCGAGGAACACTCCTCGACAGTCATCTCTCTCCATACTCCGTTCAAGTGCTTATATACTCTACGATTGACATTGCAGTAGCCATACCAAGCTCCTAGTTCGCTACTAAAGGTCCTAGCCATGGCAAAATCAAGTAAAAAGCATAAATTAAACCCTAGTACAAGAGGGCGAGAAGGATACCTTAATCAGTTTGAACGAGGAGGGGTTATTGCAGAGGAAGAAAGCTCAAATAAAACCAGTTGCTGTTTCGTTGCTGTCGCCGGAGAAATACGAAAGCTTGAAGAAAGTAAAAGTTCGAAAAGAAAAAGGATTTGAGTATTTATATTTTTCGTAATTGAAAAGGAAAAAAAGAAAATTCAAACGGATGATTTCAAAATTAAATGTGTCAGAGCGGTTTTCGAGGCGGTTTCTCAAGCGTCAAAATAGTAATGACTGCAGAAATTTGGCGCTTCACATGATCCAACCGTCCATCAGAACGGCTAGGGATGAGCCACGTCTGTTGGGTTTTATGGGTCCATGCGCAGCGGAATTAAGCATCTAATAACACAAAACCCAAGAGCCCTAAGATCCGTTCTATACAATTAAATTGAATTCCTATGAGATAGAATTAACCAACCTTAATTGCTTTCCGTTCTTGAGCTATCGAACAATGTGTTGATGTGATATTGAATCACAAACTTCGAACTCTAGGCCTTGATCGTCGTACAAGCGAAGACCCTCTAGTAGTATCCACACATTTGAATGAACCAAGAACAATTCTTGATGATTGCTAGATCATAAACCATTTTGAAGAATATTGAGAACCTTTTGTTGTGATTTTCTTTTCAGAAATTCGGCTAGGCTGCTAGGGTTTTACAGAGCTCATATTTATACTACTTTAGTATTAGTATTAGTTTCCTAATCAAATTAGGAAAGCGTACGTAACCGATCTTTGTAGCATGAAGTGTCGCACGACCAGACGAGCCCTATGGACATGTTCTGTCGCGCGATAACTTATGCCTGATAAGGAACTCTCAATCATTCTTTCTTTGGTTTAACCAATTCATTCTAGTTGTGTGTGACCCAATAGGATTATATTATGTTGGCAATGAGCTCGATCATATCGACCCTCATAAAACATAAGCGGACTCTAGCAAGCCATTATGCCTACCCAAATAATATAACGTAAGAGCTCACGTTTCCAACGGTACACTTCCATTTCTCCCTTTGTCTCACGATGTCATATTGAACACAAGTCATGGTCCACGTCAACTTGTATTTGTTCAATGCTTTCTCGATCTTGTGTATAATGATAATCCAATCGCATTGGGGTATGGCCATACACTTTCATCATTATCACTCATCGAGGGGCCCAAGCAAAACATCTCTCTTTCGAGGGACAAATTTCATCTTGACTTATCATTCTTCCCATCATGAATCCGATCATGCCAAAATTAGCCTTTATAGATATCGTGTTAAGATATCGTTTGACTAAAATTAAACATAACTTTCATCATATGTAAGGTCATGATAATCTCAGGTCTAGGGACTAAATGAAGTAACCATATGAGATTTAATTATGACATTTGACATGACATAAATCTCATACGGGTCAAGTCCAGTCGCTTGTTCTCTAACAAGTACCCATAAATTTAATGTGCATCTCTATGCATATAATCATCATATGATTATCCATTAACATTTATACTAATTATTCACTTAATAATTAGGGACGGAGATTATTACAATAAATATGCAAAATATATAATAATCAAATAATAAACTTTTCATATAATAATAAATAATGTCAACATAAAGGTCTATCAGCTATAGGCCTAGGGCATAACACTAACAGTCTCCCACTTGCACTAGGCCCAATCTCCCATGTATCGAATACCCATGGACCTAACATGACCATCATGCTTAGCTTGCGAGAGAGCCTTAGTTAATGGATCCGCCACGTTGTCATCAGTGTCTACTCTGCATATCTTTACGTCTTCCCTTTTGCATATCTCTCGGATAATGTGGAAACGTCGAAGTATGTGTTTGGATCTATGATGTGACCTTAGTTCCTTTGCTTGTGCAATGGCATCATTGTTGCTACAGTACAGTTCAATAGGATCTTTGATGCTTGGAACGACTTCCAAATAACTAATGAACTTTTTGATCCAAACAGCTTCCTTAGCTGCATCAGATGCTGCTATGTACTCAGGTTCGGTTGTAGAATCAGTGACGGTACTTTGCTTGGAACTTTTCCAACTGACAGTGCCTCCATTCAGCGTAAACAAAAATCACATGCAACGATGCGAAATCATCTTTGTCGGTTTGGAAGCTAGCATCTGTGTAGCCTTTTACTACAAGATCTTCTTCCTTTCCTCAAAATACCAAGAATACATCCTTAGTTCTTCGTAAGTACTTGAGGATATTCTTGACTACTATCCAATGTGGTTCGCCGGGATCCGATTGGTACCTACTCATCATGCTTAGAGCACATGAGACATCGGGTCTAGTACATAACATAACATACATGATAGACCCAATTGCCGAAGCATATGGAATACCATTCATTCTATTTCGCTCATCATTAGTCTTAGGACTTTGAGTCTTGCTAAGAGATACACCATGCAACATTGGCAAGTTTCCTCTTTTAGAATTTTCCATTTGGAATCTTCTAAGAACCTTGTCAATGTAAGTACTTTGACTTAAACCAATCATCCTTTTAGATCTATCTCTATAGATCTTGATACCGAGGATATATGCAGCTTCACCCATATTTTTCATTGAAAAGCACTTCCCCAACCAAGACTTGACAGTCTGTAGTGCAGGAATGTCATTTCCATATCATTGACATACAACACTAGAAATAGTGCTACGCTCCCACTAATTTTCTTGTATACACAAGGTTCATCTTCGTTCTTGATAAAGCCAAACTCATTGATTGCTTC
Organism: Adenophora triphylla var. japonica; assembly: GCA_022495995.1. Lineage (NCBI taxonomy): Eukaryota > Viridiplantae > Streptophyta > Magnoliopsida > Asterales > Campanulaceae > Adenophora > Adenophora triphylla. The sequence continues at coordinate 107,117 of JAFEMH010001466.1, read as the reverse complement.
ATCAAAACGTAGATTCCAATTCCTAGAAGCTTGCTTCAATCCATAAATGGATCTCTGCAACTTACACACCTTGTTAGAATTTTTTGGACTGACAAAACCTTCAGGTTGTATCATGTATACATCCTCAAGTAACTTCCCATTTAGGAAAGTTGTTTTGACATCCATTTGCCATATCTCATAGTCACAATATGCGGCTATGGCAATTAAAATTCTAATAGACTTAAGCATAGCTACAGGCGAAAAGGTTTCATCATAATCGATACCATGAATCTGCCTATATCCCTTAGCTACAAACCTAGCCTTATAGGTGTGCACCTTCCCATCCATGTTGGTCTTTTTCTTGAAGACCCATTTGCACCCTATGGTTTTTACACCTTCGGGTGGATCAATCAAGTTCCAAACTTGATTATCAGCCATGGATTGTAATTCGGACTCCAAGGCCTCTTGCCATTTTTCCGAATCAGGAGCATACATCGCTTCTTGATAGCAAGTGGGTTCATCGTTTTCGATTAACTCCACTTCATCACTTTCCGTAACGATAATCTATATCTCTCGGATTCAGATCGTGACCTACCACTTCTGCGAAGGACTTGTGCATCTTGAACCGGTTCCACAACCTTTTGTGAACTTGGTTCAGTTTCTACCATTGGTTCAATGTTGTTTTCGGGTTCTCAAATTTCTTCGAGATCTATCTTACTCCCACTGGTTCCTTTGCGAAGAAACTCCTTTTCTAAGAAGGTACCATTTCGAGCAACAAACACTTTGTTCTCGTTTCGGTTGTAGAAATAGTATCCTTTAGTTTCCTTAGAATAACCCACGAAAACACATTTGTCAGACTTAGGTGCTAGCTTGTCAGAAGTTAAATTCTTGACATATGCATCGCAACCCCAAATCTTCATGAAAGAAAAACTAGGTTTTCTTCCATGCCACATCTCATATGGGGTCTTTTGAACTGATTTGGTAGGAACTCTGTTTATAGTGAAAGCAGCAGTTTCTAGTGCATGTCCCCAAAAGGATAAAGGAAGCTCAACTTGACTCATCATAGAACGAACCATGTCCAACAAAGTTCTATTCCTCCTTTCAGACACACCATTCCATTGTGGTGTTCCGGGTGGAGAGAGTTCTGAAACGATTCCACAACTCTTAAGATGACTGTCAAATTCTTGGCTTAAATATTTGCCACCTCGATCGGATTGAAGTACTTTAATAGTTTTGCCAAGTTGATTTTGCACCTCATTTTGAAATATTCGAAATATCTCAAACGATTCACTTTTATGTTTCATTAGATAAACATATCAAAATCTACTATAATCATCAGTGAATGTTATGAAGTACTGAAATCCTCCCCTAGCATTGCTACTCATAGGTCCACACACATCGATATGTATGAGGCCTAATAAGTCGCCCGCCCTTTCACCAGCTTTGGTAAATGGGTTCTTGGTCATCTTGCCAAGTAAACAAGATTCGCATGTCTCATATGATTCATAATCATGTGAGTCTAAAAATCCATCTTTGTGAAGTTTAGAAATGTGTTTCTCATTTATATGGCCAAGATGACAATGCCATAAGTAAGTATGGTTTACATCATTGGGTTTAGATTTCTTGATAATGTTATAGACATCACTCTCACGATTTTCAACATCAAGGATATAAAGGCCATTGAATGAAATAGCAGTACAATAATGCATATCACTCTTGTAAATAGAAAACTTCTTATCACATATAAGAAAATTAAAACCTTCATTATCCAAACATGAAATCGAAATAATATTCCTACTTAAAGCTGGAACGTAATAACAATTGTTCAAAACAAGTATTAGTCCATTAGGTAAAGTAACTTCATAAGTTCCTACGGCTAATGCAGCAACTCTTGCTCCATTCCCCACACGTAGGTTCACTTCACCATTTTCAAGCATCCTTCTGTTCTTTAGACCCTGCACATTTAAACAAATGTGAGATCCACATCCGGTATCCAATACCCAAGAACTAGAAGTAGATAGGAATATATCTATAACAAAGATACCTGAAGTCGAAGCAACACCTTTTCTCGTCTTCAGTGCTTCCTTGTATTTTAAGCAGTTTCTCCTTCAATGTCCAATCTCATTGCAATGGAAGCAGACTGCGTCCTCTTGGGACTTGGGCTTAGCCTCTTTGGGTTTGGCACACTCTTTGGGTTTGGCAACATTTGCCTTAGGATTAGCAACTTTTGCCTTTCCCTTACCCTTGAAACCCTTTCCCTTGTTAACCATCAACACTTGATCGGTTTTCTTCTTGACAATATTGGTTTCCGCAGTGTTCAACATTTGAACTAACTCGGAAAGGTTCTTATTCATGCCTCCCATGTTATAGTTCATTATGAAATTACTAAAACCTTCGGGCAATGAATTCAATATCATGTCAGTAGCCAACTCTTGGCTAATTGGAAAACCGAGCCTCTCAAGATGCTCGATGTGGCCCTTCATCTTTAGAGCATGGGGACCAACAACTTGTCCTTCACTCATCTTGCATGAGGTTAGGGCCTTAACTGTGTTATACCTTTCTTGCCTTGCTTGAACTTGGAACATTTCCATCAGTCGATTGTTTAGATCAACTGTTCCCAAGTGCTCAAGATCCTTCTGAAGGCTCTTGCACATGGCGGAGAGCATGAGGCAACCAACATCAGTAGCATCACGCTTATGCTTCAGATATTGATCCCTCACTTCCCTAGTAGCATTGGCAGCAGGTTCGGGTGGAATAGGTTCCTCGAGAACGTACAACTTTTCCTCTTGCTTGAGAACAATTCTCACGCTACGGATCCAATCCATATAGTTTGTACCATTCTCTTCCAACTTTTCCTTCTCAAGGACAGATCGCAGTGACAGATGATTATTGTTTGATGCCATTTATTCTATAAAAAGATATACATAAAATATGAACACATATGAGCAAACATATTATATGAGAAGTATAATGCATTTACATGAAAATAAATGCTCCCACTAAATTATACACCTTCCAATGTAAATAAGTATAATATACATTTAATGGGCTAAGATCCAACTTTAATTTAATTTCAAGTTTGCTATGGCAAACCGCTCAAAACTAAATTAATTAGGTAGAAACATCAATCATATCACATATATGACTCTTAGATCTTTTATGAGATTTATTCAAGACATCATATGTCTAAGCATATTTTAATCTCATCTTATGCCTTGGGTCCAAAACCATTTTGATAACCCAATTAAGTTCATTCACTTTAAACGTATAGGAACCACCAATTCCTCATCTTGCTCGCAAACGAATAGAATCAAAGTACCTTGCTATGGCAAGCCCACCCAAAACTATACGAGTGGTCTCAAGTGTTTTAATCATGAATTGGCATAAAGAACTTAAAAGTTAAATGAAGGTTCTTTAAAGCAGATAATAAGCATATCAGCAAAGATAATCATAATCGCGCACCAGGTAAGTTCCCAGGAAGATAGGTGAGCCACAAGGACTACTTAAGTACCAAATATCTCCTTCGACAGAACTCTCCTAGACATGCACAATCAGAAATCAGCTCTGATTTGCAACATAATCAATACTTTTGTATAAACAATCAGATTCCTTTAAATTTTGCGTAAACTGACTTGTTTCTCATAATCAGAAAACCAAAATTTCAATGTTTCAATTTAAACATTCAGGAATTTATATTTCTATGTTTCGACTAAACATCTAACAAAGCTCTTAACACATAAGAACACATAATTCATGCATCGCAACAATTAATAAAATTATATTTTAATTAACTAAGCATGCATAAACAATGAATTAATCTAGCATAGCCCTATAAACTTAATTTCCAGAAATTTATAGCATCCAGATTAAGACATAAACATATCAGATTTCAAACATATTCACAGATTAGCAGGATTATGTAACAAACTGATTCTGCCCAAATTAGGCAAGTTTTGTCGCGTGACATAGACTTCCATAAGTCCTGATCTGTCGCGCGGCCAGGCGAGTCATTCAGACTGCCCATGGCCAACTCTGTCGCGTGACAGAGGCTAACTCTGTCGCGTGACACGAGATGCCAGTTTGCAGATTTCCAGTTTCAATCAATTCTTAATCACAGAGCAATTAAATCATATAAACAACTTTTAACAGATTTAATTCAATATGAATAGAACACGATTTAGGCATATTGTTTCAAAAACAATCAAACTATCGCATACAAAACATGCAAAAACCATCTAAACAATTTATATCAATTTTTCTAGCATGTTAATTCAAACTTAACCATACGAACGGGGCTCTAATACCACTGTTGGGTTTTATGGGTCCATGCGCAGCGGAATTAAGCATCTAATAACACAAAACCCAAGAGCCCTAAGATCCGTTCTATACAATTAAATTGAATTCCTATGAGATAGAATTAAGCAACCTTAATTGCTTTCCGTTCTTGAGCTATCGAACAATGTATTGATGTGATATTGAATCACAAACTTCGAACTCTAGGCCTTGATCGTCGTACGAGCGAAGACCCTCTAGTAGTATCCACACCTTTGAATGAACCAAGAACAATTCTTGATGATTGCTAGATCATAAACCTTTTTGAAGAATATTGAGAACCTTTTGTTGTGATTTTCTTTTCAGAAATTCGGCTAGGCTGCTAGGGTTTTACAGAGCTCATATTTATACTACTTTAGTATTAGTATTAGTTTCCTAATCAAATTAGGAAACTGTCTGTAAACCGCCTTTGTGGCATGAAGTGTCGCACGACCAGACGAGCCCTATGGACATGTTCTGTCGCGCGATAACTTATGCCTGATAAGGAACTATCAATCATTCTTTCTTTGGTTTAACCAATTCATTCTAGTTGTGTGTGACCCAATAGGATTATATTATGTTGGCAATGAGCTCGATCATATCGACCCTCATAAAACATAAGCGGACTCTAGCAAGCCATTATGTCTATCCAAATAATATAACGTAAGAGCTCACGTTTCCAACGGTACACTTCCATTTCTCCCTTTGTCTCACAATGTCATATTGAACACAAGTCATGGTCCACGTCAACTTATATTTGTTCAATGCTTTCTCGATCTTGAGTATAATGATAATCTAATCGCATTGGGGTATGGCCATACACTTTCATCATTATCACTCATCGAGGGGCCCAAGCAAGACATCTCTCTTTCGAGGGACAAATTTCATCTTGACTTATCATTCTTCCCATCATGAATCCGATTGTGAGGACCCCGACCCGGAACCTACACGTGTCCCGAGCTGGAGCGTCCTCAAACCAACCCTATTTTTCCTAAACTTTTAAAACTTTTATTTAACTTTCAAACATAAATATAATTGCTATAATCATTTCAAAATGACTCTACACCTTTTCACAATGGAGGAATAGTTGACTAACTTTGAAAGTAAGAAACTATTTTAGTTACAAAAAGACATTGGTTATAACATAAAATTAAAGTTTATAAATACAACTCATTAAATGAATTATACCAAAATACCATTTCTACGCCAACCTAATCATACCACGACAAGTCCCAAAATATTACTTCCAAACTCCTCACCGCCCTTACTTGGCCGGTCCGCCTGTCTCGGAAATCTAAAAACATTAAAGGGAGAGGGGTGAGAATAAATCTCAGCAAGCTATTATGAATGCAGCAATATGCCATATCAGATGCAACACATAACAAATTGCATACAACACATTGGAAAAGCAGTAAACACCTTACATTACCTTGGTTTACCTTTTCCCGTTTGAACATTAGTCGTACAACATTGGGTATAATAATACTCCAATCTTACAGTGAGCTGCTTAAGCAATACTCACGTCTTATAAGACCCGTTTTTCAGGGAACCAAATAAGATAGTAGCAACTCTGTAAGCCTTTTGGCTCAATACAGATGCTATACCCCATCCTGTGGCCACAGGAGAGGGGACGGCTCTGCAGATATAACATAATCCGATCACATTAGGTCACACTTCCATAATTGATCGTATTATGTTATACCCCCAAATGTCAGCTGACTCACACATTATCAAGCACATAATAGATACTTGAATAAAATCCACAAAAAGGGATAACAATATAGCAACATGGTAAAATATACTCATGTCCAACCAATATCATAGTGCCACATTTAAATCAATACACTATGCATAATATAGCATTGTATAAGAACTCAAGTAAGGCAAGGAAATATCATCAATCCATCCTACAAGGTCATTATACAACAATACATAGCCTCTTTAAAGATCTAAGTTGAATCTACCAAGTTGGGATCGTAATTGTCCAGTTACCAAACTAGGTTAACTAGCGTTTTCCAAGAAATAATTAAGGTACTTCCACAATTCCATTTTGATCACTTAAGATGTCATTGTATAGCCAAAGTATTCAACTTTAATCTAGGTTAAAGAGATTTCATTTTGGTTCGAGTTTGATTGGGTTTGAACAGCTTTAAAATTGATGTGAGAAACCAGGCCAGGGCACGACTCGTGCCCCAGGGCACGACTCGTGCCCATTTGACCCCTCTCTGATTCTGGCGTCCTTAACCAAGGCACGACTTCCTTTTATTCAAGTCACGACTCGTGACCTCCACATGGCACGACTCGTGCCTCTGGGCACGACTCGTGCTCACTCCCTTAGTTCACTCAGAACGATTGGAACTCCAAAGAACGACTCGTGGTCACGATTTGGGCCAAGGCCACGACTCGTGCCAAGGGGCACGACTCGTGCCTCGGCCCAGAACAGGTAACAACAGCAGCAACAATCACAATTCCCCAAGAATCCAAATTTTCCACCAAGTGCATTCTAAGTTATAAACCTAAAGGAAATTTCTAACTTTGTTACTTACTTGCAACTCAATAAATCTCCAAGGTATCAAGTCCCACACCTAGATCATTTTCACTTGATTTTCCACCCAATCTACTACCAATTTTCAAGATTTCCATTTAATCCATTTACTTCTATTAATTTACTACTTTCATGAACAACAACCTTTCTCATGACCCTAACCCATTTTACTAACACATTTCAAGTTAAATCTTCTAAAACTAACTTCACCCATTTCTTACACCCCAAATCCACTTTTATGAACCTTAACTTCATTTTATGTAAATTTCCAACTTTCTCAACTCCAAGAATAGTTCCAAATCATTAAACAACCATCATATTAACAAGAACAATCATTAAGAGTTCATGAGCATTTAATGAAGGGAAGGTCATAATAACTCACCTTAGGAATTAAGAGGTGGATTAAGGATCTTCTTGGCTTGATCAACTCTCCTAGATGCACCCATCACAAATGTACTCTTGGATTGAAAAATGAAGAAGGATTGCCCTTTGTAAGAGCTTGAGAAGAGGTGGTTTAAATGGGGTTTCCATGGAGATTGTAAGAGAGCAAATGAAGGAGGATGAGAAGGATGGAGTATGGAAGGTATAAAGGGAGTATGGGGAGAGTGAGGGGGAAGTATGGGAGGCATGGGGTTTCATTGACTTAGGGGGAAAAGGAGAGGAAATTAGGGGAATTGGTCCCCCCCTCCCTAACTTTTCAAAATAACTCTTTCAACCATTTAAAATATCCTCCCAACTCACAACATTTTATTTGTCCATTTTATTACCACTCCATTCTATTACTTTATTTATTTCTAATTATTATTTTTCCCCTAGAACATTATTTATTTCCTTATCATTTTATCCTAATATAAAAAATCAAGTATATAAAAATGAACACATACTATTAGCAATAATGTTAAAAGCACACAATATGATGCTAAATTAGTGCCTAGGTTTAGGGTCGTTACACTCACTCCCCCTTAAAGAAAATTCGTCCCGAATTTGACTGCCACTTACCTAAATATTCAACCCGCCTCGGTTACTTATATATACCCCAGACTTCAATTCCCAAAATAGTCTCTTCAATGTTATGATTCTTTCCCAAAATTCCTAATTTCATTAATAATACGATATTACAACTTAATGTTCCAAGAATACCAAACAGATATCACTAGCCCGAAGTTTCACGACCTCAATAAAATATAACTAAATAAAAGTATTCTAACTTATGTCACCAATTACATTACGATATTACTTTTAAAATTCCAAATACTCTATAAGCTGCTCCAAGCCCGTCTCTAAGTCAAATCACCAACCCTTTCTAAAACTTCAAATAGCTTAACAAACTTTGGCGCCAATTTACCTTAGGCCTTGCTTCACTCACCTCACCCCAACAAATTAGAGATCGATATTTTCTTCCCGAACCACACCTCATAAGGTTTTATCTCAATGCTAGAATGATAACTGCTATTATACGCACCCAACCACTGGTAACCATACTTCATATCGACTACTAACATCCATTGTACATGCCCGTAGCATATCCTCAACAATAAGTAACGATTCCTCAAATTTTCACAAGGTTAAACTTAATAGTATTCATACATTCCAAAAGGACTTCCCAAATGATGTCTATCCCATCCTTTTACTACTATGGAGTTTATAAAATCAAACTATCCCCTAACATATATGAGGACTTGGTCAAAGAATCTCATCACTATATTCTTATATACAGAGTAGGAACTACAAATCAACTTTCTATAAACAAAACAACATACTCTTTTTACTTCCAAGGTAACTCAAACACAAAATCCATCGTGATAATACTCTCAAGTTCAATCTAGAACTCTAAATGTTCTAATAAATCTTCCAACATCAAAATTTTATTTTCACATTTATGACTAAACCACTTTATGTCTTGACTCACTTGAACGCGTTAATTCAATTATCTTATCCGCAGTTCTCATGATACAACATTAAACAATTGCCCATGAAATAATAATTATGGACATGCTAATAAGACCCTGATTCACGAACGGAATATTAATTGACCATATTTCACAATTCAATGTTCCAAGTATGTTCAGGTCTAGTGACAGATCAATATCCGAATCAAATGGTTGGCCGCCCACAACGGAGCCGATCCAACTCCAATACAAAAACCGATTCTACTGCGACCATCACATTAATAACCCCATAATTTTATCAAATCATTTCTCGGATCAAAATTTTAATACAATTAATCATTATAGAGGAACTAGGTTGCCTTTCTACTTGCTTCTGTACAAATTATATCTTTAGAATATCAAGTCTTTCTAAAAATTACAACATCTTTCAGAATTTCAAAGGTTAGATAAAAAGAGATCCAATGAGACTCGAATGGTTTATTTATTTAAAACTGTCCCATACCAGTTTTAATTAACTAAACCACTCACAATTTTAAGAAATTTTCAAAAGATTGATAAGCTGACAAAAATAACTCGAGTGATTTAATTATCTACAACCGTCCCATACCAGTGGTAGATAGTTAAATTACTCACAGATTTTAATGTGCACAAAAACGGTTTACTGACCTTATTAAATCAAATATCCCCGAAAGGCACAATTGCTCATACCGAAGTTCAATATACAATTCAAAGTTTTAAAGCACATTTAAAACAATCCTATCATAATATTCTTGTTTGACCTCTATTTATAGTGTAGCCACCACTCATAATATTTATACTTAGTTAAATTCTCTATAAGAAAACACAATCTCACAATACTATTACTTTCTTCGATAAATAACACTGAAACATTCATTAAGATAATAAACTAGATAAATCATCCTCAATTCATTAATTCCTCAAGTTGAAGATTCAACACTTTTATTTAATGTGAGTCATCTATTCCTTACCTTTGATATTGGTATTGTACTTAGTAACAACATATTGCATACCTCAAGTTTCCGATCAATTACCATGATCAAAAAATATATATATATATATATAAATGGAATCCACATAGATCAATCATCCCCAAATTGCAATTAAACATTAACAGTGTAAACTAACTTACCTCTCGATAACCATCAACAAACTCAAAATCCGCATAATGCCAATATCTCCCAAGCATCACACTAATCCCTCATATGAGTCACGCAACTAAGTCAACATATACGGTGTACTCATCCTAAAGTATCCTGCCTTCAAATAAGATTTATCCTCATTTTATTTTTCTCAACTAATAATAATCGTCTCTCAAAACAAGCCATATACCTATTTTACCAATTCCTGAAGTTGATCCTATAAGTCACCAATAACTACATCTATTATACATCTTCACATTTATCCCATTTACATCTCCATAACTAATACACAATCCACAAATCAAAACGGTCATACTAAATATAAATGTGGTCTTAAGTATATCCTTTAAGCAAATATTCACTGAAATTGTAACACTCCGAAAAATTCAACTAATAACCATTGAGTATCCTATTAGTTTCTAAAATCAGTCATACAATTTATCAACAAGTTATAACGAATACTTATTCTTCACAGTTACTAATTTGAAATCTCTCTAAACTATAGATAACCACCAAGTATCATCTTTTCTAAAATAGTACTAATTTATCCCTACGGAGATTCGCTAAGCTAATTATCTTCTTTATCAAATAATTTCACAAGTTGAATTATTAATTCATCATCCCAATTAGAGTCTTCTATCTAGGAATCCGAATACCAAAATAGTACTTTATATCAACTCAAAGCCTCAATATCCTGGCAAAATACCTGATGGAAACCCGAAACTCACATAGGAAGCACCACCTAGTCAACTTATAGGGTGATATTACCTCCAAGAATATCTGATTTTCTATTCGATTTAGTAGCAAAAATACAATCAATCTCTTCTTAGAAAATATACTTATAACACATAAGGCAAATATAGGTCAGTTCTATAAGAATTCATACTCGCGATATCTTATAAACCATATAATCCCGCTTAGACTATTATTTTCAATACTAGTCTCATATATCTAGTCTCTACCACGAGACACCAATGTATAAATATTCACACAAGCTATACAACCATAAACCACTCTTAATTAGGCCATAGACCAACTCTAAACTAAGAGTTCACTAATTCATTTACCACCGGTATATGAGATAATTCAATTGTCTTTTACTCAAATATAACACATAATCCAAATGACCTTCACATTTCTTAGGCCCTACTTTTGACATTTACGCATATATGACATAATAGCAATTAATGACTTATCCGCCTCAACCACACACGGAGGCAAATCCAACATAGATAAGGAGACTTGCTTCTTGCGCCAGTTCTCCCCAAATACAACAACTACTCAGTCAATTTAGGTCAATATAACAAGAATTCACGGATTGGTATATCTACCATATCCATCGGCAATCCATGCCCACTTAATCACAACTACTATAATAATCAAGGATGATTCGAGGTACCCTCCCATCGGAGTAGAACCCCCAATACATAAGGTAACTCTCGGGCCATTTATGCAAGTAAAGATGAAATGTAATGCCACATGAGAACGAATGAACGGGGATTTATAAAAGTATGACCCCTAACTCCGGAGACAGGTAATATACCTCAAATGGTTGTGGAGGAATCTATCTCTCCATAACTCACCTTTCCTTGATTCCTTGGTTGGTCAATATCATTTTCTGTCTTTGAATAAATTCCTGCATTAAACTCTCGACGTAAGTTATCGCACACTCTCACTCAGCTAGACTCTACCCGAGAACTCTAACCGAGCTCTGATACCAACTGTGAGGACCCCGACCCGGAACCTACACGTGTCCCGAGCTGGAGCGTCCTCAAACCAACCCTATTTTTCCTAAACTTTTAAAACTTTTATTTAACTTTCAAACATAAATATAATTGCTATAATCATTTCAAAATGACTCTACACCTTTTCACAATGGAGGAATAGTTGACTAACTTTGAAAGTAAGAAACTATTTTAGTTACAAAAAGACATTGGTTATAACATAAAATTAAAGTTTATAAATACAACTCATTAAATGAATTATACCAAAATACCCTTTCTACGCCAACCTAATCATACCCCGACAAGTCCCAAAATATTACTTCCAAACTCCTCACCGCCCTTACTTGGCCGGTCCGCCTGTCTCGGAAATCTAAAAACATTAAAGGGAGAGGGGTGAGAATAAATCTCAGCAAGCTATTATGAATGCAGCAATATGCCATATCAGATGCAACACATAACAAATTGCATACAACACATTGGAAAAGCTGTAAACACCTTACATTACCTTGGTTTACCTTTTCCCGTCTGAACATTAGTCGTACAACATTGGGTATAATAATACTCCAATCTTACAGTGAGCTGCTTAAGCAATACTCACGTCTTATAAGACCCGTTTTTCAGGGAACCAAATAAGACAGTAGCAACTCTGTAAGGCTTTTGGCTCAATACAGATGCTATACCCCATCCTGTGGCCACAGGAGGGGACGGCCACAGATATAACATAATCCGATCACATTAGGTCACACTTCCATAATTGATCGTATTATGTTATACCCCCAAATGTCAGCTGACTCACACATTATCAAGCACATAATAGATTCTTGAATAAAATCCACAAAAAGGGATAACAAAATAGCAACATGGTAAAATATACTCATGTCCAACCAATATCATAGTGCCACATTTAAATCAATACACTATGCATAATATAGCATTGTATAAGAACTCAAGTAAGGCAAGGAAATATCATCAATCCATCCTACAAGGTCATTATACAACAATACATAGCCTCTTTAAAGATCTAAGTTGAATCTACCAAGTTGGGATCGTAATTGTCCAGTTACCAAACTAGGTTAACTAGCGTTTTCCAAGCAATAATTAAGGTACTTCCACAATTCCATTTTGATCACTTAAGATGTCATTGTATAGCCAAAGTATTCAACTTTAATCTAGGTTAAAGAGATTTCATTTTGGTTCGAGTTTGATTGGGTTTGAACAGCTTTAAAATTGATGTGAGAAACCAGGCCAGGGCACGACTCGTGCCCCAGGGCACGACTCGTGCCCATTTGACCCCTCTCCGATTCTGGCGTCCTTAACCAAGGCACGACTTCCTTTTGTTCAAGTCACGACTCGTGACCTCCACATGGCACGACTCGTGCCTCTGGGCACGACTCGTGCTCACTCCCTTAGTTCACTCAGAACGATTGGAACTCCAAAGAACGACTCGTGGTCACGATTTGGGCCAAGGCCACGACTCGTGCCAAGGGGCACGACTCGTGCCTCGGCCCAGAACAGGTAACAACAGCAGCAACAATCACAATTCCCCAAGAATCCAAATTTTCCACCAAGTGCATTCTAAGTTATAAACCTAAAGGAAATTTCTAACTTTGTTACTTACTTGCAACTCAATAAATCTCCAAGGTATCAAGTCCCACACCTAGATCATTTTCACTTGATTTTCCACCCAATCTACTACCAATTTTCAAGATTTCCATTTAATCCATTTACTTCTATTAATTTACTACTTTCATGAACAACAACCTTTCTCATGACCCTAACCCATTTTACTAACACATTTCAAGTTAAATCTTCTAAAACTAACTTCACCCATTTCTTACACCCCAAATCCACTTTTATGAACCTTAACTTCATTTTATGTAAATTTCCAACTTTCTCAACTCCAAGAATAGTTCCAAATCATTAAACAACCATCATATTAACAAGAACAATCATTAAGAGTTCATGAGCATTTAATGAAGGGAAGGTCATAATAACTCACCTTAGGAATTAAGAGGTGGATTAAGGATATTCTTGGCTTGATCAACTCTCCTAGATGCACCCATCACAAATGTACTCTTGGATTGAAAAATGAAGAAGGATTGCCCTTTGTAAGAGCTTGAGAAGAGGTGGTTTAAATGGGGTTTCCATGGAGATTGTAAGAGAGCAAATGAAGGAGGATGAGAAGGATGGAGTATGGAAGGTATAAAGGGAGTATGGGGAGAGTGAGGGGGAAGTATGGGAGGCATGGGGTTTCATTGACTTAGGGGAAAAAAGGAGAGGAAATTAGGGGAATTGGTCCCCCCCCCTCCCTAACTTTTCAAAATAACTCTTTCAACCATTTAAAATATCCTCCCAACTCACAACATTTTATTTGTCCATTTTATTACCACTCCATTCTATTACTTTATTTATTTCTAATTATTATTTTTCCCCTAGAACATTATTTATTTCCTTATCATTTTATCCTAATATAAAAAAAATCAAGTATATAAAAATGAACACATACTATTAGCAATAATGTTAAAAGCACACAATATGATGCTAAATTAGTGCCTAGGTTTAGGGTCGTTACACCGATCATGTCAAAATTAGCCTTTATAGATATCGTGTTAAGATATCGTTTGACTAAACATAACTTTCATCATATGTAAGGTCATGATAATCTCAGGTCTAGGGACTAAATGAAGTAGCCATATGAGATTTAATTATGACATTTGACCGTTACATAAATCTCATACGTGTCAAGTCCAGTCACTTGTTCTCTAACAAGTACCCATAAATTTAATGTGCATCTCTCTGCATATAATCATCATATGATTATCCATTAACATTTATACTAATTATTCACTTAATAATTAGGGACGGAGATTATTACAATAAATATGCAAAATATATAATAATCAAATAATAAACTTTTCATATAATAATAAATAATGTCAACATAAAGGTCTATCAACTATAGGCCTAGGGCATAACACTAACAACGTCATCTTTGGTCGACACTTCATCAGTTCGAGTATCGACTTACCGCCACATCAAAGCTTCATCTGAAATTCTTATAACTTCCTGGTCGACAAAGTCTACTTAGAAAGTTGGGGGCCAATGAACAGAATAAAAGTGACGAGTTAGGCCCAGCGAGTAAAGCCCAATCACTTATCTATTATTGCCACCACATTCTCAGTGGGTTAGGCCCAAATTATTACTGGGCCCAAGGCCCATCAACATGATCAGTCGACCTAAGCTCATTGTCCGACCTACAAGGTCCCGACCTAGCTTGGTCCGACTCTACGATCCATATGCTATTCGGGTATGGTTCAGCCCTACCCATCAGTCAGGTCGACCTAGACCCAACAGGCGACTTCGACCTACATCGTTACGTCGACCTACAGAGTCCTAGCGTACCTACAATTCTTTGCGTGATGAGACTCCCTACAAATCAGGAGTTATTTATGGATAAGATCTCTAAATACGTATCTGTTCCAAAAATCATGGGATTTCATGCAATCCTACCACAAATACAACTCTCATCAACAACTATAAATACAAGACAACATCAACCGTTCCAAGGTAATTGCTCTTTATTATTTTGAATACATATGTTCATTATAATATTTGAGCTCTCATACACCATACTTACTCTCACGCCCGAGGGTTTTCGCCGAAGACTATTCCGGCTAGTCGTGGGTTCTGCGTTTCAGGTCAAGGAGCCAAGTGATTAGTCTTGCCACGTGGACGGAGATTGATAAGCACGATTCTTGCAGCATCAGGACACATGTCACCCAATGATTGGGTTACATGCATTTATATTTATATAAATATATATTTAAAACTAATATATTTTATATATTTTATATAATTATATAAAATAGTAAAATAAAAAATATATCAAAATTCAATTTTTTTTTATAATTGTATGAGTAATTATTTTTAATAATTGTACGGATAATTTTAGAAATATTATTACAAATACATTATTTAAAAAATAAAATGATAAGTATTTTAGGTAAGTTTAAGTAAAGAAAAATAAATATTTTATTAAAAGGTTGGGTTGGATTGGGTTGGGTCACTAATGGGAGTATACATTATCTATAGTATAAATTAGACCCCCACTATGAACAGTTGAATTAACAGTTTCATGCGGCGAATTTCCCATTTTGCCCCCATACATTTGTCCCTTTCCCATTTTGCCCTTAATTTTTTTTTTAAAATTAAAAAAAAAAAAAAAACCGTGTCCTTGGACACGGGCATGTACTAGTAGGAATATAAGGTTGGGAGTGTTTATATGGAAGTGAGAGATATTAATATTTTATTTGAGGTTGAGTTGGGTTGAATCAGAGTCATTGATGAGGATAGTCTTAATCCAAGATAATTTCAGCCTTTTTGAATATTCCACAAATAAAATAAAAGGGATAAACTGACAAATTAATTAATTTTCTTCATGAGAACCAAACTAATAAATAGTGTCAAGATCAGAAAATTAATTCTTATTCTATAATTAATTTCATTATATAATTATGATTTTCATCTATCTATATATTAAAGCAGGTCATCCAAGGAACAGTAATAGCGCCAAAAATTTTGCCAAAATTTCAAGGGCAATTTAGTCATTTCCTTCCAGGACATAATTGAAGATATGCTACGCAAATTACACGTGGCAGGTCATGATTGGGAGAAAAATGACGCGTGCAATATACGCGTCGACAGAGGCGCGTCTATGCAGACTGATTTACTTTTTTTTTAAAATGAGACACCGTGTAGCGAGTTTAACTGGTCACAAGGATCGGTTGTGACAAAATCGGTAAATCAAAGATCGGTAAATCATTGACATGGTAACCGGTTAGACACTAACACACAATCGGTTAGCCACTAACAAAGGCCAAATCGGTTAGCCACTAACAAATGCCAAATCGGTCAGGCACTAACAAATTCCAAATAGGTTAGCAACTAACAAAGGCCAAAGGCAACAATCGGTCAACTCCAAACAAATCAAGGTATAAATTCCTCCGTCTCAATTTAAATTACAAAATAATAATTATTAATAAAGAAAATTAAATAGAAATATTATTTTTTCTATCTCAAATAAATATTTTAAAAAACATACTTCTAAACAATTTTTTTTAAAAGAGTATGGCAAGTCAATCAATGTTGGCTCCTACTGTTGCTTGATGCAATGCAATGTGTTTTGGATTGTGAAATATTTGAAAGGGGCACACCTACTGTGAAATATCAATAGACTAGAGGTGCCCCATAGGTATAAGTACCTATGTAATAGAGCCCTCCCCCCTCCCCCTCCAGTCCCCCATTAATGTACTAGAAAGAACTGCTCAGATATCATAGATATGATGTCAGACACCGATAGGCATAATATATATGAGTGTATTTAGGGACACCCTAGCATGGCATTTTCAAAGATCCCAATGTACAAAATCATTTAAGAACATGTCATGTCAAACCTTTCTGCATTTGCTAAGACGAATGCTTCCAAATCCTACTTAGGGTAACACAGGTCTTCTAATTTTTGCATTGACATGGTAACCGGTTAGACACTAATACACAATCGGTTAGCCACTAACAAAGGTCAAATCGGTTAGCCACTAACAAATGCCAAATCGGTCAGCCACTAACAAATTCCAAATCGGTCAGCCACTAACAAATTCCAAATAGGTCAGCAACTAACAAAGGCCAAAGACAACAATCGGTCAACTCCAAACAAATCAAGGTACAAATTTCTTCGTCTCACTTTAAATTACAAAATATTAATTATTAATAAAAAAATTAAATAGAAATATTATTTTTCCATCTCAAATAAATATTTTAAAAAATATACTTCTATAAAAAAATTATGAGTTGGTCTTATAAAAAACTAGTTTTTTCTTAAGCTAAGGAAAAACGTGTTTTCCAAAAGCTGTTCAAAATAAACGGTGGCAATTTTGTAATTACTGGCAACCATGTTCAAAATAAACGGTGGCATTTTTGTAATTACTGGCAACATGATAAATGCCAGTGTTAATATTACAAATGACCAGTGATTTCATACTGGCATTTTATAAACATGAAACTGGCACTTTTTACACGGGCACTTTTATATACATGAACTGACACTCTTCACACGGGCACTTTTATATACATAGACTGGCATTTGAAAACACATTTACTGGCACTCAAAAATGCATATACTGGCACTCAAAAATACTGATAATTATTTTTGCTGACTGGCATTCAAAAAAACATGGACTGGCATTCAAAATTACAAGAACTGGCATTCAAAAAATACATTGACACTCAGTTACACACTTACTGGCACTCTATTATACACTAACTGGCACTCCAAAATACATGGACTGGCACTCCAAAACACATACACTGGCATCTAATTACCCAGTCCACCAATGCATCAAATTCTCAAACTGGCACTCAAAACACATAAACTGGTAGTCAAAAACAAACAAACTGGCATTACTTTACTCTAGACCGGCACATCAAATACCAAAGCATCCACCAGATTCCCAGTTACAAAACTACGCCCCAGTTTATCAAAACTACCCAACAAAAAAATTCCCAAGTGTGTGTAGGTGTGTTGAACGATGATAACTCGGAAGATTGAAGGAGATTAGGGCAATTCGGAGCTTGTTAACGTCGAGGGGCTCGACTCCGCACTGAATTGGGCGGCGTAACACCAAGGGTTCTGAACAGGGGTTGGCGCAGGTGGTTGTAGTGATTGGAATTGTTGGAGGTTTTGGGTAGGCAGAGGGATTTAGAGAACTGGTGGAAGCAATTGGTTGTGAGAGGGTAGCCGGAGAAGACGATCGTTGTTGTTTGGGTAGAGATGGTGAACGGCGATGAAAGGGATTGGGTTTGGCGAATCAGTTTGGAGAGATAGGATGGTTGATTGTGAGGGATTGGGTTACCGGTGGTTGTGTGGGAGGATTGGTGAAGGTTGAAGAACTAGATCGCCGGCGAGGGAGATGATTGAGCGAGCAATCTCTGTTTCCGGCTAGAGAGAGAGAGGAGAGGAAGACGGAGATCGCATTTCCGCCTAGTGATGAGAGAAGCTCCGTGTTTGCGTTTAGTGAGAGAATGAGCCCGTTAAAACACGTTTTTTGTTAAGTTAACAAAAAACGCGTTTTTTATAAGTTTTTGGCAAAAATTATAATCTTCATTTCAAAAATAAATATTATTTTCGAATCAAAATGAATAACCAAAAAATAGTACTATATATTTTGTCCAAAAAAAATGAACATTACTTTCTTCATTCCAATGAATATTTAAAAAAAATAATACTGCTTCATTTGCCTCAAGATAAGATATATGACATTGATTTTTTAAACAAATTACTAACCGGTCAACCCAAATCGGTAAAGGCAAAGAGACACGCCAACCGATTGACCAAAATCGGTAATGGTCAAGGGACTTCCATTTCATACCGGCCACATAACTGATAGGGGTATAATTGTCCTTCTGCGTTAGTGTAAGTACTCCAATTTGAGCCGTTAGTATTTTCGTTAGAAAATTAACGAAAGTTTTAACATTACTAACATTTCTAACAATTCCTAACCTTTCTAACAAAGTGAGGGTAGATTGGGGATTGTCATTTAAAGTTAAACCAAGAAAAGAATCTCAAAAAGCAAAAGAAATTGGAAAAATCCGAATTAGGCAAGTTGAAAAACAAACTGCTGGAATTTTCTGAAAATATTCCTCCTGTCCAAAAGCCAGCACTGTAGCAGATGAATAGTGCACACTGTCGAGGAGATCCGCGCGGACATGTTTGCTCTTCACAGGGGCCTATAAATTGAACCCTCCTCTCTCAGTTTACAGGGGGGATTTTACTAACAGAAGCTGTATTTTGGCGAAAAATAGAGAGAAAACAGTGGGAATCCTTAGATTGCCACCATTTTCTCTTGAACCTTTTCCAAATTCACTTCAAACATTCTCAAATCACTCTTAAACACACCAAGCTCAAGCTTAAAACACTACTCAAGAGGAAGATTAGGGAGAAAATATAGAGGACTTAAGTGTTATCTACTTGTTTTCTCTTTGATCAACTCTATCATCAAACCCTAAGCACATTCAAGCCTTGAATCCACCCAAACACAAATCCAAACACCAAATCTTGATACTCCTCAAGTCAAACACCAAATCTTGATACTCCTCAAGTCAAATTCCAAGCCTAGGAAGATAGGGTGTCACCATTGGTAAAGCCCTCCTTCTCTAAACCCTAAAATTCCCTTTTAACCTCTTGTTCATCTTGTTCTTCTTATTTTGATTTGCTTTATGTCTAATTTAACTTAAGTCTTGACCTAAGATGGTCATCTTGAAGTTCATCTTCATGAATGACCATCTCAAATGGTCCACATTTTAAATCTCTAGTTGATTTGTCTCTTTAATTTCATCTCTACAAAATATCCCCTTTCCCTTTGCAAAGGACATGTTTAAACCCCATAAAATTCCCCAAGGATGACTTGAATATGATAACCACTTAACACAAAGTAGTGGAATCAAGTCTAGGGATGAAAATGGGGTGAACATAGATGCAAATCCCCCAAAAATCACATTTTCCCTCAAGAACATCTTGCTGTCCAGTAGCATTGTTCTGAGACCTCAGTCCATTTTCCAATTTTTTGGACATACAGAAACTTGGAATTTGGTGTTGACTACAAAATACTTTTTGTAGCCAACATCCATATCTTTCCAGAAATATTTTTAATTTATTTTTTGCGTGAGTAAAACTCCTTTTTTCAAATTTTATTTTAAAGGTCAGTTCATCAGTTTCTGGAAATCCAGATTTCATATCTGAGATTTCCAGAAGGTTTTGACCCCTCAAATCTTCTCCAAAATGGAAAATTCTTTCGTAGAAATCTCATTTAAGGTGTTTTGAACATTTTTCATTCACGGACTTTTCCCATATACTGGAGTTTTCAAGCCCTAAAATTCATTTCAAAATCAGGTGTCCACTGCCTTTTTCATTCTGGCAGAAGTGATTTTCAACTTCAAAAGGTCTTTTGAGTACCAAATCTCAAACCAAAAATCATCCAAAAAATCATGGGATCAGTTTAAAGCCTTAAAAAGAGTTCCCAATTTTTACTTTCCTCAGTTTCAATTTATTTTGGCCAAAACACACACACACACACACACAACAAAGGATTTTGAATGTTTGGAAGACTCGTTTTTACGAGGCGTTCCGGGTGAACACTAACGTTCTTCCCGGCGCGTAACGTGACCTCCGAACCCAAATCTCTAATCTCGGGCATTTTTCAAAGTTTTGGCCCTCAAAATAAAAATGGTGTGGCGACTCCGTGTATTTTTTCGATTGATTTTCAAAGAAAAGAAAAGCAACAAAAATCTTTCGGGAAAATTTTGGACCAACATCGTTACAGTGGCGACTCCGCTGGGGATGAACAAGTTTTATCTTTTCAAAAAAAAAAAGAAGGAAAAACTTTTGAGGGTCAAGCTTCCGTCCCGACATTTGAAATCCTTTGTTTTGTGTGTGTTGATTTTTGCACATTTTTCGTGTTTGTTTTGGCCGCCTCGGAAAAAGTCAAAATTTTGACTGTCGGAAATCATGTCCCTAACTGTTGGAATTTTTGTGATTATGTGCTTATGTGTTCATAAAATTTTCAAAAAAAAAAATTTTCAAAAAAAATTTTCAAAAAAAAAAAGATTTTTCAAAAAAAAATTCAAAAAAAAAATCATGCATCATGCCTTTTAAGACACATAAAAATCTCTATTTAACTCAGAAAAGGAAGATAGACTGCTTGCACACTACGCGCACGTGGCCTTACACTGCACACTACGTCCCTAACCCGGGGAAATCCTTGTCGCGGCCCGTTTGGTCTTATTACGCCTCTCGGTGCGAGCACAGGACTGCCCAAACATCCCATGGAGCCTCGTGTCGACCATGCACTTGTCCGTGACACACTTTGTCCGAGACCCGGTTGGTTTTTAGTTTGGTCTGTGTCATGCCCTGTCAGTGTATAGACCTTTCCTTTCAAGCCGTTGTCGGCATACCGACTCAATATCTTTCGGGTCCCTAATCGCCGAAGTCATGCCGGTTTCCGCCGCCGACTTTGACCAAGATATTGACCGGCGCCTTGACTTTGGCTCGACCGGCACAAATTATACACCGACTCCCAAAGATGACACTGAGTCATCAAGCATTAACAGTTATTCCATGCCTAATTACGGCCTAACTGATGACGAGTCAAGATCAATTGTGGACGCTTATCAGTCCGAACCATGCCGACTTTTTGTCGAGCCCTCGGACATCATCTTGACTCTCGACGTCAGCTTTGTCCGTAATTTACATCGAATGCTCGTTAAGACTCGATTACCCGCCAGACTTTTAGGATCGTTTTTCTTTTCGGTCGGTGGGACCCGCTTGCCCTATAGGACCCTCGCCCGGGGCTGTCCACCCTGGGAGGTCGAAATACAGGTGGAATACGAGGGGCTTATAGACGTAGTGACGGGGCCCACTATCCAGGAATCAGAGTAAATTGCGAAAAAGAAGAGCAATCTTTTCCAACCGATTAGGTTAATAAAGCATGTTTTAAGTAAACAAGAACAAATAATTGCATGTTGCATGAGCCTTGAGCCCAAACACCTACCCTCCTTCAAATCCCACCATCTGAACCCTCGTGTCTTTCCCCCGCAGCTCCGCACAAAGATTGGTTTCGGGCACCGGGTCACCGTTTGATCAGTTGGGAAGAGTCAAGCGCATCGTCAGCTTCACCGTTTGTTCCGACTTCGGGTTTCAGAATGTCTGCATCAGCTGGTAACGATGGGGAAAACGTCACTCCGCCTCCCGGGACTCCTCAAACAGAACAGCAATGGAATCAGTTAGCCGAACAGATGAGAGTGCGACAAGAAGCACAGCTGAATAGCCTTATGGAGGCTATTAAGAGCCATGGTCTGGCCGCCAGCCTCAACCCCGATGGCACTTTCACCGTGGAAGAAGAGGAGGATCCCAATCCCAATCTTGGTCGCCCCGACTACTCCAGAATGCCACCACCAACCTCCTTCGGTACTACCAGGACCCATGCTCCTCGATCTCTGGGTCAGACCACTGGATCCATGCAGCCTGATGGGACGAATCAGTTCGCAGCTCCTCAGTGGGGGCAAAGTCAGTATGGAATGTCCTCTCATGGTTGGGGATACCTCGGAATGCCACAGCAGATTGGGATCCCGCCTCAGTTGGGAATCGATCAACCCGGACCTTCACAGCAACAGCCACAGTTCGGAATGCCGCCACCGTTTGGTTCGGGCCAACAGTCAGGAGCCCCTCCTCAGAATGACGCTAGCTCAGCCGCTCCTCACACGGCTCCCACTCAGGGTTCAATGGGTTACCAAGCCCCCATCCCAGTTTCATCAGAATCACCAGGACCACAGTATCCTCCCGGTTATGCACTCTTGCCACAACCAGCCGTGCAATTCAACAATCAGGGACAGCAGCCAGCACTTAAGCCTACTTATGAGCCTCACTCAGGAAATCCGAGCTATCCGGCTACCTCAGATCTGCCTCCACCTTCTCTGCCGATTGGAAGCAAACAGCAAGTCGCTGGGTTCTATCCCTTTACCCAAGCTCCTACCTACACTCCCCAGGGTAATTTGGGCCAAGGACAAGTTTTCACCTATGCTCCGGGATATGGAATTCCTTCCACCAATGCACCACCAACAGCTAGTCCTCTTCCTAGCTCAAATATCGGTTCAGGCATTCCCGCTCCACCTTTGGATCTCCAATTGGCTTGGTTTATGGAGCAACACAAGGAAATGAAAGCACAGATTGCTGAATTGACCGCCAAAAAGAACACTGCTTTTCGGCCTACAGATCCTGACTCGATTGTCCCCCTGCCTCACAAGTTTGTGATGCCCAATCTCGAATTGTTTGACGGGACTGCATGCCCTAAAACTCACTTGGACACCTATACTTTGGCAATGAAAGCTAAGGGATGCACAAACCAGCAGTTGGCCGACTACTTTAGTCTCTCTTTGAAGTCAGGGGCTTTGAAATGGTTTTTTCGATTGAAGCCCGAAGCTAGGGCTACTTGGGAACAGATTACCAGTGCCTTCACAGAAAAGTACAAAGCTAACTTGGAATGGGAAACAAATAGAGTTGATCTGCAGACAACAGTGCAGCGCCCTGATGAGAATATTGGGGATTTCTATAGAAGGTGGAACTTAAAGCTCAATGAAATGGCCATTCCTCCCTCTGACGAGGAGCAGTTAGACATCTTTCAGTCATGCTTGAAGCCGCATTTGAGAGCTTCCCTCAGCCACTTCCCCTACGCTGACTTGCGTGCAATGGTTAATTCCGGGGCTAAGTTTGAAAAGGCTTACAATCAGCAGCCGACTGCCGCACCCGCCTACGGATATCGGGCTCCTCCCTCCAACACTGCTCTCGCTCCCGCTAAAGGCAAAGAGGCAATCAGCTACGCGGGACAGGACTGTAACAATGCCACTTCCTTTGTTCCCAAGAGCCCTGATGCACCCAGATCTCGACTCCAAGGCTTGGGAAACCTTGGGATGCCTTTGAGTGATATCTTCAGAGGTTTGGTAAAAGAAGGTTTGCTCCGGCCTTTAGATAATTATCAGCCCAGAAACCCCAATGCTCCTCTGGATACCTCCAAGCATTGTGCCTTTCATCAGTACCACGGGCACCTGACAGATGATTGCGTCCCCCTGAAAAAGGCAATCCAAGGTTTGATTGAACAAGGGAGGTTAGAGGTGCCTGAAGGGGTCAATACCCTCAGTAATCCGTTCCTTAGAAATAACAACATGAGTGTCAACATGGTCGAGTTTGGTGATTCAAGCCTTGTGGGCATAATGGAATTTGACTCCCCCCTTTGTGAGGTCGGTGAACCAGCCACCGCAGGCAATGAAAGTGGTTGGATTAAGCAAGAGATTGCCAAGGAAATCCTGATGGAAAGATCTGCAATAGCTCCCGTCTCCAGCGTCGAAGAATAGATGCATGATCCAACAGCAAAGAGCGGCTAGACTGGGGGCTACCTATCTTTAAAATAGTCTTTTAAGTCAACCTTCGTAGGTTCTAGTACTTTTCTTTCACCTAAGTCTTTCCTGGACATTTGTCGTTGTAGTCCATTTTGGACACAGTAGTTAAATGCCTAACTTTTAATATAAGTCTTTTTTTTCTTTTCTTGCTAGACTCGAGACATCACTTGCGCACCCACGTTACACCCAATTGAAATGGTTTTATCCAAAATGATCACTTGTGCTGCTCAACCACTAATTCTTTGAAATGATTAGTATTTAAATTAATCGGAGTGAGAAAATCAATTGATATCATTCTCAAATTGAGACTTACCAACTCCCCATCTTGCACCTCATATGCTCACTTCCCTTTCATCATCATCACCTCGTTGCTCGATGAATTTGCATGGATCTTTTCTCATTTAAAGCTTAAGCAAGCAATGAAGGCTTAATCTCGTTTAGGTCATCCGGTAGGGATTGCGGTTGAAACCTTTCACCCATAGGAAAGCCATTACCTCACCCTCACCAAACAATACCTTTCATTTCGAGATCGGCGTGTTTCGAAACCCCGTTTAACCATCATTTTTGCTCCTTACTGAGAGGAGTCCAAGCAAGGCCAAGAAGTTAACTTCAAGAGTCGCCAATGCACAAAATATCTCAAGCCATGAAGGAAGGACAAAGATAATCCTCAACTCCTCAGGAGGCTCTCCAAGTCAAATCAAAAAAAAAAAAACGAAAAAAAACAAAAAAAAAAGAGAAGAACTCAAAAGTCCCCGACTTCTCAAAAAAGCTCTCCAATGATCAAAAAGGAGCCTGAATTCTCGCAAGATCGCGAAAAGTTGTCGATAGCTTGGACTTCCTCTCACCATTACCTTAAATCAATCTTAAGCCATCCTCTCGATTTTAGAGGATACTCCCGTTACCCTCGCCTTTGGCCAAAGTCAAAATTTGACCTCTCATTCTTGGAGGCAATCAATCTTCCCCGCCATAGATTTCCCAAACACATCCCTGCAAGCCAACCTCTCATCTTTAGAGGATCATCAAAAAGGCCCAAATTTGACCTCTCATCTTAAGAGGTCATAATTTCCCAAATCACCCGATGGCCGATCGAAGCCCGGAAACCCAGCTGCAATTCCTATCGGATAGCAATTTCATCGTAATATCTTTAAGATCTAAATCAAATTAATGCTTCATTGCTTGCTTAAATTGGAATCTAATTCATCTCGGTTCAAAATCATCAATCAAAGATTGTGCAAATTCAGATCTGATGAGAGCATAATTCATTTCTACTCCACAAACACATGCCGTGGATGTCCCACTGGGGCTTCACATCCGTGTCTTTCATGGACACTCTAAGGGGATATGTTATTCAATCCTCCAAATTCCCAAAGGTCCTCAGATCCTCGAATTTCAACATTCGTTCTCTTTTCATTTGGGATAAGCCCGAACTACGGCGACCTGAGCTTTTCATAATGGAGGGAACGTAGGCAACCAAAAATGGTCCGGTCGAAATCATAAACAAATCTCAAAAAAAAAAAGAAAAAAAATCTGGTCTCATCAAGGATCGTCCCTATACACTTTCCGCCCTTCCGAGCTTGATTCTCGATATCAGTTGGTTTTCTCCTTGTGATTAATCAAAATATTTGTTCATATCAGATTTAGGGATTGAATAACCCGAACATTAACAAAGGGTTTTAAGCAGCTTTGTGATCATCACAGATAAGACAAGTTTTCAAGTGTCTCGACAAGTCTTCTCTTTCTACATCATAGGGAAATAGAGCCAAACACTGTCTTTCTGTCAGCAGGGGCTTCCATACACTTTTCCACACCTTGTGATGCTTATACTCTCTCAAAAGAGTCAAACCTAAAGCGAGTGTGTATACACAAAATCGGGATTCATTCCCACTTTTCGAAAGATGTGCCCCTGCACGTAAACGTTTCTGAGTCTTGTCCAGTGACTGGTTGACTAAGATTTGAAAAGATAGGTGCCCCCTCGGTCACATGATGACCCTGTCTGCAATAAGACTGCTCTGAATTTCTTCACGCTGGGGCTTGCTAAGCGGTTCTCCCAGATTCTCCTGTATCAGCTCTTCAAGTTGGGGCTTCTATAGTCATCTTTGGGTCCACATTGGGTTCTTCACTACGAGATAGATTCGCCAAGTCACTTCTTCAAAATCTGGACTTTGCCTACTCAGGATCCGGGGGCTTTGTCAAGTTGGTCCTTTGGACCTGAATTTTATCAAGTCACAAAAAGGGTCTAGTCACATCAACAACTAAATTTTCAGCTTCAGGACTTGGTACATAGCAGCTTCCGTAGCATCGGAATTTAAGATCTGGGTTTCTCCCGGCATTGGCAATTTCATCAAATCATTCTCCGAACAAGGTTTCGGCCAAAGTCACAGCTCACCCAAATGAAAGAAGCTTCGCTCATATCGACGTGCCCCAGAGCCTCGTCGCACGCCTTCAGATGACCAAGAATGAGAGGGAAAATTTCAACCAAGACCCGGGATCCGAATCCAATCTCATCAAAATTGAGGTCCATGTGATACTGTCAACAAAACCTCATCAACAACCGCTGTTTAAACTGCGATCGAGGGCTCTCACCTCCCCCACTTGCTCAAAATCTGTCCCAAACAGTCTCCAAACACATACATCCCAACGCATCCCCTTTCATCACCATGCATCCCCACAAAAAATCTCCCAAGGGCTCATGTAGCATGCACAAAATTTGAATCAATAGGAAAAATCCTAAGTGATTGAAGATCATAAATCATAATTTCCCTGCCAAAAGCTTAGGCTAAGTGCATCTTCGAAAGCAAGTAAATGCATCATCACAATCATTTTTGGCTCTATGCATGCATCTGTCATCGTGAATGTCATATATGCATCTTCCTCTTCACTAACGAATGCAGGAATTCAAACGTGAAATCAAATCCCCCTTTTCGGTAAGGATGATCTTCACCAAAGACGACCTCCAATGTCCACAAATGGATGAAGACAGCCTCCAGCATCTACAGTTTGGCAAAGACAAGCTCCGGCGTCTATAACTTTCTAAGGACAACCTCCAATGTCCACAAATGGATGAAAACAGCCCCCAATGAAGACCACCTCCAGTGTCTACCGTTCGGTCAGAGATGCCAAGTTCTCAAAATACAAATCGGTCAGAGACGCCAAGTTCTCAAATGCAAATCGGTCAGAGACGCCAAGTTCTCAAATGCAAATCGGTCAGAGACGCCAAGTTCTCAAATACAAATCGGTCAGAGACGCCAAGCTCTCCAATACAATTCGGTCAGGGACACCAAGTTCTCAAATACAATTCGGTCAGGGACGCCAAGTTCTCAAATACAAATCGGTCAGAGACGCCAAGTTCTCCAATACAAATCGGTCAGAGACGCCAAGTTCTCAAAATACAAATCGGTCAGAGACGCCAAGTTCTCAAATGCAAATCGGTCAGGAATGCCAAATTCCCAAATACAATACGGTCAGAGACGCCAAGCTCTCAAATACAATACGGTCAGAGACGCCAAGCTCTCAAATGCAAATCGGTCAGGGACGCCAAGTTCTCAAATACAAATCGGTCAGGGATGCCAAGTTCTCAAATACAATGCGGTCAGAGACACCAAGTTCTCAAAAGCAAGAAGTCCCAATGTGAAGACAAGCTCAACAACTTCTACAAGGTTGACGATCACCAGCAAGATGCAGACTCAACCAAACTCCTCCTTCAGGTCAAAATGCCTCCAAAGACAGCAAATCGTCAGCAGAAACCGTCCCACAAACGGCAACCCAACAACTCTTCATCAACATCAGTCGTAGCCTCAGTCCTTCCGGCAGCTACAGGTAAGCACAAAGACAGTATGAAAGCATATCTTAGTCAACTACTTTTCTAAAAGAACATTTTCATCAAATCTTAGGGCGACTTCCCAAAAAAACAGTCAAACCTCGGGTGACTCCCAAATACCGTCAAACCATCAAAGACCATCCCCAACAGTTTTCGAACTACGACTGGCTTGATTCCTCTTAAGGATACGTAGGTAGCCTACCATAGGTCCAGCCGCTTGACCAATACGGTCACCCTTTTCCCCGATAGTTCTCGTAAGCCCGAATCTTCCCCAGCGAGAACACCTTCAAATAGTCTCCCTCAGGCACTACACCTTGACTTAGGATCATACTCCTGAACTAAGTCCCCATTTAGGTTCATACTCCTGAACTAAACCTTGACTTAGAATCATACTCCTGAACTAGGTCCCCATTTAGGTTCATACTCCTGAACTAAACCTTGACTTAGAATCATACTCCTGAACTAGGTCCCCATTTAGGTTCATACTCCTGAACAAAACCTCGACTTAGGATCATACTCCTGAACTAAGTCCCCATTTAGGTTCATACTCCTGAACTAAACCTTGACTTAGAATCATACTCCTGAACTAGGTCTCCATTTAGGTTTATACTCCTGAACTAAACTCCAACTTAGGCTAACAAAATCCCCAGCAAAGTTAACTGAATCCCGCTTCTTTTCCCATTATCCTCGGCAGCAAAAGTAAGACCGATCCCTTCAAATCAAGGTTCGAGGCACCTAAAAACGCCATCATCAAGGTTTGAGGCACCTAAAACTCTATCACTTCGATTTCAACACACAACACGAGGAAAGCGACAAAACGTAATCATCCCCTAATTCGACAAACCAAAAATTAAATTAGTCAAACCATAGGCGACTTCCCAAAAATAGTCAAACCATAGGGCGACTTCCCAAAAATAGTCGATCTCAAGGCGACTTCCCAAAAATAGTCGATCATAGGTGACTTCCCAAAATAGTATCTCAGGGCGACTTCCCAAAAATAGTCGATCATAGGGTGACTTCCCAAAATAGTCGATCTTAGGGCGACTTCCCAAAAGCAGTCAAAACCTTAGGGTGACTTCCCAAAAATAGTCGATCATAGGCGACTTCCCAAAATAGTCGATCTCGTGAGGCGACTTCCCAAAAATAGTCAGATCATAGGGTGACTTCCCAAAAATAGTCGAACCATAGGGCGACTTTCCAAAAATAGTCAAAACCTTAGGGTGACTTCCCAAAAATAGTCAGATCATAGGGTGACTTCCCAAAAATAGTCAGATCTCAGGGCGACTTCCCAAAAATAGTCCAATCTTAGGGTTAAACACCCGAACTACGACTGGCTTGATTCCCATTCGGGATACGTAGGTAGCCTATCGCTAGGTTCAGCCACTCGATCACCTGATCATCCCGTCAAATATGGAGTCTTACTCTTATCGACGACCCCGCTTCCTTCGAAAGCACCGTCGCCGAGGGGCTACTGTAAGTACTCCAATTTGAGCCGTTAGTATTTTCGTTAGAAAATTAACGAAAGTTTTAACATTACTAACATTTCTAACAATTCCTAACCTTTCTAACAAAGTGAGGGTAGATTGGGGATTGCCATTTAAAGTTAAACCAAGAAAAGAATCTCAAAAAGCAAAAGAAATTGGAAAAATCCGAATTAGGCAAGTTGAAAAACAAACTGCTGGAATTTTCTGAAAATATTCCTCCTGTCCAAAAGCCAGCACTGTAGCAGATGAACAGTGCACGTTGTCGAGGAGATCCGCGCGGACATGTTTGCTCTTCACAGGGGCCAATAAATTGAACCCTCCTCTCTCAGTACAGGGGGGATTTTACTCACAGAAGCTGTATTTTGGCGAAAAATAGAGAGAAAACAGTGGAAATCCTTAGATTGCCACCATTTTCTCTTGAACCTTTCCCAAATTCACTTCAAACATTCTCAAATCACTCTTAAACACACCAAGCTCAAGCTTAAAACACTACTCAAGAGGAAGATTAGGGAGAAAACATAGAGGACTTAAGTGTTATCTACTTGTTTTCTCTTTGATCAACTCTATCATCAAACCCTAAGCACATTCAAGCCTTGAATCCACCCAAACACAAATCCAAACACCAAATCTTGATACTCCTCAAGTCAAACACCAAATCTTGATACTCCTCAAGTCAAATTCCAAGCCTAGGAAGATAGGGTGTCACCATTGGTAAAGCCCTCCTTCTCTAAACCCTAAAATTCCCTTTTAACCTCTTGTTCATCTTGTTCTTCTTATTTTTATTTGCTTTATGTCTAATTTAACTTAAGTCTTGACCTAAGATGGTCATCTTGAAGTTCATCTTCATGAATGACCATCTCAAATGGTCCACATTTTAAATCTCTAGTTGATTTGTCTCTTTAATTTCATCTCTACAAAATATCCCCTTTCCCTTTGCAAAGGACATGTTTAAACCCCATAAAATTCCCCAAGGATGACTTGAATATGATAACCACTTAACACAAAGTAGTGGAATCAAGTCTAGGGATGAAAATGGGGTGAACATAGATGCAAATCCCCCAAAAATCACATTTTCCCTCAAGAACATCTTGCTGTCCAGTAGCATTGTTCTGAGACCTCAGTCCATTTTCCTATTTTTTGGACATACAGAAACTTGGAATTTGGTGTTGACTACAACATACTTTTTGTAGCCAACATCCAGATCTTTCCAGAAATATTTTTACTTTATTTTTTTCGTGAGTAAAACTCCTTTTTTCAAATTTTATTTTAAAGGTCAGTTCATCAGTTTCTGGAAATCCAGATTTCATATCTGAGATTTCCAGAAGGTTTTGACCCCTCAAATCTTCTCCAAAATGGAAAATTCTTTCGTAGAAATCTCATTTAAGGTGTTTTGAACATTTTTCATTCACGGACTTTTCCCATATACTGGAGTTTTCAAGCCCTAAAATTCATTTCAAAATCAGGTGTCCACTGCCTTTTTCATTCTGGCAGAAGTGATTTTCAACTTCAAAAGGTCTTTTGAGTACCAAATCTCAAACCAAAAATCATCCAAAAAATCATGGGATCAGTTTAAAGCCTTAAAAAGAGTTCCCAATTTTTACTTTCCTCAGTTTCAATTTATTTTGGCCAAAACACACACACACACACACACAACAAAGGATTTTGAATGTTTGGAAGACTCGTTTTTACGAGGCGTTCCGGGTGAACACTAACGTTCTTCCCGACGCGTAACGTGACCTCCGAACCCAAATCTCTAATCTCGGGCATTTTTCAAAGTTTTGGCCCTCAAAATAAAAATGGCGTGGCGACTCCGTGTATTTTTTCGATTGATTTTCAAAGAAAAGAAAAGCAACAAAAATCTTTCGGGAAAATTTTGGACCAACATCGTTACAGTTAGGTAGGCGTATTTACGGCGCCAAACTCGCAATTTTTATAACCTTGGCTCCGCCTAGGCCCCATCTAATCTCGCTTAGGCATTAGGCCATACGACGCCTAGCGACAGTCTAGAGATGATTTATAGAACCTTGAATAAATAGAATAGAAAACTTACGAGCAAAATTGGTGATACCAAGGGCGATGGTAGAGAGGGAAAGGGCGAAACGCATAGGCCTATTAAGACTGTCGTTGTCCATTTTGAGATTGATAAGATTGTCATCGTCCATAGCCTTGGGATTGCTTCCTTTGCTGCTGCTGAATGAGTCAGAAAGAAAGGGGAAGAGAAAAGGAGTCGATTGAAGGGTTAGGGCCCCGTCCGCTGGTTTTACCAACAGGCCGGCTGGAGGACTCTCCATTTATTTATATGCACCGATCAGATGGACCTTGGTTCCCCAGCCCTACCCCACTACCTAACGTACTCAATTGTTAAATTGGAAAGTTTTTCCCAAACGACATTATAAAAATTCTTATTTTTAAGTTTTTCTAAAATTTATAAAAAGTCTTATTATTATGTTATTTTAAAGAAATTAGTTTCTTCCAAAATTATAAAAAGTCTTATTTTTAAACTTCAAAAATAATTTAAAAAAGTATAGTTCTTGAATATTCGAACTTGATGCTTTATGTTCTACACTTACTGTTTTAATGTCTCAGCTCGTTACTATATTGTTTTAATGTTTGAAGCTCTATAAGTACTTGGTGTTTTAAGACCTAAACTTACTATTATAAGACCTAAACTCGATATCTTAAGAGTGAAACTTTATTAAAAATATATTTTTTTATAACTTTTGGAGAAACTAGTTTCCCTTGATGTTTTATGATTTAAACTCGTTATTATATTTTCTTGATCTATTAAGGTCTAAACTCGTTATTGTATTACTTGGTGTTTAAGACCTAAACGGATATTTTAAGACCTAAACCGAATATTTTAAGGGTGAAACTATATTAAAAAGTGAACTTTTTATAACTTATGGAGAAACTAGTTTCTCCCAGAACCTTTGGGGAAACAACTTTCTTTTTTCTTGTTTTTGTTTTTGCAGCGAAGGTTAAGAAACTCAGGTGATTAGAACGTTTTCACGGTCCGGCGTTCTCAGTGTATTCATTTCGAATTTCTTTGTACCGCACTTCTGTGCACAAGAGAGAAAGAGATCCTTTTTCAAGTTTTATTTTTTCTTTCTTTATCGGACATGTGTATGTTGGAGAAGAATGAAGCCAAAACAAAGATAGAGCTAACCGGTGATGAACTTCCTTGCAGCTTCGAAGGCATTCCCGGGTTCACTATCCCACTTTCCCTGTCCTGGTTCCTATCAACGTTCATTCCCGCGGGATAAGAAAAGACTCATATATAGGCACATTCCCAGTTAACTTATAAAAGAATAAATTAGGTTTTAATCTGATCGTGAAACACCATGAGCAGCATGATGTTGAGGTCCGAAATTCGAAGTGAAAATTTTAATTTGCCTGTTCCTAGTCGTCATGGGAAAGAAAGGCAAAAAGAAGAAAGAAATTATTCCCTTAGAGCTTGTTTAATACCTCCATTACCAGAAATGCATGCAAGATACTTCTATGCCAGCCGAAAATATCGACTCTGTTATGAGGCAGACAGACTCATTTGGTCGGTATTCCCTAATGACTTGTTTTAGGAGATTAATGTCCCCTTATATTCTTTACCCATTTGCGGGGATTTCCTTATCCGTCTCCGCGGAGACCGCATCCCTTTCCCCAGACATAGACTACGTACAGGGTGGTACTTTTGAAAAGATATAATATAACCACGTGAACATAAAGGCCAAAATATGTTTTACCCCCCAAATTATCCACTGATTCCCACTTTGCATCCCCGTTTGAAAAAGTCAGTCTGTATGATACATAAACTTTCAAATCGTCCCACTTTGCACCCCAGTACTAACGAAGGCTAGAAAAGTTAACAGAATTGGACTAGTTTGCAATGATTACTAGTTTTTAAGGGGTTAAATGCAAAGTTTTAAATATAAAGTGCAAAAAAATTATTTTTTCCAAAATAATTAACATTATCTCAGTTCATAAATAAATAATATTTTCTGAAAAAAAAATATTTTTAGTGTAAATTTTAGTGAGACAAAAAAATGACCAAAAAGTGTAACTTTTAGAGGGACAAGGTATGTATTACAAATTTAAAAAAAAAATTGTATTTTTTAAGAAAAAAATTGAAAAAAATGAATATTTATTAAAATTTATTTTTAAAAATAATATATCTTATTTA
Organism: Adenophora triphylla var. japonica; assembly: GCA_022495995.1. NCBI lineage: Eukaryota > Viridiplantae > Streptophyta > Magnoliopsida > Asterales > Campanulaceae > Adenophora > Adenophora triphylla. Next base: position 73,032 of record JAFEMH010001466.1, on the reverse strand, counting down.
ACATATAAATAAATATCTTAATGTTTAATATATTTTAAAACATATTAACTTTTTAAAAAATATATATTTATTAAAAAAAAAATTTAAATACAATTTTTTTGATAAATAATACTCCCTTTTCCCACTAAAAGTTACATTTTATGCCATTTTTGTTGTCTTGTTAAAATTTACACTTATTTAATCGTATTTCAAAAAATCAAGAAATATTAATTATTTAAAATTATTTTAATATATATGTTATTAAATACATTAACAATTTTTTAACATAAAAGTAAAAAAATAATATTTTTTAACCTAAAAAAATTATTATTTTTTTTCAGAAAATATAATATATTTAAGAATTAAGATAATGTTAATTATTTTGGAAAAATAAATATTTACACTTTATATTTAAAACTTTTCATTTGACCCCTTAAAAACTAATAATCATTGCAAACTAGTCCTATTCTGTTAACTTTTCTAACGTTCGTTAGTGCTGGGGTGCAAAGTGGGACGATTTGAAAGTTTAGGTACCAAATAGACTGATTTTTCAAACGGGGGTGCAAAGTGGGAATTAGTGGATAATTTGGGGGTAAAACGTATTTTAGCCTAACATTAAGTTACGAATGTCACTCCCAAGGGAGCAACCACTATTCTAAATATAGTAAGGCGGAGAACTGTTGTTCATTTCAGCGCCAGATTGCAAAGGTTGTTCCCATCATTGAAGTCAGAGTACGGAACTGAGCCTTCCGATAAAAAAAAAATTGCGGACTTTTGAATCTTCTATTTATTGGCCTGAACTAGTCCATAACGTGGTTCTGAAACACCTTGGTAAGTTAATATTTGTAAGTTAATATTAGTAAGTTAAGAATATCTTGTGCTTGCGCATTGCTTACCTGAGCCGTATGATGTGCTTCATCGTTGTTAACCTCATGGCCACAGGCCAAGGAAAGCCTCAACATCACCAAAGAACCCTACTTCTTTCAGTCAGTCAGGCTGGTAAACTACCTCAGAAAAGGCAGTTCCCGCAGAGGAAGCGCAGCGCAGTGGCCCCTTTTTCTTGAGTTTACAATCGGTATTAGGAGACGTAAGGACACCCAAACTCAAGCTTTCTGCATAATCTCTCGTCCTCTGAGTAGAGGTCTATAAGATTGATGCTAGCTCAGATTGGAGGATTGGGAAAGAAAGAAGTCTTGCCCTCGGACTCTCTTTGCTCCCACCCGATGGTCTATAAAGAAGTGCTTCAAAATGAAACTTTGTTGTTCAGCATCTTAAACTAGCCATCTCTTAAAGGGTAGTGTTAAATGATCTTCCTCTTTCAATGTTATGACTCTATGAGGAAACTAGTTTCTCCCAAATATTATAAAAAGTCCTTTCAATGTTATGAGGAAACTAGTTTCTCCCAAATGTTATAAAAAATTTGGTTTAAACACAAGACTTTTTATAACTTTTGGAGAAACTTGTTTCCTCCAAAATCTAATCTTATTAAATACTCTATCCCTTCGTGTTGTATATCATTTTTTTTAAATGTCTTGTAAAACGTATTTTTTCTAGTGATTAGAAAAAATATGTTTTAAATATGAGGTGACATTTTTGTAAATAATTTAAGCTGTTTAAAAAATGCACATTGATATTTTTATAAATATTCAAAACTACTCAACACACATTGACACACGTCAACACTAAAAGTCATCTTAAACAAAAAAAAATATCATCCTAAACAACTAGGTGATAACCCGTGTTTCGCACGTGAAACGAAATTATTGATTGCTAGCCTTTCATTTTATAATTTATCTAATGAGTCGGTCTGGGGAGAAACGCGTTTCTCCGTGCTTCTGGAGAAACGGGGCTTGTTTTGTCGCGCAACATAATAAGCCAGTTTCTGGATATACTTTCATCAGCTTTTGGATATCCAGAAGCTTTGGAAAGGATATCCAGAAGCTTTGGAAAGGATATCCAGAAACCAAATATTTTTTCTGGATATCCTTTCCAAAGCTTGGATATCAGAACATTGAATATGGATATCCAGAAGCTTTGGAAAGGATAGCAGAAAAAATATTTGGTTTCGGATATCCTTTCAAAGCTTACGGATATCCTTTCCAAAGCTTCTGGATATCCAGAAGCTAGCTTCTGGATATCCAGAAGCTTTGGAAAGGATATCCAGTTGTGGTGGCTAAGTATGTCGCGCGACAAAACAAGCCCCGTTTCTCCAGAATCGACGGAGAAACGCGTTTCTCCCCAGATTTTGTGTTATCTAATAGTTCAAGTTGTTATATTTCTTCTTAGATAAAGGAGTAAAATGAAATATAAACTCAACAACGACAAAATTAAGGGTTAGCATATTGATGATCTTGTTTGTTAAGTGACATTTGCTATAACCATTAGACGCCTCAATATTCCCATAACATAATTTGCAACATGCAGAAAAAAATACATTGTATACTTATAATAAAAGGTAAAATTAAAACATACTAAACGAAAACATGCTCGTTTATATAAATATGGCAAACGGAAAGAAAAAATATGATAAATACAAAAATAATAGTTATAACATAAACTAAGAATAGTTAATCAAGATCAAAAAATCATTCACAAATATAAATTATAATGTAAGACAAAATAAAAAGTATACATTGCAATATTGAAAATACATAGTAAAAGCATAGTGTTTAAAGCATAAATATTACAATGCAAGACAAAATAAAAAGAATACACATCAATCTTGAAAATACTTTGATCATATGAATATAACTAAAAAATAAACTTCATCTTCTAAAATTTATTTATAAAAGCATAAACAAAAAGGCATAATGTAATAAAATCAAAAATGAAAAATACATTTAATTCATGAATTATAATTAAAATAGTAAAAGCAACAAAATAAATCAAAATAGCTATGAAAAGATAGTATTTTTTTTTTAAGAAAAAACCTAAATAAATCTCAAAAAAAAAAAAAAAAAAAACAAAGGGGAAAAAGTGTTGATCTTCCCAAATCGTACTCAAAATAAAAAAAAAAGCATTGAATAAAATCAAAACAAATATGGAAACTTACTATTAAATAAAAAACGAAATCATAACATAACAAAAATTAAAAGGAAAATAAAAATTGTAGCTATTAATAAAATAAACAAAAAAACAATAGAAAAGTTAAAACAAAAATGGAAACTTAATAACTTAAAACCAATGATGGAACAAAACATAAATGAAAATAAAAGTTATAGATCTTCACAAAGTGCAATAAAAATATACAAAGAGAAAAAAAAATGAAAGTTTTATATCAAATTCAAATAATGAAAATTAATTAAAAAATATAAAATAAAATTTAAAGTATATCTCAAATCGCAGTAAAATAACCACATAACAAAAATACAAAACATATAATTAAATAATAAACTGAAATAAATGAGAAAACAAAAAATGGTAGATCTTTACGAATCTCAAGAAAATTAGACAAATGAAAATAAAATTAAAATCAAAAGAAATATGAAATATTATTATTCAATAAAAAATAGTAACAAAATAATATATAGTTCTTCATGTACCATAATAATGTAGACAACAACAAATAAATTAATTAATGGACATATGAAAACTTAATAATAATCAATTAAAAAATTAAAATCATTGAAAAAAAATTACAACTAAACAAAAATCAAAAGCAAAGCAAGAATTCATATAAAGGTCAAAGATTTGGTTGTCTCTTTTCATATAAATCCATCTATCTTACTAACACTTCCATTTAGATAAGGAGAGAGATAGAGAAAAGGCATATTTCCTTAGCAGTAATCTACTTCTCGGTTGCCCTGAAATCAAGCTGCAATAAAAAAGATATACTCCGTATTACAAAATTGTTAAGTCATTTTCTTAGTGTTTTTCTCATCGGATAATATTTCTTTGAAGTAGTTCATTTTAGGCTTTATTTGTTCGATTATCTATCTAACATGTTGGAACATAAATCATGCATAGACATCGTATTAGACATGGCCACTTTTTCAACCGGACCGGCTAATCGGCCGGTTAATAATTGGTCAAAACCGGTCAACGCGGTTAAACCGGACCGGATCAACCGTAACCGAATTTCTTAAGGTTTGGTTAAGGTTAAGGGTTATTGATAACCGGTTAAACCGGCGGTTTAACCGTCGGTTCAACCGGCGGTTAACCGCCTTTTATTTGAATTTTAAACGGTCATGTTACCGTAATCCAAGGCTCCGGTCCAACTCTCTGCGCTGTTGCTGCTGAATGAGACTGACTTTTCTAACGGATATTTCAATATATCCGTTAGAAAAGTAACGGATTTTCCAAAAAAAAAGTTTTTGACTAATTTAACTAACTATAAATATCACCTCCCTCCCCCCATTTTATTTCCACCTTATTTCTCTCTACTTTTTCTCTTCTACTCTCAAATACTCACATAATCTCTTACTCTCATCTAAATTTTCAGTTAGTTTTCTAACAAAATTAGTGTTTTTCTTCATTTTCATCAATTTTAAGTTAAATTTCATTTCCAATCTTCAATTTTCCTAACCCAAATGGATTCCCAAAGAAGAGGTAAGAAAAATGTTGGTTCTTCATCCCCCAATGATGATTTTGATCATCAAAATCCAAATACCCAACAATAAAGTGAGGAAGAAGTTGTTGAAATTGAAAGTGGTAGGAGGGTTAGGGGTAGGGGGCCGAGCTAGGGGAGGTGGTCGGGGTCGGGGATGTCAACCTCCTAGAGAAAGAGAGTCGCAATCCGATACTTTTGCGATCCATTACACAAAAAGAAGAATTACTCCCGATGATGATTATAATCTTGAGGCGTGTTGTAACTATTGCTCGAAAGTTTACTCATTCAAAAAAGGGGGAGGGCATGGGTCGCTCAACACCCATACCGCTGTCCACCATCCCGAAAAACTTGGCATTTCCACTACTTAAACTCAATTGCAATTTCAATCAAGTTCGGGTGTGCAACAAGGTTCGTCTTCCTCTTTCGTCCTTTTTAAATTTGATGAATGGGTTTATAGAGATGAACTAGCCAAATTAGTTTGTGTTAAAGATCTTTCTTTTAATTTTGCGGATGATGATTTTTTTGAAAACTTTGTGCGACTTTCTTTAAATCCCGCTGCCACGAAAGTACCACGTACGAATCTCGTACGTGATATTACTACGGTGGTGAGAAAATATAAAAAAGATTTAATTGGTGTTTTATCAAAATTAGAAAACAAATTTTCAACTTGTGCCGATGGTTGGAGTGATCATTGGCAAAGACATAGTTATTTGGATGTTACTTGCCATCGGATAGATAATTCATGGACTATCCAAAAACGATTAATTGCCTATAAAGATTTTGAGCCACCGCATTCCGCGGAAAATATTTGTGCAAAATTGCTTGAGATTTTTTATGAGTATTGTATTTTGAATAAAATATTTACTATTCATTTGACAACGTAAATGCTAATACGGCTAGTTTACCTGAATTAAATACCGTTTGTCAACCCTCGCTTGGTGGTAAGTTCTTTCATATTCGATGTTTATGTCATATTATTAACTTATGTGTTAGAGATGGTTTGGAAGCAATTAGACAATATATTCAATTTATTTCTAAAATAAATGCTAATACAACAAAATGGATCAAATTTTTAAGAAGTAAAGGTTTGGCGAACAAATATTTTACTTACGATATTCTAACTAGGTGGAATTCTACCTATAAAATGTTAACCGATGGTTTTGCTTATAAAGATCTCCTTATGCAATTTGTTATGTCAATTGACTATATTGAACCTCTTGTTTACCAATGGAATGCATGCACTAATTTATGTGAATTGTTAAAGATTTTCAATACCGCTACTTTGGCTTTTTCGGGAGTTTATTATCTAACTTCCGTTTTGGTACTTGAGCATTGTGTTGCAATTGTTACTAGTTTTGACAATTTAAGAAATTGCCCTATTTTACAAAATTGCATTGCTTCCATGAGAGAAAAGTGGCTCAAATATTTTGACAATATTTCGTCCCTCTTTTTTGTTGCAAAGTTATTAGACCCTCGAGTTAAATTGGATGATTTAGAGTACATTATAGCTTATTATTATTTGAAGTTATATCCCGATGGTGACGGTGGTAATGAACTTCCGTCAACTATTGTTCAAAATACAAAAGATGATTTGGTAAACCATTTAATGAGTATAATGGCTTATATGGAAACACTTCTCAAAGTCAACAACAACATGAAGATGCTTCTGATATTCCTCAACAAACTTCTTCTAGTGAATCCATATAGTGTTTTTGACGATTTGTATAGTAAAAAACGTGGTCCTTCTCGAGGTTCATCTTCTACATCATTAAACATTTCCGTGGAGTTAGAAACATATTTCACTACCATCTTTGAATTAAATCAACCAAATTCAAAATAATTTGATGTTTTAGAATGGTAGTCAAGAAGGAAAGAAATTTATCATATACTTTCAATAGTTGCAAAAGAAGTCTTAGCCTCTCCCGCTTCAACAATGGCGGTTGAATCGGCATTTAGCGTTGGAGAAAATGTTTTAGATGAAAGTCGTTCCCAACTAATTTGTGAAACTTGGAACATCAACTCTTACTTGGCGATTGGGTGAGAGCGGAAAAAAGACAACAAGACTTGCCTTATCAAGAGGACCATTTATTATCGGATCCAAAATATCAATATGATGTCGAGAGCTCCACGGAAGGTAGTAGTGATGATTGATTAATTTTTATTTTAATTAGATTAGATTAGTTTAGTTTAGACTTAGATTAGTTTTTTTTTATTTTTATTTAATTGTAATAGTTAGGTTTGAGGTAAAGACTCCTAAATGTCCTCCCTTATTTATAAAGAGTAACACTACGGTGCGACCGTTGCACCGTGTGCGGCGTGTTACAAAATGCACACCATAGTGTTACAAAAAGTGTAACTGTAATGTCACAGTTACACTTTTTGTAACACTATGGTGTGCATTTTGTAACACGCCGCACCATACAACGGTTGCACCTAAGTTTTTGTCATTTATAAAAGGGTAAGGTTGGTTTTCCCCCTCTTGTAATTTTATTTTAATTAATGAAATTTAAGGGTACCGTCCATTTTTTCTTTTATATACTTTCGTTTCTTTTAAATCCGTTAAGTTTTATTTTCTTTAAAAATTCTTAACTTTTTTTATAAAACTTTTTTTTTCAAAAAAAAATCAGTATTAACAAACATCTAAAATAGTATCCAAAAAAATTGAAAAAAAAAAGTTAATATACAGTTAAAAACTTAACAAAAACTGTTAAAAAGTTAACTGATTTTTCCAAAAACGATTAAAAACTTAACTGTAAAAACTTAATTAAAAAAAAAAAAGTATACGGTTTAACCGGAAAAACCGGGTAACCGGTCTAACAGGCTAAACGTTAAATCGTAACCGGTCATGCCGGTTAATCGGTTCGGTTAAGGTTAAGAGTTTTCAAGGTTTATAACCGCCGGTTATTAACCGTTAACCGGCGGTTTAACCGGACCGGCCACGTCTACATCGTTGAACATACCCCGAATCCGCATGCCGCAACGCATGGGAAGTTTGAGAAAAAGGTTTTGATTATTATTTTGAAATGGAACGGGAAATGAACGCGGATTAATAATAAAAGTGTCGTCACTCCGTTTTTTATGGAAAACATCGAAAAACCATTTAAAGAGATTGCTTTGGGTTCGGGGGTCAAGTTACGACGTGGGAAGAGAATATAGAGCTCACCCACGTCGCCTCTTTCGAGACTTTCAATCAACAAGGACAATTAAATCATTCAAAGTGTGTGCAAGATCGTGTCGACAAGTAGGCATGCAAAATATGATTTTTATTAATGATAATAAGCCATTACAACTTGTGAGCCTTATAAAGCGGGGGCCACTCCCAGTACAACTTGTGCCTTTAAAATGGGGGCCACTCCCAATACAATTGTTTATACGAATTACAAAGGGAAGGGTGAAGTAGTCTGTCCAGAGACTCTGGTTGTCGTCCGACAGAAGACCTCTTGAGAAGTCCACTGTCGGCCGACAGAGGTTGTCTCTGGTCAGGCCACTTCTACATAAATGGTGAGAAAGGCCACCAACACAAGTCTAATGTTAAGGTAACTAGGCAAAAAACAATAAACAGAGTCCAAACATGAGCCTGGACCAAAATTGGGGTTGACCAAAGTCAACAGAAGTCAACTGACTTCCTGGGAGGGGACTGTCGGCCGACATAGGACTGCCCAGGAGGCTCCTTGTCGTCCGACAGAGGCCTCCTCTGTCAGTTTACCTCCCCCAATCAGTCCAACTAGAACCAAATGCCAAGACCAACCGTAAGGCTGGTCTGAGATAAAGGAAATACGGGAAATAACGAGTATAATGGGGGGATCACATGACCCTTAATGATCCCAATGTGAATGATCACATTTGATGGGTCATGAATGGGGTCATCACCCCCTAACCCAAAGAGGCACCAAGACTTGAACTTTAACTATGCAAAATCTAACAAATAACCAGATTAAAGGTGGGGAAATGTGGATATTGGAGATCCACACCCCACCACCTTAATCAAAACAAAGAGCCAAATCACGAAAGATCACAAATGTTGCAAATAACAAGAGTAATACTAAACAAATAGTTTATACTAGGCAAGAAAGAGTAGAAGAGATGGGGAAACTACCTATTGTAGTCCTCAAAGTGGTTCACTATTTGTTGAGTGACCACTCCTTCAAATCACCAACTAAGAGCTCCAAATGTTGCCTTCCTTGATTGTGAAAGTGTGAGGGAAGTGAAGTGTATAAGAATATGAGTGAACTCTCTTTTCTCTCTTGAAACCAGCAGAGTAACTTTAGGCTTTCAAAAAGGCTCCCTAAAATGGAGGAGAAGGGCTGCTTTTATAAGCAGTCTGGTGAGAGAATGGTTGTCGGCCGACAACGGATGTTAAACCGACTTGGGTCGTCCGTTGTCGTCCGACACCGGTCGACTTCACTTAAGGAGGACGCTGTCGTCCGACACCGGTAGACCTGAGGGACCAACTGCCAAATGAACAGTGTTACCTAACTTGCTTGGCAAGTGGGAAAAGGAGGAAATGACCGAAATGCCCTTCCCGTATCTCGAGAGTTAAGTGCAAAGTCATGATTTCGGATCGGGGTACTCACAGAGCCCCTCGGTGACGTCACTTCTACGAGAAGTGGGGTCGTCGACAAAAAGAGAATCCCGAGCCGAACAAAGACTGGCGGGAAGGAAGAGCGACCAAAATGGCCAAGCGGCTGGACCTTTATGAAAAGGATTCCTACGTATCCCTTCAAGGGAATCAAGCCGAATCGTAGTTCGTCCAGGTGGCGGTAACAAGAGGCCACGTGTAACTGCACTCGAAACTGAGGCGGTGGGTTTTCGTATACCCAGGGAGTAACTAACGATGACGAAGGTAAAGGGCGTTCATACCCAAAAGTGACTGTTTAGGGGAGTCACCCCAAATTTAACTGTTTAGGGGAGTCACCCCAGATTTGACTGTTTAGGGGAGTCACCCCAGAGTTGACTGTTTAGTGGAGTCACCCTGCATTTGGATCGTTGCTAGGGGAGTCACCCCAGATTTGACTGTTTAGGGGAGTCACCCCAGATTTGACTGTTTAGGGGAGTCACCTCACGGAACAACATACGAATAAAAAGAAAAAAGTGACATATTGATAGGGAAATCACCCATAGGGAAGTCACCCCTGAAAATGACATATTGATAGGGAAATCACCCATAAGGAAGTCACCCCTGAAAATGACGTATTGGTAGGGAAATCACCCATAGGGAAGTCACCCCTGGAAATGACATATTGATAGGGAAATCACCCATAGGGAAGTCACCCCTGGAAATGACATATTGATAGGGGAAACACCCATAGGGAAGTCACCCCTGGAAATGACATATTGATAGGGAAATCACCCATAGGGAAGTCACCCCTGAAAATGACGTATTGATAGGGAAATCACCCATAGGGAAGTCACCCCTGAAAATGACGTATTGGTAGGGAAATCACCCATAGGGAAGTCACCCCTGGAAATGACGTATTGATAGGGAAATCACCCATAGGGAAGTCACCCCTGGAAATGACATATTGATAGGGAAAACACCCATAGGGAAGTCACCCCTGGAAATGACATATTGATAGGGAAATCACCCATAGGGAAGTCACCCCTGAAAATGACATATTGATAGGGAAATCACCCATAGGGAAGTCACCCCTGAAAATGACATATTGATAGGGAAATCACCCATAGGGAAGTCACCCCTGGAAAATGACATATTAGTTTTTGGTAAACCTGAGATGGTTTGTAAATTTGTGGAGACCAAAGAATGATTTTGTAAACAATGTGCCAAGGAGGATGACATTTTGAAAGAATGATAATTTGATAAGGATGCCTTATGATTAATCGCGCTCCTAACCAACTCAAAGAGTTTGCCCCATGCTGACCTTAATGGCGAGGGATGTCTTTTTGCTAGACATGACTTTATTGAAGCCCCGACTTTTGTTGTAGCCCCGGTTCTTGATGAGTAGAGCCCCAATATTTGATGAAGGTCTAGAGCAAAGTGTTATGCCGTCTCTAGTTTTGAATCATTCAGTCGACTCAAAAAAGTAAAAGAGAAGTATATATTGAGACACCGCAGGAGCATTTTTGGAGGAAAAATATTTTCAGAGAAGTTTCTTGTGCTTTAACTTCTTGGATGATCATGAGAGAGGAATGTACAAGTGAAAGGAAGCCCCTGCTTGACAGAAAGTAAGTGTTTAGTTCTTCCTATGTATGTTGTAGAAAAGAAGACTTGTCGAGACATTTGAAAATTGATTTTATTCAAAATTATCATTTGATTGCTTGAGAAAGACCTCACTGATTGATTTATCAACATAAACAAGTAGTCTCAAAATAATAAATGACTGTGAATCTAAAGTTAGAATGAGAGAGAGAAGACCGGTTGATGGTAAAATCGGGTTTGATTGTCGAAGAGGTATGACGCTCCGTTGTTGCTCGTTGCTCGAGGCTGCTCTGCTGTAATTGTCGTGTGGGCTGTCGCACACCGATCTTCTTTGCGAGAAGAGAAATAAAAAATAGAGAACAAAATAGAGTAGAAGGAAAAAAGTGGGACGTGGCGGATGATTGCCCCTTCTATTTTTTCTTTCTTCCTCGCAAACCGAGGGAAGATGTCCCTGGCGCGTGTCTCCTTGCTTTTACCAGAGTGCCGCTGAGAGACACGGATGCGAAGCCCCAGTGAGACTTGCACGGACCGTGTTTATAGAGTCGAAAGAATGAATTGCTTTCAAGAATGAGACGAGTTCCCAAACTTGGAAAAAGTATGTAATATGCTCACATTTAAATGACAAATGACTCAAGAGTTGAACATGCATTTCTTTTAAACAGTCTTTAACTGATGAGAATGAATCTCTTTGAAGAAGAGATGAGAATGCCATTCGGTAGAGATCGAAGCTGGGCTTGGGGTTGCGATCGGCCTTAGGGCAATTTGGATCTTTGTGAATCATGACCTCTTTTGAAATGAGAGGTCGGCTGGGTCTTTCTTGGCGAACCTCTAAAGATGAGAGGTTGGTTATGGAACGTGTTTGGGATTTCTAATGTGGGGGAACGTTCTTGTTGCGTCCTTGAAAGACGAACAACTTTGGTCAATAAAAATGGTGATATCCTCTAAGAGAGAGAGGATGGCTTTGGAATTGGTTAAGGGAAAATGACGAGAGGGGAGCTTTGTTGCTTCTTCATAACTGCCAATGCTCGAGCGAATATTTTTCCACGAGACGTACATGCTTGAGAGTGTCATTCGCTCGCCTCTCGTTATATATATATATATATATATATATATATATATATATATATATTTTTTTTTTTTTATTTTTTTTTTAATTTTTTTTTTAATTTTTTTTTTTTTGCGAGAGCGAAACTGTTGTAGCCCCTATATGTGTAAGCCTTAGAAAGCATTCACTTTGTCTCCTCTTCTTGTGCCGTCCACCGCTTTTGAGCTTGAAGGTGGTACTTCCTTTACGGGCCGAGGGAGCCCCTTGTACGGGCTTTTTCCCTTAGGGTTTCAAAGCTTTGTCGATCTTGAAATGAAAGTATATTATATAGTGGGGTAGGATAATGGCTTCCTATGGTGAGAGGTTTCAACTCCAATCGCTACCGAACGGCATTCTCATTGCCTAAAGAGTACTTAAAAGAAATGCAAATTCATTTAACCGACTTATTAAATAATGAAAATGTATTTGGACCAAAAGAAAGATATGTGAGCATATTCAATGAAAGCTTATCGATCAAATGGAAAAGCTGAGGAGACGCGAGAATGGGGAATTGATGAGCCCCAAGTTGATCTTCATGTCACACTTGTGAGGGGTAGAAAACAGCCCTTATGCCTTTTGTTGAATTGTAGCAGCGTGAGCGCCTTTCCTTTGAAGATGAGCAACAACGAGCTTTGTGAAATGAGAGTAAAATGGATGAAAAATGGATTGTTGAAAGTGTATGATTGGGAGAGCATTGGAGAGAATGTATATATGTGTAAGCGAAAATGGTGTATGGAGATAGTGTATGAGGAGAATGTATAAGAAAGAGGTTTGCTCCCCCAATCGAAGCATTCGTCATTTCGAGATTAATTGTTTACTTTATTAAACAATCAGTGAGGTTAGCAATCAAGTGATAAGTGTGAATAAAACAATCTTCATAAAAGTAAATCAATATTATGTCTCAAGTCTAGAGAGAAAAGAAAGAAAAGACTCTTTTATTGTTGAATTGACTAGACCCAGGTGGGCATTGATTAAAATGAAAAGACACTCTAGAACCTACGAAGACTGAATGATTCTTTTGTGTTCCAACTTCAGTGCATCTTTGGACAAGGGTTCCTTCATCAATGAGGCTTTGGGCCTTTCTTTTGGTCCTTTCTTGTGGAAGCGGATCCAATTCGTTGAGAAATGACAGAGGCAAGCTGAAGAATTAAATTAGATTCACAATTAATCCTAAGGCATCCTTGAGAAAAATCGGTTTCCTTTTGAGAAAAGTAGTTGGTCTCCACAATGTGGCAAAAGATATGGAAGATTGACCAGGCTAAAGTTGCCTACGTAACCCTTACCGTTCAAGGTGGTGCGGGTCTCAGGTCACCGTAGTTCGACGGAGCCCCGGTTGATGACAAGCCCGGGGTCAGCTTTTTGGAAAAGAGAGAGAGTCAAAGAGTTGGACGAAATGGACCTTTGGGGGTCCAAGACTGAGAAATGGACCTTTGGAGGTCCAAGACCGAGGAGTGGACCCTTGGAGGAGGTCCAAGACCAAGGAGTGGACCCTTGGAGGTCCAAGACCGAGAAATGGACCCTTGGAGGTCCCAGACCGAGAAGTGGACCCTTGGGGGTCCCAGACCGAGAAGTGGACCCTTGGGGGTCCAAGACCGAGAAAATGGACCCTTGGGGGTCCAAGACCGAGAAAGTGGACCTTTAGAGGTACCAGACCGTCTTGTTTAGATGCAAGTAGAAAACAAAGTCTTATTAGGTCCTAACGATGGTTGGAAAAGGGGGAAGACCTTTTTTTCGCATTCTACTCTATCTCGCTCTAGAGTGAACCTAAGGGCATAACTGTCAAAACAAGTCAAACGCGGTGTCCAAAGTCAAAGTCAAAGTCAACATTTGAGTCGAAAATTCGGCATGACCTCTCGTCCCTTCACGGCGAAAATTCGGCATGACCTCTCGTTAGTACAAGGCGGAAAGGCGACATGACCTCTCGTAAATATATGTCAATAGCTTGACATGACTTCTCGCGAAGGTGTGCCAAGGAATCGACATGTATTTTCGTCGAGGCATGTCGTAAATCCGACATGTACTCTCGTGAAGTCACATCGAAGGTTCGACATGAAGTTTGGGGAGGTACGACGAATTTTGGAGACAAAGTTTGACTTTTACTTTTTAGTGAAAAACTTTGGAAAAGGAGTTTGAAAGGTTTTGAAAACTATGTTTTCCCAAAAACCAACCGGTCACGATCAAAAGGCGTGTCACGGACAAGTGTGGCTCCTATCACTCTATAAGCTGGGAGGGCATCAGGCGCTCAAACGTAGGGGAGACACATCCCCGTCCGCGATGCCCTAAGCACACTCCAAGGTTCTAAAGCTATGTGCGGGTAGTGTGCGAGTAGTGTGGGGTCTTTTCTAAAATTCACTTTTTGAGTAAAAAAGAAATTTTGCAAATGTGTTTTTAAAATTATGATCACACCCACACACGCAAGCACACGAGAGTCAACAAAATACAATCACAACGGGGAAAGCCCCACAATCAATGTCAAAGTCCGAAAATAACCGGGTACTGCCCCGATTATCCATCCACAGTCCAAGCGAAGGTAATATGGCACCAAATTTGCCAACCGAAAAAAGTCACTGCCCTGTAAATCCGTCCTTTGTCGGACGACACAGGACTTCCCCAGGACAGGGACGTCGTCCGACACAGGACCACGCACCAGTGCATCTGTCCAAATGAGCCACAAGGAAGGTAGGGAGGCGAACCCACCACCAATCACCAACACATCAAAAGCAAATACGCATGGCAAAGCACGTAGGAGCACATAAGCATGGCAACACACAAGCCACGACTCGCACACAAAAAAGAATGATCAAATTGTCCAAGTTGATTAAAGAAAGTTAGACCCTCTAACAAAATTGGTTTAGAAACTCAATTTAAAAACGTCCCCAGCAGAGTCGCCACTGAACATACCTCGAATCCGCATGCCGCAACGCATGGGAAGTTTGAGAAAAAGGTTTTGATTATTATTTTGAAATGGAACGGGTAATGAACGCGGATTAATAATAAAAGAGTCGCCACTCCATTTTTTATGGAAAACATCGAAAAACCATTTAAAGAGATTGCTTTGGGTTCGGGGGTCAAGTTACGACGTGGGAAGAGAATATAGAGCTCACCCACGTCGCCTCTTTCGAGACTTTCAATCAACAAGGACAATTAAATCATTCAAAGTGTGTGCAAGATCGTGTCGACAAGTAGGCATGCAAAATATGATTTTTATTAATGATAATAAGCCATTACAACTTGTGAGCCTTATAAAGCCGGGGCCACTCCCAGTACAAATTGTGAGCCTTTAAAATGGGGGCCACTCCCAATACAATTGTTTATACGAATTACAAAAGGAAGGGTGAAGTAGTCTGTCCAGAGACT
Source organism: Adenophora triphylla var. japonica (assembly GCA_022495995.1). Classification (NCBI taxonomy): domain Eukaryota; kingdom Viridiplantae; phylum Streptophyta; class Magnoliopsida; order Asterales; family Campanulaceae; genus Adenophora; species Adenophora triphylla. The sequence continues at coordinate 57,906 of JAFEMH010001466.1, read as the reverse complement.
CTGGTTGTCGTCCGACAGAAGACCTCTTGAGAAGTCCACTGTCGGCCGAAATTCCCTTCGCGTATCTCGAGAGACAACCTCTGTCGGCCGACAGTGGACTTCTCAAGAGGTCTTCTGTCGGACGACAACCAGAGTCTCTGGACAGACTACTTCACCCTTCCTTTTGTAATTCGTATAAACAATTGTATTGGGAGTGGCCCCCATTTTAAAGTCTCACAATTTGTACTGGGAGTGGCCCCCGCTTTATAAGGCTCACAAGTTGTAATGGCTTATTATCATTAATAAAAATCATATTTTGCATGCCTACTTGTCGACACGATCTTGCACACACTTTGAATGATTTAATTGTCCTTGTTGATTGAAAGTCTCGAAAGAGGCGACGTGGGTGAGCTCTATATTCTCTTCCCACGTCGTAACTTGACCCCCGAACCCAAAGCAATCTCTTTAAATGGTTTTTCGATGTTTTCCATAAAAAATGGAGTGGCGACTCTTTTATTATTAATCCGCGTTCATTACCCGTTCCATTTCAAAATAATAATCAAAACCTTTTTCTCAAACTTCCCATGCGTTGCGGCATGCGGATTCGGGGATTGGTGATTGGTGGTGGGTTCGCCTCCCTACCTTCCTTGTGGCTCATTTGGACAGATGCACTGGTGCGTGGTCCTGTGTCGGACGACGTCCCTGTCCTGGGGAAGTCCTGTGTCATCCGACAAAGGACGGATTTACAGGGCAGTGACTTTTTTCGGTTGGCAAATTTGGTGCCATATTACCTTCGCTTGGACTGTGGATGGATAATCGGGGCAGTCCCCGGTTATTTTCGGACTTTGACATTGATTGTGGGGCTTTACCCGTTGTGATTGTATTTTGTTGACTCTCGTGTGCTTGCGTGTGTGGGTGTGATCATAATTTTAAAAACACATTTGCAAAATTTCTTTTTTACTCAAAAAGTGAATTTTAGAAAAGACCCCTCACTACTCGCACACTACCCGCACACTACCCGCACATAGCTTTAGAACCTTGGAGTGTGCTTAGGGCATCGCGGATGGGGATGTGTCTCCCCTACGTTTGAGCGCCCGATGCCCTCCCAGCCTATAGAGTGATAGGAGCCACACTTGTCCGTGACACGCCTTTTGATCGTGACCGGTTGGTTTTTGGGAAAACATAGTTTTCAAAACCTTTCAAACTCCTTTTCCAAAGTTTTTCACTAAAAAGTAAAAGTCAAACTTTGTCTCTAAAATTCGTCGTACCTCCCCAAACTTCATGTCGAACCTTCGATGTGACTTCACGAGAGTACATGTCGGATTTACGACATGCCTCGACGAAAATACATGTCGATTCCTTGGCACACCTTCGCGAGAAGTCATGTCAAGCTATTGACTTGTATTTACGAGAGGTCATGTCGCCTTTCCGCCTTGTACTAACGAGAGGTCATGCCGAATTTTCGCCGTGAAGGGACGAGAGGTCATGCCGAATTTTCGACTCAAATGTTGACTTTGACTTTGACTTTGGACACCGCGTTTGACTTGTTTTGACAGTTATGCCCTTAGGTTCACTCTAGAGCGAGATAGGGTAGAATGCGAAAAAAAGGTCTTCCCCCTTTTCCAACCATCGTTAGGACCTAATAAGACTTTGTTTTCTACTTGCATCTAAACAAGACGGTCTGGGACCTCTAAAGGTCCACTTTCTCGGTCTTGGACCCCCAAGGGTCCATTTTCTCGGTCTTGGACCCCCAAGGGTCCACTTCTCGGTCTGGGACCCCCAAGGGTCCACTTCTCGGTCTGGGACCTCCAAGGGTCCATTTCTCGGTCTTGGACCTCCAAGGGTCCACTCCTCGGTCTTGGACCCCCTCCAAGGGTCCACTCCTCGGTCTTGGACCTCCAAAGGTTCATTTCTCAGTCTTGGACCCCCAAAGGTCCATTTCGTCCAACTCTTTGACTCTCTCTCTTTTCCAAAAAGCTGACCCCGGGCTTGTCATCAACCGGGGCTCCGTCGAACTACGGTGACCTGAGACCCGCACCACCTTGAACGGTAAGGGTTACGTAGGCAACTTTAGCCCGGTCAATCTTCCATATCTTTTGCCACATTGTGGAGACCAACTACTTTTCTCAAAAGGAAACCTATTTTTCTCAAGGATGCCTTAGGATTAATTGTGAATCTAATTTAATTCTTCAGCTTGCCTCTGTCATTTCTCAACGAATTGGACCCGCTTCCACAAGAAAGGCCCAAAAGAAAGGCCCAAAGCCTCATTGATGAAGGAACCCTTGTCCAAAGATGCACTGAAGTTGGAACACAAAAGAATCATTCAGTCTTCGTAGGTTCTAGAGTGTCTTTTCATTTTAATCAACAGTCCACCTGGGTCTAGTCAATTCAACAATAAAAGAGTCTTTTCTTTCTTTTCTCTCTAGACTTGAGACATAATATTGATTTACTTTTATGAAGATTGTTTTATTCACACTTATCACTTGATTGCTAACCTCACTGATTGTTTAATAAAGTAAACAATTAATCTCGAAATGACGAATACTTCGATTGGGGGAGCAAACCTCTTTCTTATACATTCTCCTCATACACTATCTCCATACACCATTTTCGCTTACACATATATACATTCTCTCCAATGCTCTCCCAATCATACACTTTCAACAATCCATTTTTCATCCATTTTACTCTCATTTCACAAAGCTCGTTGTTGCTCATCTTCAAAGGAAAGGCGCTCACGCTGCTACAATTCAACAAAAGGCATAAGGGCTGTTTTCTACCCCTCACAAGTGTGACATGAAGATCAACTTGGGGCTCATCAATTCCCCATTCTCGCGTCTCCTCGGCTTTTCCATCTGATCGATAAGCTTTCATTGAATATGCTCACATATCTTTCTTTTGGTCCAAATACATTTTAATTATTTAATAAGTCGGTTAAATGAATTTGCATTTCTTTTAAGTACTCTTTAGGCAATGAGAATGCCGTCCGGTAGCGATTGGAGTTGAAACCTCTCACCATAGGAATCCATTATCCTACCCCACTATATAATATACTTTCATTTCAAGATCGACAAAGCTTTGAAACCCTAAGGGAAAAAGCCCGTGCAAGGGGCTCCCTCGGCCCATAAAGGAAGTACCACCTTCACGCTCAAAAGCGGTGGACGGCACAAGAAGAGGAGACAAAGTGAATGCTTTCTAAGGCTTACACATATAGGGGCTACAACAGTTTCGCTCTCGCAAAAAAAATAAAAAAAAATATATATATATATAACGAGAGGCGAGCGAATGACACTCTCAAGCATGTACGTCTCGTGGAAAAATATTCGCTCGAGCATTGGCAGTTACGAAGAAGCAACAAAGCTCCCCTCTCATCATTTTCCCTTAACCAATTCCAAAGCCATCCTCTCTCTCTTAGAGGATATCACCATTTTTCTTGACCAAAGTTGTTCGTCTTTCAAGGACGCAACAAGAACGTTCCCCCACATTAGAAATCCCAAACACGTTCCATAACCAACCTCTCATCTTTAGAGGTTCAGTCAGCAAAAGGCCCAGCCGACCTCTCATTTCAAAAGAGGTCATGATTCACAAAGATCCAAATTTCCCTAAGGCCGATCGCAACCCCAAGCCCAGCTTCGATCTCTACCGAATGGCATTCTCATCTCTTCTTCAAAGAGATTCATTCTCATCAGTTAAAGACTGTTTAAAAGAAATGCATGTTCAACTCTTGAGTCATTTGTCATTTAAATGTGAGCATATTACATACTTTTTCCAAGTTTGGGAACTCGTCTCATTCTTGAAAGCAATTCATTCTTTCGACTCTATAAACACGGTCCGTGCAAGTCTCACTGGGGCTTCGCATCCGTGTCTCTCAGCGGCACTCTGGTAAAAGCAAGGAGACACGCGCCAGGGACATCTTCCCTCGGTTTGCGAGGAAGAAAGAAAAAATAGAAGGGGCAATCATCCGCCACGTCCCACTTTTTTCCTTCTACTCTATTTTGTTCTCTATTTTTTCTTTCTCTTCTCGCAAAGAAGATCGGTGCGCGACAGCCCACACGACAATTACAGCAGAGCAGCCTCGAGCAACGAGCAACAACGGAGCGTCATACCTCTTCGACAATCAAACCTGGTTTTACCATCAACCGGTCTTCTCTCTCTCATTCTAACTTTAGATTCACAGTCATTTATTATTTTGAGACTACTTGTTTATGTTGATAAATCAATCAGTGAGGTCTTTCTCAAGCAATCAAATGATAATTTTGAATAAAATCAATTTTCAAATGTCTCGACAAGTCTTCTTTTCTACAACATACATAGGAAGAACTAAACACTTACTTTCTGTCAAGCAGGGGCTTCCTTTCACTTGTACATTCCTCTCTCATGATCATCCAAGAAGTTAAAGCACAAGAAACTTCTCTGAAAATATTTTTCCTCCAAAAATGCCCCTGCGGTGTCTCAATATATACTTCTCTTTTACTTTTTTGAGTCGACTGAATGATTCAAAACTAGAGACGGCATAACACTTTGCTCTAGACCTTCATCAAATATTGGGGCTCTACTCATCAAGAACCGGGGCTACAACAAAAGTCGGGGCTTCAATAAAGTCATGTCTAGCAAAAAGACATCCCTCGCCATTAAGGTCAGCATGGGGCAAACTCTTTGAGTTGGTTAGGAGCGCGATTAATCATAAGGCATCCTTATCAAATTATCATTCTTTCAAAATGTCATCCTCCTTGGCACATTGTTTACAAAATCATTCTTTGGTCTCCACAAATTTACAAACCATCTCAGGTTTACCAAAAACTAATATGTCATTTTCCAGGGGTGACTTCCCTATGGGTGATTTCCCTATCAATATGTCATTTTCAGGGGTGACTTCCCTATGGGTGATTTCCCTATCAATATGTCATTTTCAGGGGTGACTTCCCTATGGGTGATTTCCCTATCAATATGTCATTTCCAGGGTGACTTCCCTATGGGTGTTTTCCCTATCAATATGTCATTTCCATGGGTGACTTCCCTATTGTAAGTACCCCAATCTGGATCACCCCCTTTCAAGCACACGGGAAGCACTGTAGACTCATCAACGCAGTCTCGACAACCTCTGGCACTCAAAACCCTCTCAAAACTCCCAGCCAAACCAAGGGAGGAGCCTTCCTGGTATAAAAAGGGACAAAAGGACCTTTTGGGAATTTTCAGGAAATTGGAAAAGCAAAAATGGTCCGTACGGACCTCTTTGTTTTCATAATTACTGAATCCCCCTAAAGTCCACAATATTCCCTCAAATCCCGGAGAAAATGATTACCCTCCTGCAGAGTTGGTCCGTACGGACCTCTTTGCATGTCAAGTTGGTCCGTACGGACCTTATTGCATAGGTGTGAATGTGTGCCCAAATTTTTGTGTATTGTTGGATTCACGCGAGTTTGAAGACATCCGATTTAATTTGAAAAAACGGAGTCGCCACGCCATTTTGATTACCTCAAAACTTTGAAAAAAAGGTTTTATGGGTTCGGAGGTTAAGTTACCCCTTGGGAAGAACGGATCGTCGTTCACCCAAGGTGCCTTGCCGGAGCAAGTCTCCCAAGATCCCATTAATCGTGCTTGCTTGCGTGCTTTCTTGTGTGCATGTGTTTGAAAATAAGGAGGGAATGTCCCAAGTCGTCTTCCGGACGTACAAACCATTTGTTGGTTGTCGCTCGGGATTTCTTGGATTTTATGTATTCGGGATTATGATCCCACCCTCATCTTGGACTTGTGATCATCGCATTTTTTGGACCTTGGGACTTGCGTGATCGAGAGAATGACTCTCTTTGTAGTCAAAGATGAGGTTCTTTAGAAAAGGAGGGTCCTTAGCCCATCAATCCTACACTTTAAGATGGTCGAGCTTGTATAGATGCTTCATACTCATCTTAAGTGATAATCGGAGATATAGGGTTCGAAGGTGTCCCTTTTCTAAAGAGATTATGAAACCTTTATGGAAGGAACGATGTAAAGATAGGATCTTTTACACCGGTTCGTTCCTAGGTTACTAATGGGGAATGGGGGAATGTATGTAAAAATGACACTTTAATGAAAAGATGACATTTTTGGGTTGCAAATGATGCATTTGATTCAAAGGAATGATCTTTATTGCAAATGATGCATAAAGATATGATTTTTATGCAAATGATGCATTTTATGAAGAAATTGGCATTCATTATGCAAATGATGCAAAAAGATTGCATTTTGAAAAGCATATGATGCTAGTTCATGGTAAAGACATGGTCTTTAAAGCAAATGATGCTTGAAAAAGGGATTTTGAATGCAAAGGATGCATTTTAATTGAAAAGATTTGATTTTTATATGCAAAGGATGCGTTTTGATTGAAAAGATTTGATTTTTATATGCAAAGGATGCATAAAAATGACATTTTTATTGGAAAATGGGGGTTTTAGGTGCAAAGGATGCACCTTTATGGGGAAAGACTACATTTTTATGACAAATGATGTCTAATGCATGCAAAAGGGGAAGGGGGAATATAAAGATGTGATCTTTAATCTACCAAGTCCCAAGCAATATAAAGACAATGCAATGAGCAATTTATAAAGCAATTAGGATGCGAGGTTAGGGCGGGCGAGGATACCAATGGCTTCCTTCTTCTTTGGATGGAGCTAGGAGGAGAGGTTGATTTTGGATCTTCAAGGAGGAGGGAGGGAGCTTCTTGGCCTTCTTCTTCACCTTCTTGGATCTTCAACAGCCTCTTGGGAGTATTATGATTTTGTGGGTTGATTTTGTTGTGTCTAAAATGGGTAGAGGAGGGCTCTATTTATAGGCAGTCTGGAAATCGCCAATGAGGCCGTGCGGCTAGGGACTGCGAGCTAATGCAGCCGTGCGGCATTATCCATTGTGACTCAGCATTTCTAGAACCATGCAAGGTGGAAAATTCTAGAAGGTTCTTCCTAATTAAGAAAAACGTGTTTCTTAATTAGGAAGGCTCCTCTTCAGCCTTTAATTAATTTGGGACTGTTCCGGAATATTTCCGGAACAGGTCCGGGGAATTATCGGAAAACTTACCGAAATTGCCGGGAAATTTAACCGGAAGGCATGAGCCAGATTTGGGTACTTACAGAAGCCCCTCGGAAACGTCACTTGCAAGGCGAGTGGGGTTGTCGATAGAAAAGGATCCGATCTGGCGAATGCCGAGACGGATTGAGAGACCGAGGTGGTCGAGTGGCTGAACCTCTTATGAAAGGCTACCTACGTATCCCGGAGGAATCAAGCCAGGCCGTAGTTCGGAATAGGATCCGCTGGGGAATGGAGAAGAGAAACTGGTCTCTTGCTGGGGAAGTAAAAGAAAATGACCTAGGAGGTCAAGCAATTGATCCTACTGGGGATGTGCTAGAAGTGACCGAGGTGGTCGGATAATAAAGTCTCCTATGAGGGACTACTTCATCACTGAGGAGTGACGGAGGAACAGGGTGACCAAAGTGGTCGGATGGCTGGACCTTTTATAAGAGGCTACCTACGTATCCCGGAGGAATCAAGCCTTGATCGTAGTTCAAGCATCACTAGATAGTTAGGAACGATGTCTAGGATCCTTGAGGGTTTTGACAATTAATGGAGGTTGTCACCTGAGGAAACTAGAGCTTACGTCACTATCAAGGAGATAGAGGTAGCTAAAGCTGGATGACGTTATTTCTTTATGACGGAAATAACGAAAACTAAAGCTTACGGCGCTATCTCTTTTTGACAGAGATAGAGGTAGCTAAAGCTAGAAGAACTTAAGTATACTTCACTATTCGTGATAGAGGTATCTTAAGTTAAGAAGAACTCGAGCATATGTCACTATCGAGAAGATAGAGGTAGCTAAAGCTGGATGACGTTATTTTCTTTATGACGGAAATAACGAAAAACTAAAGCTTACGGCGCTATCTCTTTTTGACAGAGATAGAGGTAGCTAAAGCTAGATGGCGTTATTTCTTTATGACGGAAATAACGGAGACTAAAGCTTACGGCGCTATCTCTTTTTGACAGAGATAGAGGTAGCTAAAGCTAGAAGAACTTAAGTATACTTCACTATTCGTGATAGAGGTATCTTAAGTTAAGAAGAACTCGAGCATACGTCACTATCCGGGATAGAGGTAGCTTAAGTTTAGAAGAACTCGAGCATACGTCACTATCTGGGATAGAGGTAGCTTAAGTTTATAGGAACTTGAGCATACGTCACTATCCGGGATAGAGGTAGCTTAAGTTTAGAGGAACTCGAGCATACGTCACTATTCGGGATAGAGGTAAGCTCAGTTTAGAGTTTTGACAATTCAGAGGTTGTCACCTAGCATTATTCCGTTATAACGGAATTAACGGAGGCGACTGGGAAGAAAGTTTAATTGCTTAGGAGATAAGGGATATTTTCTGAAAAAGATGTTATCTTGGTTAAAAGATAACGGAAATTGCATGCCCAAGTGGAAGGTCCAGGGGCAGGATTGTAATTTTCTGCTCAGAGCGAATGAGGCCGCCCGGCATGAGATGGAGAAAAAGAAGCCGTACGGCTAGAAGCCTGTTTTTTCCAGATTATTTAAAATCAGATTTGAACGGGCCATTGGCATTGTGTTTCCGCCCAAGAACGCAGAGAGAGAGAAGAGAGGAAGAGAATTTCGAAATTCTTTCAATTTCCTTTGCTTCCTTTTGATTGGAATGGATCCGGAGGGCAATCCTATACCGAGGCAAGCAAGAAGAAACATCTCGGCGGCCGCTCGAAGGAGGATAAAGGAGCTCGTGCGAACGGAAAGAAAGTATGACTTTCTTACGCCTCCATCGGAGCTTTACCCGGGAAGAAGAGAGCACAAATCGACGAACCCGCATCCGGTTGGGGTAAGCATTCTTATTTGGCTCAATTCCGTCGATTTTGATTGAATTTTCAATGACTTAGGGCTTGACCCGAACTTAGGAATTTTCTAGGATTTTCCTAGGATTTTTGAATGATTTTGAGATATTGATGAATAACCTATGAGGCTAAGAATATGCAATGTGCAATTTGTTTGACAAAAATAATGGGAATGACCCACTTTTTTCTCGCAAATAAAATAAGAATGATAATTGCCTAAAGTGAGACGGAGTTCTTGCATGTGCTAGAACTAGGTCAAAATTTTGAGAAAACATGATTTTGGAAGATGAAAAGGATTCATGCATGCCATTTTTGAAAGAATAATGCTTATGTGCAAAGAATTGTGAAAATTGTGATTTTGTGCTTTAGGAAAGCAATGGGACTTGACATGACGCGTTTCAAGTGATGAAAGACATTTTTTTGATGCAAATGATGCTTAGAAAAACTTTTTTTGAATGCTTTTCTTTTGAAAATATGTGCACTTTTTGTGAATATATGCATGCTTTTGAGAATGATGAAGGACTGACACATTTCTTTTGTGCTTTGCTTGTCTACAGGAGAACAAGTCTAGAGGACCATCGGAGATTGCAGTCAAGCTTTGGCAAAGGATGCCGGATTTCTAGAAGAATGGGGTGAACCCCAAGGGTTTGGTGAGGGCTACCGGCCTGGATTCGTTCGTCGAGGCTATCGGCAGGGGTGTTCACATCACCTCTAAGAGCAAGGGCTTGATCCAGGCCCTTTCTGAGTTCTGGTGGGACAGCACCCATAGCTTTCATCTGAGCTGGGGAGAGCTGACAGTGACTCCTGCCGATTTCACAGCTATTACTGGCCTACAGTTCACCGGGAGGCCCGTGACTTGGAGAGACCACATTACAGCTGAGGAATTTCAGAATTTGGTTGGATTTGAGTTGATTCCCAAGGGACTGGGTATGGAGACACGGAATGTCGAGGTGGCAGTCCAGAACTGCATGCAGAACTTTGCTGTTAGCGATGTGACTGCCCAGCAGCTGGCTAGAGCATTCGTATGGTTGATGCTGTCGGTCACCATTTTTGCTAATTCTGGGACACTGGCCATGACTTGCCTCCTCGACTCTCTGGAGGATGTTGATGGGATTGGGACGGTCTCCTGGGGAGAAGCCGGATTGGCAGAGCTCTATTTCTCTCTGGATATGTACAGCCGGAACAAGGCTGCTTCTATGGACTGCTTCTCCTTTGCCCTTGAGGTAGTCTCCTTTCTTTTCTCTTTTCTCTTTTCTGTCTTGAGACTTTTATGAGAGAGAGAATGACCTTTTTGATGTTTTGAACATGCAGGCCTGGTTTTGTGAGGTGATCGGGTTCTTTCCGTGGAACCAACAGAGCGATATCACCATCTTTCCCGCTATGGTCCGCTGGAGGGGAGATGCGAGGGATAAGTTCACGGGAAAGACCCGGATCACTTTTGACTACAAAATGGTGAGGCCGGTCATCAACAGGGATGGGCACGACGGAGTGGACTTCTACCCTTGGGGCAGGTATCCGGAGATTTTGCTGGGAGAGGCCATCGAGGCGACTAGGCAGAGGAGATGGCTCACTGGGCTGACCTGTGATGTCATTTACTTGGGGGACCGTTTTTCGAGGCAGCATGGCCATGTCCCTCCATTGGACGCCATTACTCCTCAGGATCCTCCAGCACGGATGCTGCAGCCCAGGGATTGGCTAGAGGACGAGATTGCTAGGTACTGTGCGGCGTGGCCGCCGAGGAGTACTTTGACATGGACACCCCCTACGCTGTGTTTGTGGAGCAGCGACTGAGGACGCCACAGAAGCTAGTGAAGCAGGCGGTCACTCAGGGATACGGGGAGGATGAGCCTACTGACCCGCCGATCCCTCCTGCGCATCTGTCCTATGTGGTCCATGGAGTACCGAGGAGATTGAGGATACCTGTCTCCGATGCTAGGGAGCCCCAGTACACCTTGCCGCCTGACAGCATTGTAAGTATACTTTTAGGGTCTTTCCCTTTTGCAGCTTTCTTTGCTTTTTGCAAATTTGAGATTTTCTGAGATTTTTCTGAGATTTTTCTCTTCTTTTTCTCAGGTTCCAGCTCGCACTTATGATAGGGCCGATCGGGCGGAATAGGGCCGGAAGGACATGTGCCGGTCCCTTCTGAGGAAGCTGGCCTGCGCTTCAAAGGCAGCATCGGATGCACAGGAGCCTGGGCGCAAGAGACGGCATGTCGGGGGCACAGCGTCTACCTCATCGGCCTCGGAGTACTCTTCCAGTGCTATGCCTCGGGGGTGGGGACCCAACGCTGACATTCTGGAGCAGCTGGCTGAGTACGAGCACGATAATGTCCATTTGTCTGACGTGAGCGACCAGGAGGACTTGATGAGGGAGGCTAGCATTTACGAGCTGAGCAGTGATGAAGATGAGGAAGAATCGGAGGCCTAGGAGGTCTCTAGAATAGATTTGGAACAAAAACAAACAATGGACAAGATTTATGCACACTTTGTTTATTTTTTTCTTTATTCTGGCGCCAATGGGGCGAAGACATTGTATTTATGCTTTATTTACTTTTCTAATTCATGCTTTTTAAATTTGCATATTATCTGAGGCTTGGGGCGATTTTTTGCTTGGAATCGGGGCTGAAACTGGGCCAAAATGATTTATGATGGTGTATAAATGCTTGAATGGCTTCTGGATATGTTTTTGTACAGGTTTTGGTTGAAAAAGTGGGGTGAAAACTCCCTTGGGCAGCAACTTGGTTGCTGCAGAATTTTTTTCTGCAGATGGCTAATGTAGCCGTGCGGTTTTGTCCAGAGGGCAAATAAAGCCGTGCGGCTCACGCCCGTCTAACCGGTTATTTTCCGAATAAAAGCAAGGCTTGACCATTTCATTTCATTTTCAACTTAGACTTGTCCCAATTGTTCCCAGAGCACATTTTGGACCTAAAAGCACCATCTTTGGTCATTTTGCAATGGAGAAGCCCGTTAGATTGCAAAGGGGGAAACGAGACCGTTTTCTGTCCGATCTTCAATCTTGGGTGAGACACAACTTCCAATCTCATAGGGGCTGCTTGATTCTTCCTTCAAGATCAAGTCTTTATGGCATTTGAGGGATGTCCCGCCCGATTGGGACCTTTTGAGAGCCGCAAAGAAAGTTCCTGGGACGTCCGGAGACATGTTTACTGCTTTTCTTATAACGAGCTTGTCCCGACGCATGAAGACTTCCGAGCCTTGATTGGGGGTCCCGAGATTGAGGCTATATCTATTCCGCTGATCGGAGACGTGCTGGTGACGGTAAAGCTTGCATCTTTTCCGCAGATTCCTTTGGGGAGAGGCCGAGAGGATGATGGTAGCCCCGGACAGGATTGACCTTCGATATCCCGGGCAGGTTTGAGTCTCCAGATATGGCTGCGACCACGGTGGCTATGGACGCATTTATCCTTTGCGTATTCTCTGCTCTGTTCACCGCTGAGTCCGTGGGGCTCTGTCATAGTGGTCTCTTGGACATGGTCAGAGACTGCAAGGCTGGGAAGGATATTGTCCCGCTGGTTTTGGGAGAGACACTTCATGGGATTGACAAGATGGCTCGGGGAGACCATTTCATGAGATCCGGGAGTCCGGCTGTGCTGACCTTATGGCTGCAGGAGAGGCTCGGGGCTTTGCCAGGGGCTTTGCCAGGGGCTTTGCCGACTCAGTGCCCTTGGGTGATTTCTCGGAGAGGTGCACCGAGGCAACAGGACCAGAGTAGCTGGGAGCTGACGATGGCTAGGCTATCCACTTCGGACATCCGTTGGTGGATACCTCATTGGAGGTTGCGGACCCGGGAGGATATTTCGGGAGTCCTATCTTTGTGAGGGTTCCAGGATTCTGCTGGTCATCCTTCTACATACCCTGCTTAGTATCCAGGCAGTTTGGGGCTTTACAGGAGCCATTGAGTGATTGGGAGGACATCCGGACCATGGAGGTGGTGTCATTGGACATGAGAGATCCAACCAGCTTTTCTTTCTTCTCGAGGGCTTGGACATATGCTGCTTTCCTACTGTAGCGTTGTGAGAAAGAAATTCTGATTCCTTTTTATTTTTTTTATGAGTCGCCACCTATATTATTTGATTGGAAACATAGAAAAACCATTTGGAAGAGATTTGAGTTCGGGGCTTAGGTTATGAAATGGGTAGGTTTAGAAGGCATCCATTTCACCCAATCCGGAGATCGGTCTTGCTAAAGAAAAGAGAGGTTTTTCAAAAGAAAAAGTAAAAAACGAATCTAAATACTACAAATAAAGGTCCATTTGACGAGGTCAAACGGAATGTAGAATCGATTGCTTCGAGACCGTCTCCATGATTTGGAGAGGCTCTAGGCCGATCCTAGATTCTATGGACTTATACCACTCTAACAATCAATTAGAAGGGAGTTTAGGAATTACCTTGCGTGAGGTGATTTGGGCAGAGTTTCGACTCAAGTTTAGAGTCGACCCTTCACACGGACAGAGCTTCGCCTTGGTCCTTGGTTTTGAGATTGATGCTTGTTTATCAACAAGGTTGACAAACAAACTATGAGGTGAGTTTTTAGGGTGATTTTGAGGGATTCCTTCAGGGAAAGAAAACGACAAAATGTGTGTGTTGTGTAAATTCGAGGTTTGGGATTTTCGACCTCCGACCCCTGATCGATCCCTTGAGCCTTGGAAGTCACCAAGTATTTATAGAGGTTGGATATGAAGAAGTGGAGAGTTAAAACCCTATCAGATGGTTCTAGAACTCCTCTCCCATTGGTTGGCCGGAGAGATAAAGTTTTATCTCGAAAAGAGGTTGAAATCGACGAGGGAACTGTCGTCTGCAATCTGCAGAGGGGGGATATCTCGCGCGAGACACGCCATCTCGCGGCGAGATATTGCTCCTGTGGACAGTTTTGTCCTTTCCTCGCTATCTCGTATGAAGTTTAGTCCCAAACTAACGGTAGTTAGTCAAAACTTAACGAAACATGACGAAATGGTGGATTTCTACTTCTTGACTCAAAGCGAGACTTAGAGTGGTATAAGTATGTTCCGATGTGTTCAGAATGGGGTGTCTACAGAGCCCCTCGGCGACAAGTCTTATGAAAGAAGTCATGTCGACGATAGAAAAGACATCATTCTGAACATCGGGATGGTCGTGCCGCACAGCTGCCTACGTATCTCTATCGGAGAATCAGACCAAAACGTAGTTCAACTCCAAAACACGAAAAGGCTGCTTTAGGTATTTTGAAAATCATTTGAAAATCGCGGAGATTTTATTTTCGAAAAGGTAAATTCATGCGAGGAATCAAATCAAGACCCAATTCGAATATACTGCCTATCGAAGATTTGCACTGTCACGGGCTCCGAACTGCGGGAATCATGTTAGAACACAAAGGCTCACTGTCCAGGCCCTCGAGTCCCTGTCGGTTTTGTGACGATTCGCCTTTACGGGCTCCGAATCGGGCTTTTGTTGTTGGGGATGACGATTCACTGTTTGGGCGTTGAATCGGGCTTTTGGTTCGACGATCCACTGTCATGCAGGCGTTGGGCCGGGCTTTTTCTGATGACGATCCACCTGTTTGGGCGTTGGACCGGGCTTTTGGTTTGACGATCCACCTGTTTGGGCATTGGACCGAACTTTTGGTTTGACGATCCACCTGTCTGGGCGTTGGACCGGGCTTTTTCTTTGATGATTCACCTTTTTGGGCTCTGAATCATGTGGATTGAGTTGATCTGTGGACCACTCGGTTCTAGGGCGACTGGTGCCGTACCGGCGATTGTGCGGGCGTCACGTTTGGCTCGTTCCGTGACTTGCGGTGCCGGTTTTTCCACGTTTCCCTGCTAGTTTATCATTTCCAAGGGTAAATGTGTCAAAATTTTGAATTTTGACGTTGCGTAGACGCTTATTGTCGAGGACAATTTTGTCCTTTTCCAGAAGGTTTATCTCGCCGCGAGATATGATATACCGCGCGAGATATCTCTTTGTCGGGGCATATAAACAGCAGCTCTTATTTATTTTGAAATCATCTTTTCCAAAATTCCCTCCCTAGCTCAAGCCAAGGTCGCTTTCTTTGCAATTTTCTCGTGGATTTGATTGGTGATTCTCCCCCTAATCCATTCTCAATCCCTCCTCCCTCCATAATCGATGGCTCAAGAACAAAGGAACCCGATTTTGGGGAGCTATTTGCTAGGGAAGGACTATCCCCGCGATGATCTCACCTTCGATAGGCACGCCCACATCTCTACCGCTGTCCGGGAGGGCTTGGTAAGAACTCTATCTTCACCTCTTGTTTCTTGTATTGCTTTGATTTGAATCCCCTTTCCTTTGAATTCAAAACTCCCTCAATGGCCTTTTGTTCATGTTTGTGCTTAGAGCTAGGTTCCCCTTGCATGCTTTAATTTTGTGCATTTCTTCGGATGCTTGTTGTTGCATTGTGTGCGTATGAGCCTCCTACACATCATGGATTGTAGGAGAGGTTGATTCGGATTATGATTGACATCCTTGGGCAAGCTTTTCTTGTACGCACTGAAATAGCCCGGATCCGAGAAGGCTTCGCAGCCCCGGCATCTGGCAATCTTTCGCGTTGGAGCGGTGTCTCGCCGTTTGTTTTCGCATTTGTAGAGTCGCCACGCCGTTTTTATTAAGCCCAAAACATTGAAAAAGGGCATCAGTTTAAAGATAATTTTAAACTGTTTTTGTGTGATGAGATTTTGAGTTCGGAGGTCAGATGACTCTCCGGGAAGAGAATATTAGAATATTAGAGCTCACCCGAGTAGCCTCGTAAAACGAGTCTTTCGGATACCCCTAATATCCTTTAAATGTTGTGTGTGTGCGTGTGCTTTTAAAAATGCATCTTTGTATCGGATGTCTACATTGTATGCTATGTATGGAAATGTATTGAAATACCGTAGGAAGGAAGCCTTACCAATGTTGGTTCGTGTACGTCTTCCGTGGGAATAGTGTTTGAGGTCGGAGTAGCGTTCGGTATGGATCGGGATTGCTTCGGGAGGGACCGGTTGTACGCGGACGAGTTTCGGCGTGAGTTGAGGTTGTAGGCTGCGTTCGGGCAGTTTCGGCGTGCGTGGGGATCGTCGGGATCACTCGGGCGAGAGGTTCGGCGTGCGTTGTGGTGGCGGGAGTCACTCGGGCAGAGTTTCGGCGTGGTTTGGGATTGTCGGTTTGACTCGGAAAGAGCGGGACAGGTGGAAAGACCAGGCAAGGCCTCGGAGTACCACGAGGGGCCTCAGAGTACCTCGAGAGTGCCTCGGGGCAGCGCGGGAGCGTTGCGGGAGCGCTCGGGGAGGCTTCGAAGCACCACGAGGGGGCTCGAAAGGCCTCGGAAGGATCCGAAAGGGGCCGGGAATGCCTCGGAAGGACTTAGAGGGGAAGCCAGAAGGCCTAGGGAGGAAGAGAGAAGTGGGAGGTGTGCAAAATGAGGGAGGGGGAGCCCTCTATTTATAGTGTAGGAAAAGTTGCAAAGAGGTCCGTACGGACCTCTTAGGTAATCCAAAATTTTAGATTTCCGGGATTTGAGGGAATCTCGTGGACTTTAAGGGGATTTTCGTAATGATTATATGCAGTGCAAAGAGGTCCGTACGGACCTTTTGGCATGCAAAGAGGTCCGTACGGACTTTCCATGCTCTTGTGAATGTGATGGCAAGCTAGCTCTCGTCGAGAGCTTTCCAACCATATATGGCACGTCTCAATCGGAGTTCGTATGAAGGAGTTATGACCTCCGGAAGTTTGCCCCTGATTTTGTCGTATGCTGGGATGGAGAGCGATCCAGATTGGGGTACTTACAGAAGCCCCTCGGCGACGTCACTTACGGAGGAAGTGGGGTCGTCGATAAGATAAGGGTCCTAATCTGGATCGCGTGTTGGGAGAGGAAGTGACCGTGAAGGTCGGTGTGAGGACGTGGTGGTGTCCTGGGATGGAAATTTTACGATTTTCCTAATCGGGTGGTTTAAGGCCTTCCGGGCCGGAGATAGTTGTGAGGACTTGAATCGTCTTCTGATTGCGGTTGGTGCCACGCTGGAGGACTTTGAATCGTCTTCCGGCGGCGGTTGATGTTATGCGCGAGGACTTTGAATCGTCTTCTAGCGGCGGTTGGTATGCGCGAGGACTTTGAATCGTCTTCTAGCGATTGATGTAATGCGCGAGGACTTTGAATCGTCTTCTAGCATGATTGATGTAATGCGCGAGGACTTTGAATGTCTTCTAGCCGCAGTTGATGTAATGCGCGAGGACTTTGAATCGTCTTCTAGCACTTGATTGATGTAATGCGCGAGGACTTTGAATCGTCTTCTAGCCGCATTTGTGGAGGCGTGGCTGCCTTGTGCTTCGAGAGGCGTAGATGCCTTTGTGTTTTTGCATGTTGAGTAGAAGGTTGGACTTACGATGACTGCCGGTGCTTGCGTTGCCGTTGAAGTGGGCAAGGATGACGGCCGGTGATTGCTTCACCATTTGGCATTTTGGAGGCGCTTTGTGCCTTGGGACTTGTACTCGGAGGTGTTGGCTCCTTCTTGTGCTTGTTTTGCCGTTGAGTGGGCAAGGATGATGGCCGGTGCTGGGGATACGCAGTCTTGTATGACTTCCCTTTGACTTGTTGGGGGAGGAGCTCGGGCTTACTTTGATGGCCGGTGCTTGCGTTGCCGTTGAAGTGGGCGAAGTTCGGGCTTACACTGACTGCCGGTGCTTGAATTGTTGGGGATGCGTGACCTTGTAGGGGCCCTTTTCTGTTGGGAAGATGACTTCGGACCTCTTTTGAGGGCCAGTGGTTGAGTTGTCGTTGAGCGTTTGGAGGCGTCTTGTGCCTTGATATTCGTCTTTGGGAGGTGTTGGCTCCTTCTTGAATTGCCCGTTGAGCGGGCGGTGGTTGAATTGCCGTTGAGCGTTTGGAGGCGTCTTGTGCCTTAGGATTACGTCTGGGAGGGAGGTCTTGGCTCCTTCTTGAGTTGCCGTTGGAAGGCGAGACCGGTCTTACGTTGATGGCCGAGGTTGAATTGCCGTTGGAGTGGGCGAGACCGGTCTTACGTTGACGGCGGTGGTTGAATTGCCGTTGAAGTGGGCGAGGACCGGTCTTACACTGACGGCCGGTGGTTGAATTGCCGTTGAAGTGGGCGAGGACCGGTCTTACACTGACGGCCGGTGGTTGAATTGAAGGGTTAGGGACCATTCTGCACTTGGATTTGCTGAAAAATGCCTTAGGACAGCCAGGGGCAAAGATTATAAGGGCAGGAAAGTAATTTGGTCACCCCTTGCAAAGAGGTCCGTACGGACCAACCTGGCTGCAAAGAGGTCCGTACGGACCAAGTTGGTTTTTTGCAGTTCCCAGATTTTGACCGGGTTTAAATGCCGAGCCCTTCCCCATTCCTTCTTCTTCCAGGCGTAAACCAGGCGAGAGAGAGAGAGAAAAAATCCTCCATTGTTAACCAAAATCAACAATTTTTTGCTTGAATTGCTTGCCATGGCTGAAGGATCTCGAAGGAGTCGTCGTCAACGCAGTCAAGAGGTGGTCGAGCAACGGATGGAGCTTCAAAGAAATTGGATCTCGTTCGTTCCATCTTCGAAGAACCCGGATGTCTTGTATCCGAATCCGGAGGTGCACAATCGTCGCTCTATGAACGTCGGGGAGGTAAGAAATCCGTTCCGTTTTGATTCCCTGCTCAAATTTTTGAATGCTAGAACTAGGTTTTAGTTCTTCGCATTTTTGAATTTTTTGTTATTTTTTTATGCCTTTTTGTGAAATTCTTGATGAATTGTTGAAAATGGACATGTAAAAATTGTGGGTATGTGTATTTTGTGCAGAAATGTGTAGATTAGCTTTTATTTGTGAAAATAAAGTGCTTCTCTAATGAAATGCATGCTTTGGTGTTTTGTACCGTATGCTGTTTATGTATGTACATTATGAGAAAAATTATCGTGTAGTGATAATTTTTGTGGAAAAATGTGACATGTGCCGTGTTTTGTGACGGGTTTTGTCTGAAAGTGTGTGCCGTGTAGGGACGGGTTTTTTTTTTGAAAAAATGTGTAGTGTAGGGTTTAATCCCCCCCCCTTTTTTCCTTTTGAGAAAATGTGTACAGTGTGTGCCGTGTTTTGTGACGGACTGCATGGATAATGTATGTGAAAATTATGTGCCGTATTTTGTGACGGGTTATTTGTAAAAAATATGTGCAATGTGTGCCGTGTTTTGTGACGGGTTATTTTTCATGGCTTTCCGTGTTGGGACTTTGTGCCTTTTGTTTTTATATTAAATCTTGTGATTGACGTACCTTTCTTTGTGTTTACTGCGGGATGCGGGAGCTTATGGCGGGAAGGCCAAGAGGATGAAGACTCGGGGATCGCTCGAGGCATTTGTTGTTGAGCCGTGCGACGGATGCCCGATATTTCCGTAGAGATGGTAGGCCAGGAGTCCCAGGAGAGGCCGGTCTACGCTTTCGGCACGCTGGGGGTGTTCGTCGAGAACTGGCCGGAGTTTACGACACGAGGAAGAACAAGAGCGTCTTCCTTGGCCTTTCCGAGTATTGGTGGGATACCGCCTTGCGCCCTTCCATCTGAGTTGGGGAGAGGTGACGCCGACCAATTTCTTTGCGATTACCGGGCTTTCCTTCAAAGGAGGGCCGGTACGGTGGAGAGATATGATCTCCGATGTTGTGTTGACCGAGTTCTTGGGCTTTGAGCCTCGTCCTCGCGAGGGCACAGGGATCTTTGTATAGCGATGTGGAGCTAAAGATCACGGCCGGCGTGGGGCCTATGTCCGGGGTACCGGCCGGGTGACGGCGGAGCTTGGCGCGCTCCCTTTTTGTGGTATGCACTCTCGAGACCTTGTTCTCGAACCATGCGACCGCGGCTCCCTTTGCTCGTTGGAGAGCTTGGTTGATCTGGAGAGTATGTGACATTGCTTGGGGCGAGGCGAGGCTTGGCGAGCTCTACTTTTCCTTGGACCGGTTTAGCGAGGGTGTGGCCGGATTCATTGGCTGTTTTGACTTTGCTTTGGAGGTATGAGTTTATTCTTGTTTTTGATTTAGCAACTTGTCGTTTCTCCGTTTTCTTTTGCACTGCCTTGAGCCTTCTCTGTTTTTGTCACGAGTGTGGTTCTATGAGGTTTTTCGGTGTTTCCCGTGGGATAGAGATCCGAAGTACATTGCTTTGCGTACCACTGCTATCTTTGAGAATTTGCAGGCTCGCACGGCGAGGAAGAGGAGGACCAGCGGGGAAGCTCACCATCGCCTACGGGGATGTGCGGGAGCGTCCTGGAGAGGGGTAGCCCTGGAGGGGGTTCGGCTTTTGTTCCGTGGGGCTCGGTATGAGGGGATGAGTTTGAGGGCTCCCGAGGTGACGGCGCGACGAGAAGATCTTTGCGGGGCTTGACTGCGATGTTATGTATTTGGGAGCGGGTCTTACGGCGGCATGGCCGGTGTGCTTCCCGTGGCTCAGAGGACCCTCCCTTTGGGATGCTTGATTCCGGGACATGGAGCGTGCTCGATTTTGAGAGGTACCTTGGCGGTGTCGGCGCAGGAGTTCATTTTGTATGGAGAGGAGTACGGGGCCTTCGTGAGGAGGAAGCCGAGGACGCCGCAGTGCGGCGCGGGAGAGAGAGGCTGGCCCGCGAGCTCCCGAGAGGTTCCGATGCGGGACCGGATTTCACGTATGTGCAGGGGACGGATCGAGGAGGAGGTGTATGCATGCCCGTTCGGGCAGCTCTGCTGCATCTGAGTGGACCCCGATAGATCGGTGAGTGTCTTGACTCTTTTCCATCTTGGCATCTTTTACGTATTTTTCTCTTTTTGTTGTCGAGTGTAAGCTTGTATTGCTTGAGCGTTTCCTTAGGCCGCTTGTTGGTGCGAGTCCGGGGAGAGCTTATGATATCTTGACTCGCCGTTACGTGGCGATGAGGTCGTTTGCGAAGAAGATGGCTTCGAAGATATCTTGCCGGTCTTCGCGACGCGTGCCGGCGTACGAGCCTATGCCTTCGAGGCATTACAGCAGACGTTCCTCCGCCTAGAGCCGAGCCGGAGCCGCAGCGGGGAGGGGCCTTCGAGGCGGCATAGCATGGATGCGGGGCGTCTTCGGGAGGCTGCGGGGCCTTCGAGGAGCAGCCCTTTTATCGGTTCATGCCTCCGCATGGCGCACGGGGTGAGGGTTCCTCAGAGCCTTCTTTCTTTGATCCTTTCGCCGGATTTGATCCTTCGAGTACTTTTCGTGGGAGCCTCCGGCGGGTGCTCGTATTCGACGACGAGGATGTGACGGGCGAGTTCTGGGATGCCCGACTTCTCTTTGGAGGACCTTGGCGAGGATGATGATCTTTGAGGAGTCGATTAGTATTCATTTGCTTTCCCTCTTTTCATATCCCTCTTTTTTTTTGTTTAGCAACGAGACATTTATGGGTACTGTAATAAAACACACGTATTTGCATGGCAAACAAAGATTTTATTTTAAGATGTAATGTCATTTTTGTGATTCCGGGATTTGTCCTAGAAATTGTTGCTATTATTATTATATTTTTGTACATGCCACGTGGTGAGAGTGCGTTTGTGGGTAGTGTATGTTCTTAGGGAATGGCTTTGGCCGGTGTTTGGGCGGTTTGGAGCAAGGTCTGCCGAGGGCAGTGGTTGTTGTATGCTTGTTTCTTTGGGGAAAAAGGGTTCTTTTTGCAAGGAGGTCCGTACGGACATACTTAGCATGCAAAGAGGTCCGTACGGACCAACCTTGCTTTTGGGAAGGACATAAATGTTTTCCGGTGTGCAGTTCTTCCCCATTTCCCCATTTGCGGCCATTTTCGAGCTTTCTTCCCCATTTTCTCTAGGAACCTCCATTTTTGCCATGGATTCTTCGTACGTCCCTAGAATTTTGCCGAGGCTTTCGCGGGAGAGGCAAGCACACTTCCTTGAGCGGTTGAAAACGTGGATGCGGCGCCGTATGAGGCATCGAGAGACGGGCTTTCGAGGTAAGGTTTCGTCTTTGCTCGATTTGGTCTTTTAAGGAGTTGGTTCCCGATTGGGATTTGTTGCGGGCTGCGCGAAGTTGCAGGATGTTAGGAGGCATGTGTGTGCTTGTTTCTCCTACAATGAAATGGTGCCCACTTTTGAGGATTTTCGGGCTTTGATTGGAGGACCGGAGGTGGAGGCCATCTCGCTTCCTTTGATTGGTGGTCTTTGCTTGTGAGCGTGAAGCTTGCGAGGCTTTCTTCGTACTTCGTTGGAAGAAGTGCGGGCATGATCCTTGATTCGGGTCATATCGACATTTACGAGGCTGCTTAGGAGCGGTTCATGTTTGATGATGAGAGTGACGTCTCTTGGGATGCATTCGCCTTGTGCGTGATGGCGACGCTTTTCATGGTCGGCTCCCTTGGCATTTGTGATGGCGCTTTGCTAGATGTGGTAGGGGCACCTTTGCGGAGTTTGGAGAAGGTATTGTCCCGTTGGTGATGGGGAGACTCTTCATGGTATCGACCGTCGCGGCGGGGATCGGTTCATGAGAGGAAAAGCCCCGCTTTGCTCACCTTGTGGCTGCGAGAGAGACTTGAGGCCATGCCCGAGGCTCAGACGTCGTTTAGCCCGTGGTCATTTGCTCGGCGACCTCTTGTGTTGGATATGGATCGATCCGCTTGGGAGAGATGGATGGCACGGCTTGGTACGCATCGAGATCCATGGTGGGTTCCCGCCTTTGGAGGATTGAGACTAGGAGGATCTTGCGGGAAGGGTCCTACGTTATCGAGTTCAGGTTTGTCTTGGTCCTCTTTCTATATTCCGTTGCTTGTTTCCCGACGGTTTGGGATGAAGCAGGAGCCTTTGTTGGGCAGGGATGACCTTGCTGCTGCGGAGGTAGTTCCTCTTTGTATAGCGGCTTAGGGTGCCTTCTTGCATTTTACGAGGGTATGGAAGTATTCCGCTTTCCCTCTGTGGTACTCCTTAGACGTCGGGAGAGTGTCGTATTGACGACTCGGTATACGGCTTGGTATGAAGCGGCGTGTTGGGCGGTCCCAAGTGGTCTTGGAAAGCGGGCGTGTAGCGATTACAGGACCCGGTTGCCGTAGTAGGTATTGCCTTAGGAGTGCCGAAGCACAGTCGACCCTTTGGATGTGACGGGAGACACTTTGTTTGACTACGAGACTAGAGTTGACCGGCGACGGGGAGAGGTCCTCTTTTGCGAGCTCGCGGGGAGGAGATCCGAGCCGAAGCACGGGCGAATGAAGCCACGAGAGCTGCTGGATTGTTTGACTCTACGGGGAGGACCCACGATCTCGGAGCGAGAGACGAAGAGTTGGTTCACGTGGAGCGAAAGAAGACTCGCCGGGGACGAGGGAAGAAAGGAAAGAATGGCGAGGGACAAGCGCGAGACGGCGCGGAATGACCTCCTAGGTATCCATTCATTGCATTGCAAACACATTATTAGTTAAATGTATTAAAATTTGTCTTTTAGCATGTTGTGAACTTGAGAGTAGACCGTGCTTGAACTCATCAAGAAATGTTGTAACCGATTAGTGATTTGTGATTTACTTTTAAAGCTTTGTCGAGACGCAAGATCTCTTGTTCGCCTTTGTTTCTTTTGTGCACTTTGTCGGCGTCCATCTTTGGACTTTTACATTTGCATTTGCGGGCTGAGCGGCACAGGCCATGACGGCAATCCCCTTTCTTGAGGCTTTGTGCTTGGGTGAGAGGTTGAATGCTTCACGACAAGTCGTTTTGACGGTCTTTTCGTAGCTTCCTTGCCCTTTGTTGGCGTCGGGCTCTTGACCTCAATTTCGCGGCTTACGCTTGAGCTTCTTTTGTTTTTGTGAGCCCTTGCTCGAGCTCTCTTTTTTGTGAGCCCTTGCTCGAGCTCTCTTTTTTTTTTTTTTTTGAAGCGCGTGAGGGCGAAGACAAGCCCTGGCTTGGAAGCGGACATGAGTCGATCGTTTGATCTTTGAGTGACCCTCGGATGTCCTTTGATGTTGTCGCCGTCGTTTGACTTGGTCAAGGTATTTGTTGGGCGTGTTCTTGAAAAGTGCGTAGCTTGATGGAGGTCTTGATTGACATTCAAACTTTTGACTTTTTGTGTATTTTTAGGCCAGGACCAATTAAGGTTGCCTACGTTCCCCGGACTAGAGGGCTCGGAGTCTGCGTAGTTCGACACTTCATGGAGTGCCAAGAGATGCACGGTTGTTCTTCTTTAGGCGAAGTATCTGCGAAGTTTGCTTCCGTTGGTTGGATTCATGAAGGGATTGCCGTCTAGGTGCATCGGCTTCATGGCGCCTCAGGAGAAGATCTTTTGAACCACGAAAGGGCGATCCATGTGGGTTCCCATTTTCCCAGGTGGGTTGGTTCGAGTGGGAGGCTTTTCTTTGAGTACAAGGTCACCTTCCACGATGTCTCGGGATTTGACTTTCTTGTCGAAAGCTCTAGCCATCTGCTTTGATAGGCTCGGACGTGTTCCATGGCCTTTAGTCGTCGCTCGTCTAGCGAGCCAATTCATCGTGTCGGCCGGAGCCATTCAACTTCGTTGATGTCATTTTCCAGCGGCACTCGGAGTGAGGGAATTTCCGGCTCGATGGGAAGGACCGCTTCCATCCCGTATGTCGGGGCAAATGGGGTTTCTCCGTGGGCATTCGGCGATGTGCGGTAGCCCAAAGTGCAAGGTGCGGCTTCTCGGGCCAATCTCGTCCTCGGGTGGTCATTTTTCGGATGATCCGTTCGAGGGTTTTGTTTCTTTGCTTCCACGGCGCCGTTTGTTTGTGGCCGGTAGGGAGAAGATTTGTGGCGTGTGATCTTGAATTCGGCCCGGCGATGCAGTCGAATTCCCCTTCGAAGTGTGAACCGTTGTACGATATGACCTCATTTGGGATCTTGCAGTATCGGCGAGATGATGTTTTCCTTGAGGAAATGCGCGACCTTCTTGGAGGTGAGTACCTTGTAGGACTTGGCTTCGACCCATTTGGTGAAGTAGTCGATGGCTACTAAGATGAACTCGTGGCCGTTCTTGCTGGCGGAGCGATTTTCCCGATGACGTCAATTCCCCAGTGGCAAAGGGCGAAGGTGTAGTCATGCGGTAGAGATCGTGAGGAGGTAGATGATTGAGGTTGGAGAACCGTTGGCACTTGTCGCGGCTTCGGATGAAGTGGATGCAATCTGCCTCCATGGAGACCCGGTAGTAGCCCATCCGAGAATGATTTGCATCGGGGCTCTGGCGTTCATGTGGGGACCGCAAGCCCCATTGTGGACTTCGTTCATGAACTTGCTTGCTTCTTCTTGGGCGATGCGGCGTAGGAGTGGCCCGTGGTAGCGTTTCTTGTATAGCATGTCCCCAAGGATGACGAAGTGAGAGGCGAGGCGTTTTAGGGCCATGATGCTCTTGGTTTTGACCCCTTACGTGTGTGGGTCTCCCTTGTTCATGAGGGTGGTTTCCCGTTCTTGAGGTATTGGAAGATCCGGTTGTACCGTGGCTCATTGACGGGCTTAGGTTACAGTTCGATCTCACAACGGTGGCGGGAATTTCCTTTCGCCCGACCTTGAAGGGTTTGATTGCTTTTCCTTCGGGGATTTCCACAAGGGAAGCCAAGGTGGCTAAGGCATGCCGCAAACTCGTTTCGGTCTCTTGGCAAGTAGTGGAAGGTGACCTCTTCGGGTGTGTGATGAGGTCCTCCATGCGGGCATGGTATTTTTGCAAGCTTTGGGTCTATGGTTTTCCACTTGTTGGAGACTTGGTTGATGATCAAGGCCGAGTCCCCATAAACTTCGAGTTCTGGACATTCCTCTCGAGTGCGGCTTGTAGTCCGCGGCGCAGGCTTCATATTCGGCGGCATTGTTGGTTACCTCGAAATTGAGCTTTATAGCAATTGGGGTGTGCTCGTCCTTGGGATCTACCAAGAGCATACCGATGCCGTTTCCCTTTTTGTTGGCTGCTTTCCGTCGAAGAACGGTTGCCATCTATTTTCGCCTTCGATTGCGAAGATTCCCTCGTCTGGAAATTGTGGTTCGGGGCCTCGAGCCTCGTCGGTTGGGAAATCGACGGTTGTTCGGCCATGGCCCGTCCCTTGATTAACTTTTGGTTTACGTACTTGATGTCAAATTCAGCTAGGAAGAAAGACCATTTGGCGAGCCTCATTGACGAGAGATGGTTTGTCGAAGAGGTACTTGGTGGGTCCATTTTGGAAACCAAGTGTACCGTGTCTGTTGCATGTAGTGCCGTAGTTTCCCGACAACCCATACCAAAGGCTGCGCGAGGTTTTCTCTAGAAATTTGAGTAATTGAGTTATTTGCCTTGAAACTTTCGGCGACGAAGTAGATGGCATTTTCGACCCGTGACTCCTTCTTTTCTTGACAGAGCATGGCTCCAGCTGCGGTGTCGGTCACGATTAGGTATAGCAACAGTGGCTTTTCCTCGTGGGGAGGACAGAGAATCGGAGGACTCACAAGGTATGCTTTTATTTTTCAAAGGCATCTTGGCATTCTGAGTTCCATTCGATGTCGGCGTTCTTCTTCATCGGTTTGAAGATTGGCTCGCATATAGAGGTCAATTGGTTGACGAAGCGGGCGATATATTGCAGGCGGCCCATGAAGCTTTTCACCTCTATGCGAGTTTGCGGTGGTCTCATTTCGATGATAGCTTTGATCTTTTGAGGATCCACCTCGATGCCTCTCTCGGTGACCATGTATCCCAAAGCCTTGCTCGACTAACCCCAAATGTGCATTTGGCGGGGTTAAGCCTCATTGAGTGTTTTCGGAGGCGATTGAAGAATTTTCTCAGTGCAGTGAGGTGTTGTCCGTCGATCCCTTTGAGTGAACGATCATGTCATCGACGTACACTTGATCTCTTTGTGGATCATATCGTGGAAGAGGGCGGTTCTTTGCCCGTTGGTAGGTAGCCCGAGCGTTCTTTAGTCCGAGCGGCATTCTTGTGTAGTGATAGGTTCCCAGGGGTTGTGAAAGCCGTCTTTTCTTGGTCTTCTTCGGCCATCTTGATTTGATTGTAGCCGGCAAAACCGTCCACGAAGGACTTGACTTCGAAATTGGTGTAGTGTCTACCAACATGTCGATGTTGGGTAGTGGAAAATCATCCTTGGGACTTGCTTTGTTGAGATCTCGGAAGTCCACGCAACAGCGTACTTTTCCGTGGCCTTGGTGACCGTGACGATATTGGAGAGCCATGTGGGGTATTCGATCACCACGATGAAGCCGACGCGGAGCATTTTTTTTCGATCTCCTCTTTGACTTGTAGAGACCATTACGGCTTGATTCGGCGTAGCTTTTGCTTGATGGGCTTAGCCTCGGGATTCAAAGGGATCCGGTGCTCTACAATGTTAGGATCTAATCCGGGCATGTCTCGGTAAGACCAAGCGAACACGTCCACGAACTCTTTGAGTAGTGCGATCAATGCGTCTTGCTCTGTGCCGGTGAAGAAACTTCCGATTTGCGTCTCTTTTGGCTCTTGGCGGTTCCCAAATTCACTTTGGTTAAAACCTCCTCGCGGCTTGGGCCCGGTTTTTCTCTCGTTTGACAACATGCTTAAAGATGTGCTTAATGTATTGTTCGTTTAATGTGTACGCTTCTTTATCAAGTGAATCGTTATTAGCTTGTTTGTGTGTTAGTTAATTTATCGGTTGTTAAAGATGCAATGAGAGGATACTCGGAAAGATCGAAGCATTCATTAAGAGCATACGGGAATACATTATTGGTAATGAGCTCGTAATCTTCGGCGTGAGGCCATGAGATGACTCGAGAGACTCAAATTCAAAGATAATGGACTCGGGATGAGTTTTGACACTAGACTCTAGGACTCGAGGGTCGAGACCAAGTTGTTCGATCATGTCCTTTTCTGGCGGTGGGTGCGGAGAAGGTGGCCCAAAGGTTATTGAGTGGCAATGAGCTTGATAGGAGATGGGGCTTGAAAGGCTTTATGTCACCGTTCCCGATCATTGCTATCACAGAGTTAATGTAAACAAAATCGATTAGATCCGGCATCTCGATTTCTTCTTTGAAGAGCAGGTGGAGGAGTGGTTCGTCCCAAGCATCGTCTGCGGAGTCTTTTGCTTTGTCTTGGGCATTACTAGCTCGAATGCAGACTCGTCCCGCTTGTTGAAGGCGGGAGTGTTGACGAGAGAGTTTTTCGAGTTCTTCTCGCCAAAGAGGGAGTTTTTCCGAACCAAAATTCATTGTGAATAGTGGTGGTCATGGATCCCGGCAGAGGCGGTGTGTCGAGAAATGCTCTTCGGACGGGATTTGGCTTGAGGCCTGCTGAATCTTGCCGGGTTCTGTTGGAGCTTGTCCATGGTTGTAGGCCGGCTTTGTTTTGGCTTGATCAGCTCTGTTCCCTTTCTCGGATCTTCTTCCAAGTTGCCGGCCTTCTTTGTGAAGTACTTGGTCATGTCGAAGCGTAAGGACGAAGATCGGAGATTGCGTGCAAGCCTCTTTTGTTATACGGAGCGTTTCGTGCGGCTCGCTTGTCCTCCGCAATGTGCTCGGGAGTAGGGGAGTATCCTGTGCCGTGCGAGGTATTCTGTTCTTTGATATTGATGATACATTGGGTGCCACGATGGCGTTTTCCCAAACCGAGCCCCGGGATGTAGTTCATGTGCTTCATCATTTTCATCGGGGGAGGGATCTTGTCCCAAATCAAAGGCAGGTCTATGTGGCACACTTGCGCCTTTGGGCTTTCGATGGTGAACCCTGTTAGCATCATGCCTTCATCGTCGGGTTTGATCTCTAAGACCGGGACGCCGTTTGTGTTGGTCCTTTCGTCGACTACGCTATCACCGTAGATGATGGTAAGATCTGTTCCTTGGACGAACTTTACGCACTGATGGAGAGTGGATGTCACCCCATTGATCTGGTGTAGCCAAGGGCGTCCCAAAATGGCGGTGAATGTGATCGGGATGTCGATGACTTGGAAATCCGTCGGGACCATTTGTTTTCCAAACCACGGGTTCAAGGTGGCTATTCCCAAGGCGGGCGGGATGTTGAGTCGTATGCCTTGATTGCTCGAGTCGAGGGCTTTAGATCAGTTGCTTTGATCCCTAGCAAATCCATCATGTTGGCTGGAAGGACGTTCATGGATGATCCCCCATCTACCAACACCCGTGGGAGACGACGCTCGTCCAGTTGAACTGTTATGTAGAGAGGCTCGTTGTGGTCGGCCCCAAATTTTGGAAGATCGAGCTCGTGAAGGTGATGATATTCTTTGTAATTGACGTTGCCAATCATCCGAAGCTGCTTCATCGGGTGTCACTTTGTGATGGGAACCATGGTGCAGGCCAGGCTTTCTTCCAACTTGAGCTTGTGCGGGTAAGATGAAGTGAGTAAGGACCAGAGCGAGATGTTAGCTGAGTGCGCTTGAGCCGTGTTAAGATAGGATCTTCGGCCTTTGGGTCCAAGATTTCGGCTTCTTTGGCGTAGGGCCCCTTTTCAATTCGTGGCTCGGGTATGGGCGGCCTTTTGTCTGTCCGTGGAGGATTCACCGGGATTTGACCGAACGTGTCGTAACATTCACCTCTGGACTTATGGTTTTGCTTGTCTCTCCCGTTTACGTAGTGGGAGGAGCTCGATTGGCGTAAGGCCGAGGCCGCGCATTTCAATTCGTTGTTGTCATAGCCTTTCTTGAAGCATCAATAGTGGCTTTGAGATCTTCCCAAGACAGGGGTTGGATTATCTCGGACCTTCGGGCCTTCGGTGGCGGTGCGAAGCTTCGTCCCCTGATCATGGAGCAAACATTGCCGTGGCCTTGTGCGGCACTAGGTGGGAGATTTCTTTGGAGTAGATGACATAGTAGTCAAACTTTCTGAGGGTTCTCCAAGGGTTCCGGCCGTGGGATCACCGGATTCATACCTCTTCTTCAGTTTTTGTTGAGAAGATAGCTTCTTCTTTCGTCGAGGACGGCCCTCGTTCATTGCATCCTGGAATTCCATTTCCGGACAAGCACCGCAATCGCAAACGTCCCACCGAGATGTGTTCGTTGTTCGGCGGTGGTACCGGGACCTCAAGAGGCTGAATGGGCGAGCTTTCCCCGGAGGGTCTTGTGGCCTTACGTCATAGCTGCATGTAAGCTCGTATGAGGGTAACGGGTTGACTTACGGGAAAACAATGAGAGATGTTAGAGGTTTGTAGGAGCGATCATGACTTGGGAAGCCCTGAGTAGTTGGGTGGCTAATGTTCCGAAGTGGTGCATGGCACCTTCGATCCAGGCTTGTTGCTCACCTTGACGTTTCTCAATAGCCATGAGGACCTGCCAAACTTCTTCCAATGTTGGGAAATTTCTTGGGGGTAAGGTCCCGTTCTCATCGTTGTTATCCACTGACTTGGCCATGGGAAATTGACGGACATCCCCGGTGACGGAGCCGGGAAGGAGGTAGGACCTTGCTTTGTTTTGACACCGGGAGACGGGTTCCCGGGTACTCTCGACCACTCTACGTTAGGCGGAGTGTGGTGACGGGCAAGGTTTAGACACGGGAATGGCCTAACGGGATAAAAGGGGAAAGCTCACGTGGCATGCGGTTTCCGTTTCTTTTATTTTTTGATTTTTTTTTTTGTTGTTTTAATTTACTTAAAACATGTTTTCTCAGAATCCTAGGTAGGTTGGAAAAGATCGCTCTTCTTTTTCGCAACTATGCTAGATCTTGGGTCGATGGAGACCATCTCGTGCGGCTATAAGCCCCTCGTTTTGCACTGTATTTCGACATCTCAGGGTGGACAGCCCCGGGCGAGGGTCCTATAGGGCAAGCGGTTTCCACCGGCCTAAAGAAAAATCGAACCTAAGGACCGAGCTGTCATGTTCGTTTTGATGCGTTAGCCACGTGAATAGTGAACCGAGCCGGCACCGAGTCAAGATCGTGTCAAGAGTTCGGCATGACCTTCTCTTTACCTTGCTTGCGCAAGGGATCTGTGACGTTAGGCGTTGGCCGGGTCATATTGTCATGGCCGACGTATCAAAGGCGTGATGACATGGTGTCATGTGAGCATGGATGTATATCGGGACGGAACATCGTGCAGGTGTAGCTTCGGAAATCAAGATCAGTCAAGATTTTAGCATGACCTTTCATCGCTTTGCTTGCGCAAGGGATCTTGAGTTCCGAGCCTTGACTCGAAAAATGGCCGGCATGGTATATGTATCCAGTGTATGACACCTGGACCGGGTAAAACCAACCGAGTCCGGGTGAGTGTGACTCAAGACTCAAACGTGCGGGGTTGACGCTTGGCTAGGATGGGATGTTTGGAATGATCCCGTGCGCGTCCAAGAGGCCTAGGAAGACCTAACGGACTGCAACCGAGACCACTCCGGGTTGAGGGTTGTAGTGTGCGGTGTATCCGAGGCGGCCGGTGCGCGTAGCGTGCGGTGTAACCGAGGCGGCAGTGTGAGTAGTGTGCGGTGTAGCCGAGGCGGCGATGCGCGTAGTGTGCGGTCTCTAAAATTCTTTTTCTGGGTAAAACAGAAGTTTTTGAAGAATTTTAAATGTATGCACAGATGTATATTGATGCATTTTTTTTGTATTTTTATTTTTTATTTGTAAAATAAAAAGTAAAGCACGTGCACACACACAACAGTTAAAGAAAGGGGTAAAATGAAAGTTTGACCCTCATCATCGTTTTAAAAATCTTTTGTTTTGTTTAAAAAGATTTTAAAACAAAAAGTTCCCCAGCAGAGTCGCCAACTGAAATAGCCCGGATCCGAGAAGGCTTCGCAGCCCCGGCATCTGGCAATCTTTCGCGTTGGAGCGGTGTCTCGCCGTTTGTTTTCGCATTTGTAGAGTCGCCACGCCGTTTTTATTAAGCCCAAAACATTGAAAAAGGGCATCAGTTTAAAGATAATTTTAAACTGTTTTTGTGTGATGAGATTTTGAGTTCGGAGGTCAGATGACTCCCCGGGAAGAGAATATTAGAATATTAGAGCTCACCCGAGTAGCCTCGTAAAACGAGTCTTTCGGATACCCTTAATATCCTTTAAATGTTGTGTGTGTGCGTGTGCTTTTAAAAATGCATGCTGTATCGGATGTCTACATTGTATGCTATGTATGGAAATGTATTGAAATAGTGTAGGAAGGAAGCCTTACCAATGTTGGTTCGTGTCTGTCTTCCGCTAGGGAATAGTGTTTGAGGTCGGAGTAGCGTTCCGGTATGGATCGGGATTGCTTCGGGAGGGACCGGTTGTCCGCGGACGAGTTTCGGCGTGAGTTGAGGTTGTAGCTGCGTTCGGGCAGAGTTTCGGCGTGCGTGGGGATCACCGTCCGGGATCACTCGGGCAGAGGTTCGGCGTGCGTTGTGGTGGCAGGAGTCACTCGGGCAGAGTTTCGGCGTGGTTTGGGATTGTCGGTTTGACTCGGAAAGAGCCGGGACACCGTGGAAAGACCAGGCAAGGCCTCGGAGTACCACGAGGGGCCTCAGAGTACCTCGAGAGTGCCTCGGGGCAGCGCGGGAGCGTTGCGGGAGCGCTCGGTGGCTTCCGAGCACCACGAGGGGCTCGAAAGGCCTCGGAAGGATCCGAAGGGGCCGGGAATGCCTCGGAAGGACTTAGAGGGGAAGCCGAGGAAGGCCTAGGGAGGAAGAGAGAAGTGGGAGGTGTGCAAAATGAGGGAGGGGGAGCCCTCTATTTATAGTGTAGGAAAAGTTGCAAAGAGGTCCGTACGGACCTCTTAGGTAATCCAAAATTTTAGATTTCCGGGATTTGAGGGAATCTCGTGGACTTTAAGGGGATTTTCGTAATGATTATGTCTGGTGCAAAGAGGTCCGTACGGACCTTTTGGCATGCAAAGAGGTCCGTACGGACTTTCCATGCTCTTGTGAATGTGATGGCAAGCTAGCTCTCGTCGAGAGCTTTCCAACCATATATGGCACGTCTCAATCGGAGTTCGTATGAAGGAGTTATGACCTCCGGAAGTTTGCCCCTGATTTTGTCGTATGCTGGGATGGAGAGCGATCCAGATTGGGGTACTTACACGCACGCCAAGTGTTCGATGAAATGTCCCAATGAAAAATTTCTTCTATTTCATTGATTTCTTGATTTGGAATGATTTCTAATGTTGCCCTCTCTGTTTTTCCTCTCGTTTTGCGCCGTACAAGCCAATCAAGAACCTGTCGGGGAGTCCGAAAATGGCTAAGGCGGTGTGGGACAAGATCAAGGATCTTGACGGCGTCCGAGCTAGGGTGGCCCAAACGGGTTTGTTGACTTTCATTGACAATCTCCAGGGAATAAGGCGGACTCCCCAAGTTCTCCAGGCTATTCGGGAGAGGTGGTGGGACACTACCCACACCGTTCACTTGCGCTTCGGGAAGCCGACTATGACTCCGATCGATTTTCTTGCTATCACGGGGTTAGGAGTTCATTGGCGATCCCCGCTGAAGTTTCCGAATTATAAGCCCGCGAGTCCAGCCGACGTGGAGGCGCTTGATTGGTTTCCCCCTAACAAGGTTAAGGGGTATGCCGCTGAGCCGACACCCTCCCAAGGCGTCAGATTGAGGACTACTCCAGAAGCCGAATGTGAATATTGATCGGTTGGTGAGGGGTGCCCTATGGTATATCCTTTACGAGACTATTTTTGCGAACCATTCATCTACGGCCCGTCTTTCTTTGTTACGCTTGTTGGTTGATCTCGGATGAAGTGAGCGGCTATGATTGGGGCTCACGGGCTAGCCATTGCTACCATGCCATGGATGAGGCAATGTAGGAATACCAAGGACTCTCTGTCGGGGTATTCTTATGCCCGGGAGGTATGCTCTCCGATTTTGTTTCGCTCTTCGTCCGTATGCTCTATCTCGAGTTTTATACCGAGTTTGATCCGCTTTCTTGTGCGATATGGGGCTACACCTGTCTTGGCCGTACTGTGCCTGAGTTGGAGAGCCGGACCCCGTTGTTCCCAGATATCGGAGGTGGAGCCACCCGAATCGGATCGTTGATGAGGAGGAGAACCAGTGATTGGACTACGAAGGTGGCGGAGGCGCGGGCCATGTTGGGATACCTTCGAGTATGAGAGGCCGGGCCTATATCCTTGGACCCCTGCTGAGCTGGAGGTGCATCGAGCTTGGGATGCTACCGGGACGCAGAGGATGCTGGCATCTTTAGAGGGAGATACCATGTACCTTGGTGAGCGGGTCTTCCCACAGCATGAGCGGGGTAGAGAAGCGTATAGAGTGCCGGCGGATCCGCCGAGGTCGATGTATCCCACCCACTCTATTCCGGAGGACGATTATGCTAGTCTGGTGGGTGATGCGGCGACGACTTGCGTCATCCCCGGGGCTTCTTATGCGGAGTTTCTGCCTCGGTTGATGGGTCCCCTCCCGGTGGGGGATAGGCGATCACATGCTCGTGGCTCCGCTCTCGCTTCGCTTCAGTTCTTCACCCTAGCACTTCCTCCCGTGCTACCGGGTTCTCTCGTCTTTGCCCCGGATTACGGCCCTTTCGAGCTACACGTATATGATGGGGAGCATGCCGATAATGGGGCACATCCCGTCTCCCGATCAGTTCCCGAGGGTTACCGTCTCCGCCGATGTCTCTTCGGTATGTTTCGTTTGTACCGTTTCGTATTCGTCCATATACGTGTATATGTCCGACTCCATCTGAGCATCTTCTTTTCTTTGAATTTTAGGTCACCATATCCGCGGCCGATTACAACCGTGGGGCGACCAAGATGGCTGGGTTGATGGCTTTGGTGTCGGACCTGTCCGAGAGGCCGTTCCTGCAAAGCTTCTTCGGCGGCCTCGACGGTGGCCTCGGCTATGACCCCTACTTGCGGAGCCAAGAGGTCGAGGAGGGATGGTAGCCCCCTGGAGGTGATGGCGGAGGTGCCGGCGGCTCGAGCGACTTGATGGCGTGATCCCCTCCCTTTCTCTCTTTCTTTGATGATTTGATGA
The DNA here is from genome assembly GCA_022495995.1 of Adenophora triphylla var. japonica. Classification (NCBI taxonomy): domain Eukaryota; kingdom Viridiplantae; phylum Streptophyta; class Magnoliopsida; order Asterales; family Campanulaceae; genus Adenophora; species Adenophora triphylla. Next base: position 23,281 of record JAFEMH010001466.1, on the reverse strand, counting down.
TCTGTACATATTGGCCGTGTGGGCCTGCATAAAATTTTTTTCTTTTCTCGGTACCCGTTAGGAACAAGTAGGTAGCACAAACAATGGTTTTTTTTTTTTTTCTTAGCCCCTAATCCTAGGTCTAATTAGTTTAATTAACTTTCGACTTTCCATGATTTCGGAAATGGAATGGCCGTTAGGCCGCAATTTTGAGCCCGAATATGGTGTTTTATTGCATGTTATGAATTGTACACGCAGTTTTTCGAGACTTGCTTCGTCAAGTCGGGGCTAGATTGCCGTTTGAGTAGAACCGCCGTTGCTTTGCCGTAAGGATATCTCGCGCGAGATAAGGTGTCTCGCACGAGACACGCTACCCAGCAGTAAATCTCTTCCTTTTTCGAACAGGATTTTGACAGCTTTTCCCTATAAAATCACCCCGTAGTCCGGCCGATAACTCATTCTAGCTTTTCAAACTCTAGAGATATTCTCGTTAGGGTGAAACTCTTGTCTTCTTTTTTTTCAACCCCTGTGATCCATGGCTTCCAAGGAGATTGCCCCAACGTCCATGATTGTCGATGATTTTTCTTTGTCCTCTGAAGTGATTGCCTCTTTCAAGCAAGCATCAAGGGATTTTGTAAGGTCGTTTCGCAACCGGTCTCGCAATAAGTTTATCGCAGAATTCGGATTTAGAATTCTTTTCACTTTAAAGAACTTCCAACCGGATTGGAAGTTATTGCAAGGTGCTGCTCGATTTTGGGATCCCTCTATCCATCTTTTCAATTTTTCTTTGAATGAGATGGTGCCTACCGTGGAGGAATTCGCCATTATCTTGGATATGCCTTTGACTGGCGAGATTGCTGTTCCTAAGTATCATAGAAATCATTCGGAGGCTTTGAATGGATTGTTAGGGATCCCCCTTGATACTTGCTATGAGTTGGTTCACCGCAAGTGGGTTGATTGCTCCTCTTTCCCGGGACGCTTCAGCGGTGATTCTGATGATGATGCTTTTCATGTCCATAAGCGGAACTTTCTGGCTCTTTCTCTTTTCGAAGATGTTTTGTTTACGTGCAGTGGATGGCTTGGTCGATTCCCAACCGGTGGAAGTTGTTCACAGCTAGGAAACGTTCTAGGAACATTATTCCGCTAATCTTGGGTGAGACCCTTCATGGTCTTGATGAGCCGTATAGGATCCGGCGTCATGACTCAAGGGAGTCCCCTCCCGTTGACTATTTGGCTTAGGGAGCATCTCAAGTTGATAGGTCCCCATTGGAATATTCTCCTTTTACATATCATACACGAAAGTTGTTGATCAAAGATCTTTCAAATGGATGAATGGGCCGAGTTGATTGCGAAGACCGAAACCGCGATATTCTCTCGGTGTCCACCTTATTGGAGGTTGAACAAGTATGTTGCCAATACCAAGGGTTTTGACAGGGTTGTTCTTCCGGGTTTGCGAGATTCCTCCTTCTACTTTCCCAAGCGGGTGCTCCGTCGCTTGGTCGCCAGCCAGGACACTTATCTTTTCGAAGGAGCTTCTCGTGTAGTGTCTTATATTGGTGTAGAGTTTGCGCAGGTGCTAGCTCAAGCATGGGGTGTAGGAACTAATCGGGACCGTTGGTCGAACCTTCGGACTTTTAATGCAAGCATCTTCCCGTCTCGACAAATACTTGGATTGGTTCCTCCATACCGGTCATCCTAGTGCAGAAGATTGATGACTTGCGGCTTTCACCGCTAAGAGATTCTTTTGTAGCTAGAAGTATCTTGCGAAGGAGCGAGGCCTCGCCCGATCCCGCTAATGTGCGAACCGATCCTACTCAGGATTTTCTTGATGGGGATTGGTACGAGAGGCGAGGCAAGGGAATGCCTCGGAAAGACGCAAGCTTTGGATAGGCCTATTGTCTTCAAGAGATTGTCGGAATCCGTCTTTGATCGTCTCGAGGATGTTCTCGCTTTGAGAGGCTCAAAGCGCAAGGAGGATCACGACGACGGTGGAGACCATGTCCGCCGGCCAACCAAGTCAATGAAAGGCTAGATCTTTAGGAGTACCAAGAGATTGCTTTGATAGATCAATTGTTTCGCTTTATTATTATTTTTTCAAGTTTGTTAGCTTAGCAAATTAGTCGTTGTGGTTAGGATTTCCCTATTGTCATTAATGAAACGCATTCGATTAATAAAAGGGACAACTTTGATTTATTTATTTGATTAGACCGAACCCGAAGGCCGCCTACGTTCCTCTTTTTACAAAGAATTAAACAAGAGGCTCAGTCCAACGTAGTTCATTTTTGAGAAAAGGACAAAATATGGCTCTAGGCCGTAGAGTAATCTCGCGCGAGATAAGGCCCCCTTTTTTTTTTTTTTTTTTTTTTTATGCACACCCTTTTTTCTCGCTTTCTAGACCGCCCTTCGGGTTTTCAATCTAGCGGGCTTCTTTTCTTGTGCTAGCTCTAATTTTTGCCTAGGTCAGTCCTTTCCGGGATTTTCAACCTAGCGAGCGATTTGTTTTAAGGAGGCCAAGTCACGCGAAGTACTTCTTGAGCTTGTCCATGTTGACCGGCTTTGGTAGTTGATCTCCGTCTAAGTCTACCACCGAAGGGCTCCCCGCAGAATATCTTCTTCACAATGTAGGGTCCTATCCACCTTGGTCCCCACTTGCCTAATGGGTTGAAAGGTCCGGACGATGCTCACGGAGCACCAGTGTCGCCTACTCGATGTTCCTTGTCTTGACCTTTTTTGTTGACAGCTCTTGCCATTCTTCTTTGGTAAGCTTGAGTGTGTTCGCTGCTTTCAACCTTCTTTTCGTCCAACAGGGCTAGCTCTTCGTATCCGCTTTCTAGCCGCCGACTTCATTCACTTGGTTTTCTAGGAGAACCCTTAGTGATGGTATTTCCAATTCTATCGGTAAGACAAATTCTCCATCCCGAATGTGAGGGCGTAGGGAGTTTCCCCGTAGCCGTTCGGACTGAAGTGCGGTACCCCATAGTGCGAATGGTAGCTTGTCGGGCCAGCCTTTTCCAAAGGATCGCCATTTTTCCGATGATAGTCTCGATTGTTTTGTTCGCGGCTTCAACCGGCTCCGTTTGTTTGAGGCCTATAAGGAGATGACTTGTGTCTCGTGATTTTGTACTCTGGCCGCAGGCGATCGGTTTCCTTTTCGAAGTGTGACCCATTATCGGATATCATCTCTTGTGGAACCCCATATCGGCGGATGATGTTGTGCTTGATGAATTCTCCAACCTTTATGGCATTCGAACTTTGTAGGAGGCGGCCTCGACCCATTTAGTGAAATAGTCGATGGCTACTAGGACGAAACAAGGTCCGTTGGCCTCGCGGGTGTGATCTTTCCAATCACGTCTATTCCCCATGTAGAGAACGGCCAAGGTGAAGTCATTGGGTACACAAGGAAGGCGGTGCATGCCGAAGATTGGCGTGTATCTCGACACTTGTGGCACTTCTTGACCATTTTGGTACAGTCGGCTTCCATGGTCGCCCAAAAGTACCCTTGTCCGATGATCTTTTTGGCTAGCATGTTTCCGCTCATGTGGGTTCCACATATGCCTTGATGAACATGGTCCATTATTTCCCGGGCCTCTTCCTCGGTGGCGCAAAGGAGGTTTCCTTGGGGATGTTTCTTGAATAAACGGCCACCGTGATGACGTAATTGGCGCCCAACCTCTTAAGGGCAATCCGAGTCTTCAGTGTCCTGCCTCGTGTGGTATGGTTCCATCTAGGATGAAATACCAAATGTCGTGGTACCATGGTTTCCTTCGGAGTTTTCAACAAATGGCACCTTTGGATAACCATTTGTCTTTGCGCCGTGAAGATCTATAACGGCGCAAAGATGCAGGAGTTGCACGCCGTGTTATCTTGAAGGGTTTAACCGCTTTCCTTTAGGGATTTCAACCAAAGAAGCAAGTGTGGCTAATGCGTCCGCAAACCGGCTTTTGTCTCGGGGAGATAGTGGAATGAGACATCTTGAAATTGATGCGCCGGTTCTTGGAGGTGGGCACCGTATCTTTGAAGGGTTGGATCTTGGACCCTCCACTTCTTTAATGTCTCGATTGATGATCAATTGGGAATCCCCGAATACCTCGAGTTCAGGCCACGTTGCGTTCTAGGGCTTCCTCAAGCCCCGCTATGCAAGCCTCGTATTCTCGCGGTATTGTTGGTGGCGTCAAAGTCAAGACGCATCGCTAGTGGAGTGTAGATGTCGTTAGGGTCCACCAATAACATTCCGATGCCAAACCCTCTCTTGTTGGCCGCGCCATCGAAAAATAATTGCCACTTATTTTCTTCTATGCTTAGGATGTCCTCATCGTGAATCGCGGGTCTTCCCCTTCACTTCGTCGCAAGGAAATTCGGCCATCCGATCTGCGAATACACTCCCTCCGACGGATTTCGAGTGACGTAAGTGATATCATACCCCGCGAGCATGAAGTACCATTTGGCTAGTCTCGAAGACAAATTTGATTTGTCTAGGATATATTTCAAAGGATCCATCTTTGCGATGAGACGGGCCGGAAAGGCTTCCATATAGTGCTTTAACCTTTGTGATACCCAGACAAGAGCAGCCGCATGACTTGTCGAGTGGAGAGTAGTTGATTTCACCGCCTTGGAATCTGCGGCCGACAAAGTAGATGGCATTTTAGTGTGCGAGGCCGGGCCGTTCTTGAGCAAGCATAGCCCCTAATGCGTTGTCTCGTGATTGTGAGGTATAACTTCAAGGGCTTCTCCTTGTGTGGTGGAACCAGGATAGGTGGGGAAGTCAAGTAGTGCTTAACTTCCTCGAATGCTTCTTGACATTCTTCGGTCCACTCTTGAGGTGCGTTTTCTTAAGCAGCTTAAAGATGGGGTCGCACATTGTAGTCAGCTTGATTAATGAATCGACCGATATATTGGAGTCTCGCCCATGAATCCCTTCACTTCTTTTCTCGTGTCCGGGTGGAGGCATGTCTCGTGATGGCCTTTATCTTGGCGGGATCTCGCTTCTATGCCGCGTTACGTGACCATGTATCCCAGGACTTTCCCTTTGACTACTCCGAATGAGCATTTGGCGGGGTTGAGTCTCATTTTGTGCACGTCTCGCCGATTGAAGAATTTTCGGAGATCTCTCAAGTGTTGGCCATCCGTCCCCTTCGAGTGGATAATCATGTCGTCCACATACACCTCTATTTCTTTATGGATCATGTCGTGGAATAGTGTCGTGGATCGCTTCTACGATAGGTAGCCCCAGCGTTCTTGAGACCAAACGGCATGACCGTGTAGCGTAACGTTCCCCAAGGTGTGGTGAATGCTGTTTGTGGCCGGTCCTCTTCGCCATGAGGATTTGGTTATACCCCGCGAACCCGTCGACGAATGAGCGGACCTCGTATGCTGCCGTGGCATCGACCAACATGTCTATGTTTGGTAGCGGGAAGTCATCTTTAGGGGATGCCTTGTTCAAGTCTACGAAATCAACACGTACTCGTATTTTCCCGTTCGACTTGGCTACTTGCACCGTGTTTGCTAACCATTCCGGATATTCAATCACTTTGATGAACCCTACATTCAAGAGTTTCATGATTTCTTCTTTCACTTGCATTGACCATTCCGGCTTGATTCTCGCGTAGTTTCGCTTGACTCGGCTTGGCGTTGGGTAGCAAGTGGTATCTTATGTTCTACAACCGACCGATTCAACCCAGGCATATCTTTGTAGGACCAAGCGAATACGTCGACATATTCTCTCGAGGAGCCGGGTCAAGGTTTCTCTGTTTTCCCCTTGAAGAAGCCGCCGATCTTTGTTTCTCCGGGGTCTTGTTGTCCCAAGATTAACCTGTTTGCATTTCCTCGTCGTCAACGTGGCCATTCTTTCCACAACGACTCTACTTGCTTAGCTAATTCTTTTAAGATTTGTTCGTTATCTTGATCTATCTCATCGTATGATTCATTATTAACGTGTTCGTTATATTGATTATTATTAGTTAATTCATCATTTACGATGTTAGCAATCTCGTGGTACTCGGAAAGATCAAAGTTTTCATTAAGGAAGTAAGGGAATACATGTTCGCCCACCGCCTCGATTTCCTCTTGAGTGAGTTCATCTGAGGTGGAGCCCGCTTCTAATGTAAAAGTTGTAGGGCCTATCTTCCTCGCGAGGGTGGGGAGTGCAACCAAGCTCTTTGATCATGAAGTCTTCATCAACAATTGGTCCTCCGGTGACGTGCCGCTTTAGAATTGGCTTATCACATTTCGTATTAGTCTTGTGTGGTCGGTAGTTGGAGCGTCCCCCTTGGATATTGCATGAATCAGCTGTCTTCTAACCGGCACAGGTCTTGGAATTGTCGCAGCATGTCTTCTCCCAACATAAAGTCCCATTCGCTTGTCATTTTACGCCTTTCGTGCCCCACAAATCATTAGGGATCAGTGGGACGGATTACATTTCATCCGGAGAAGCATCGCAGCCGCCGAAGATTTCAAAGCCCGGTTGGCGCTTTCCTCTATCATCGCCCATGGTTCTCGAAAAGATAAAGTAGGGAATATTTTCCCCTTCTCGAACAAAGTAGCCATTGAGTGTCCTCCGATATGGTTTGAGGTTGCAATCCTTGAACTTTGGGTCGTTGCGCCTTTGTACGAGGATCCTTCCCACTTGATTTGAGTGAAGCCCCACTCTTCTATGTCATCTTCATCGAGGATGGAGATGTCGTATCCTAGTCCATGCTTTGTGTGAGGCGGGGGGACCGGTGGTGGTTCCGTTATTCCTTGTAAGCGCTTTCCAAGCCCCAATCCAGGAAATTACCCTTTGCTAGCATCATTCTCCGTGACAGGAAGGCTTCCGGAAAACCTAAGTGCCTTTGAGTAGTCGTTTTCGTTGCAAGTGTCTATGACATTCACAGTGCTTACTTAAAGAATTAATCAGAATTGAAAAGGGAAATACTAACTATTAATGAAAGCGAACTTGATACTCTTGCCCACAAATGAGAGTTTTAGGCAAGTAGTATACGACTAAACTAGACTAGACTAATAATTGTTTCTCTTGCAACTAAAAGTAAATGACTGAAAAGAAAAGGGACTCTTCATTTGTTTGAATTCATCCAAACTATTGCACCACTTGGACAAACTCGATGGCGTCGTTGTCAATCAAGTCTTGACCGCATTCTTCAGTTGAAACAATTATTGGTGTGATGACCATGGCATTGGTGATAGTAGCAGTAGAGGTGTGGAGATCGTCCTTCCCTCTTAGGTTGGTAACCTTCCATTGGGCTTAGCTTTCCTTCCTTGTGAAGACTTCTGAAGAGATGACCGAGAGTGATGTTTCCAATGTCGGAGAAGACTCTACCCTTCCTTCGCTTAGCCATTTGATTGTGGAGGTCTCGAATGTGGTTCTCATAGTGTTGCACGAAGACGTTGTGGCGAGCCTGATATTCTTCCTCCATTTGCTCTTTGAGGTCATGGTAGAGGGTATTGAGGAAAAACTTGACCCTCTCATCAATGTCATCTTCAACGTGGGCTTCAAGGTTGATGCACTTTTGGGTCATATCTTCGAGTTCGCTTTTGACCTCCTCAAGTTCTTCAATCAGCATCTTTGTCTTGTCGGCTTGGATGGATTCTTCCAAGTTGTGCCATGCATCGTTGTCCTCAATTTGCTGTAGGGCTTTGGCAAGTTGAGTTTTGATGTCACTTAGCTCCTCTTGCACGGATGACCGCCCACTGTCGGAATCACTTTCCATCTTCCGAAAATCCCTAGCAATGCGGGTGGCAGGCAAATCGAAAGCTTCTCTCCAACCTTCCACGTGTTCCATTTCAGCGACAAGAGACTTGGTCAAATCTTGGAGAGTGGGTTGTTCACGGCTTTCCTTGGTCATGACGTACTTTCCGGTAGACATTGTGTTGGGAGTCTTGGAGTTGAGTAGCTTCGGAAAACTGACAGAAGATATGCAGATATCAGGATCTAGCCCCAACGAGTCGGAAGCAGGCTTAAACGGCTCAGGCTCAAATTCAGCAGACAGAAGCATTATCTCGTGCGAGATTAGTAATCCCGCGCGAGATAATCACACGGAAAGTCGATTTTTATTTAGCCCTAATTTTTGGTCGGAACGGAAAGTCCGTTTTGAGGGGTTTCTAAGGCCTTTATCAGAACCTAAGACTAAGCAATCAATCCGATTTTTGTAAAGCAAAGCCATGTAAGATTGTTTTTTGAAGGATTATATGCACATTTTTTTTTTGAAGGGACATCCGAAGGGACTTTTTCCGAAGGGACTTTTCCGAAGGGACTTTTTCCGAAGGGACTTTTCCGAATTCTTCTTTATTGTCAATTTTGCATGGCTTTGTTTTGATCAAAAACAAGAAAAGATCACCGAGTCAAAACCGACCGGTCACGGAGTGATCCTAAAAAGTCAATCTACATGAGAATGTGGCGATGCAGGGCTGGAAGGCTAGGCTCCCCGCGATATGACAATCTAAGTGGATTGAATACGCGGAGTGGGATTGTCCAACTTCGGAGAGACCGGCGACTAGGTGGTTACCGTCATCCGTCCTTAGTGTGGGTCCCGGGTTTATGGAGGGTATGTAGTGCAATGACAGTTATATATGAGTGCGCGTGTGTGATAGTCAATCTACGTGATAGAGTAAAATAGGAAGTTTTTTTTTTTTTTTTGAAAGTCAAAAGAGAAAACAGATAGTGGCCGCACCAAGTGGTTGCCTACGTTTCTCCCAATTTAGGAAGACTCAGGCCGTCGTAGTTCCACATAAAGAGAGATAAAGAGAGATAAATAATTTAATTTACAACTCCCGAATCCCCAACGGACCGGACTTTAATTAAATAAAACCCAATCACACGCAGTTCATAAATAATAATCAATTATTTAAGGAAAATAAAGGTCCGAGTTCTACATCTTAAGGGAGGCCTTAAGATGCGAGAACTCTGCAGATAATGAATCCTTGGACCACGGGATGAACAGGAGAAACCAGAAAACAACCAGATTGCCGAAGCCATATCTCGCGCGAGATATGATATCTCGCCGCGAGATAAGCTTCATCTGAGAGCAAAAAATTCGAATTTTACTAATTTTTTTTGAAAACCTCTCTTTTAATTTTGACGCAAGTTTAAGCCTCTTAATTTTCACTCCCCAGCGGAGTCGCCACTGTAGCGTTGTGAGAAAGAAATTCTGATTCCTTTTTATTTTTTTATGAGTCGCCACCTATATTATTTGATTGGAAACATAGAAAAACCATTTGAAAGAGATTTGAGTTCGGGGCTTAGGTTATGAAATGGGTAGGTTTAGAAGGCATCCATTTCACCCAATCCGGAGATCGGTCTTGCTAAAGAAAAGAGAGGTTTTTCAAAAGAAGAAGTAAAAAACGAATCTAAATACTACAAATAAAGGTCCATTTGACGAGGTCAAACGGAATGTAGAATCGATTGCTTCGAGACCGTCTCCATGATTTGGAGAGGCTCTAGGCCGATCCTAGATTCTATGGACTTATACCACTCTAACAATCAATTAGAAGGGAGTTTAGGAATTACCTTGCGTGAGGTGATTTGGGCAGAGTTTCGACTCAAGTTTAGAGTCGACCCTTCACACGGACAGAGCTTCGCCTTGGTCCTTGGTTTGGAGATTGATGCTTGTTTATCAACAAGGTTGACAAACAAACTATGAGGTGAGTTTTTAGGGTGATTTTGAGGGATTCCTTCAGGGAAAGAAAACGACAAAATGTGTGTGTTGTGTAAATTCGAGGTTTGGGATTTTCGACCTCCGACCCCTGATCGATCCCTTGAGCCTTGGAAGTCACCAAGTATTTATAGAGGTTGGATATGAAGAAGTGGAGAGTTAAAACCCTATCAGATGGTTCTAGAACTCCTCTCCCATTGGTTGGCCGGAGAGATAAAGTTTTATCTCGAAAAGAGGTTGAAATCGACGAGGGAACTGTCGTCTGCAATCTGCAGAGGGGGGATATCTCGCGCGAGACACGCCATCTCGCGGCGAGATATTGCTCCTGTGGACAGTTTTGTCCTTTCCTCGCTATCTCGTATGCAGTTTAGTCCCAAACTAACGGTAGTTAGTCAAAACTTAACGAAACATTACGAAATGGTGGATTTCTACTTCTTGACTCAAAGCGAGACTTAGAGTGGTATAAGTATGTTCCGATGTGTTCAGAATGGGGTGTCTACACCTACCCAGGGCTATCTTCAGGAGCAGGAAGAGTACCATCTTGACCACTGTCTACTTGGACTGGTACGAGAGGGAGATGGGAGCGACTCAGGTCATCTTGGAGGAGAGACGTCGAGCTTTATTGGGAGCTGACTGTGACTCGAGCAGGACTCTGAGGAAGACTGAGGCTAAGGCGAGTCGCCATAACCCGATCAGGAGTGACTTGGTCGAGACATGGAGGCTCGGTACAAGAGGTTGTCCGAGGTCGCTCCTTTGACCGAGGCTCGAGGGCGGAGGTGCGGACTCGTGCTCGGCAGTAGAGAGCGCTTATTGACACGGGTTTGGTAGAGGCTCCAGTGAGGATACCGGAGGTCGGGATGAGGGATACCGACATCGTAGATAAAAAGAGGAAGAAGACTCGACGGGGCCGAGGAAAAGGGAAAAAGACCAAAGAAGACTCAGCGAATGACGACTGACAGATCTTTTCTTAGGATTCCCTTATTGCCATTTTGCAAACACATTAGTTTATTTAGGCATTTTATTGTATTTTAGATCTTTGTAGCAGGTTAGCAGAGTCAAGAGGTAGACCGTGCTTGAACTCATCAAGAAGTTTTTAACTTGTAATGAACAAGAAATATTATCTTAGAAATTAATCAAGACACATTTCATGGAAATTCAAATGTCTTATTGATTGGGACCCATTTTATGAAAACTGAAATACCCTTTATTATTTAGGACGCACTTCATGGAAGCTAGATTGTCCTTTTTATTGTTTAGACCGAACCATATATGGCTGCCTACGTTCCCCTTTTATAAGAAAGACTAAGGGGCTCAAGTCTTCGTAGTTCATTACAGTGAACTATATATATTTTTATGTGCGCCCTGTTTTTGCCTAGACCGCCTTTTTGGGTTTTCGGCCCTAGGCCGGGCATTACTCTTTTTGCACTAAGATTTTTTTATGTGCAACCCTGTCTTTTGCCTAGACCGCCCTTTTTGGGGTTTTCAGTCTAGCTGGGTATTACTCTTTTTGCACCTTTTTTTTTTTTTATTTATTTATTATTTATTTTTTTTTAGACGTAGTATCTTTTGAGCTTATCACCGTTGACTGGGTGGACAAAGGGATTGCCGTCCAGGTCTGCAAGCTTCATGGCTCCTCCCGATAGTATCTTACGCACCACATAAGGGCCGATCCAAACGGGTTCCCATTTTCCCGTGGGGTTGTCTACGGTAGGGGGCTTCACTTTCAACACTAAGTCACCCTCTTTGATGTCTTTGGCCTTGACCTTTTTATCAAACGCTTTGGCCATCCGCCTCACGGTAGGCTCGGGTGTGTTCCATGGCTTTAGCCTTCTTCGTCAAGCGGGGCTAACTCATCATCATGCCGGAGCTGCGCAACCATTCTACTTCATTGACACTGCTTTTCCAGGAGGACCCTTAATGACGGGATTTCCAACTCCACCGGTAGCACCGCTTCCATCCCGTAGGTTAAGGCAAAAGAAGTTTCTCCACGTAGCCGTTTACGACAGACGCCTCGTAGCCCAGTGCCAAGTGCAGCTTTTCGGGCCAATCACGACCACGGGTGGCCATTTTCCGGATGATCCGTTCGAGCGTCTTATTAGCGGCTTCCACGGCTCCATTAGTCTCGAGGTGCATGCGGAGACGACTTGTGGCGAGTGATTCTCGAATTCTGACAAAGCAACCTATCGCGAGCCCCTTCAAAGTGCGACCCATTATCGGAAATGATCTCGTTGGGCACCCCATATCCGCACATTATGTTTTCTTTGATGAATTGGGCCACTTTTGAAAGTGGGGACCTTGTAAGACTTGACCTCTACCCACTTGGTGAAGTAGTCGATGGCTACTAGCACAAATTCATGTCCATTGCTTCCTGCCGGGGCTATTTTCCCTATCACGTCAATACCCCAAGTTGCAAACGGCTAAGGAGTCGTCATGCAGTACATGTCATGAGGCGGGCGATGGTTGAGGTTGGCAAACCGCTGGCACTTGTCGCATGCTCGGACGTCTTGGACACGATCATTTCCATGGAAATCCAAGAGTAACCCATTCCGAGGATCACTTGCATCGTGGCTGGGCATTCATATGAGGACCGCGAGGGACCATTGTGGACTTGATCATCAATTCTTTGGCCTTTTCTTGAGTTACGCACAAGAGAAGTGGTCCTTGGTATCGCTTCTTGTATAGATTGCCTCCTAGAATGACATAATGGGAGGCCAACCTTTTCAGGGCTTGCAAGCTTTTGGCTCTGACACCTTCTTTTGGTCTACCTTCTTCGTCTCTGAAAGCTGACTCTCCATCTTTGAGGAACCGGTAAATTTGATTGTACCGGGGTTCCTTTATAGGCTCGGGTCCCGTGTCTACTTCACAACGGAAGGGCAGGGGCTTCTCTTCTACCCACTCGGAAGGGTTTTATGGCTTTTCCCTCGGGGATCTCTACCAATGAGGCTAGAGTAGCTAGGGCATCTGCGAACTGTTCTTTTCCCTCGGCAAGTAGTGGAAGGTCACTTCTCCGAACTGTCCCAACCAACTCCTCCATATGGGCATGATACCAGCTGCGAGGTTAGGATCCACGGAGTCTTCCACTTGTTGGAAACCTGGTTGATGATCGTGTGAGTCTCAGTAAACTTCTAGCTTCTTGACATTCCTTTCTAGGCGGCTTCCAAACCAAAGCAATGCGGGCTTCATACTCGGCGACATTGTTCGTGGCGGGAAATTCAACTTGAGGGCTATGGGTGTATGCTCATCTTTCGGATCGATCGGTAGCATCCCGATACCGTTTTCTCTTTTGTTAGCGGCTCCGTCAAAGAACAATTGCCATTGGTTTTCGTGCTCGACGCAAAGATCCCTTCATACGGGAATTGGGGTTCGGGCCCTCTGTCTTCATTATCGGGAAAGTTTGCCGGGTGGTCCGACAACGCTTGACCCTTGATGGCCTTCTGGTCACATAGTTGATGTCGTACTACGCTAAGAAGAAGGACCACTTCGCTAGACGCATCGAGAGGGAAGGCTTATCAAAGATGTATTTGATGGGGTCCATTCTTGAGACCAAATTCACAGGGGTAGGCTTGCATATAATGCTTCAACTTGTCGACTACCCGCATCGCCCCGCATGTGTCTTTTTCACATGCCGAGTAATTGAGCTCACTTCCTGCAGCTTCCGCCGACAAAGTAAATGGCGTTTTCTATCCGAGAGTCTTTCTTCTCTGGGCAAGCATAGCCCCAAGCTGCCGTATCCGTGTGACGGTGAGATAGAAGCGAAGAGGTTTCTGTCTATGTGGGGGGCATAGTACCGGAGGGATGTACCAAGTATGCCTTGATCTGGTCAAGGCATCCCTGGCATTCTTCGGTCCATTCTGTGTCTACGTTCTTCTTCATGAGCTTGAAGATGGGCTCGCACATAGTGGTCAATCGATTGACGAAACGGCTAATATGCTGCAGTTTTCCCATAAAGCTCTTGACTTCGTCCGGGTTCGAGGTGGCCTCATATCCATAATGGCTTTGATCTTTTGGGGGTCAACTTCGATACCTCGCTCCGTGACCATATACCCAAGCACTTTTCCCCTTGTCACTCCGAAGGTGCATTTAGCAGGGTTTAGTCTCATGGAATGTTGTCTCAGCCTCTCAAAGAACTTCCCGCAGTCAACAAAGTCTTGCCGTCCTCGCACTTTGGAGTGGATTATCATGTCGTCTACGTAGACCTCAATCTCCTTGTGGATCATGTCATGAAAAGCGCGGTCGCCGCCCGTTGGTAAGTAGTCCCAGGCGTTCTTAAGCCCAAATGGCATCACTTTGTATAACAGTAAGTTCCCCACGGTGTGGTGAAGGCCGTCTTTTCTTGGTCTTCCTCGGCCATCTTGATACGGTTGTATCCCGCAAAGCCATCAACGAAGGATTTGACTTCGTAGTTGGCGGTGGAGTCCACCAGGATGTCTATGTTTGGCGTGAAGGGTAATCGTCCTGGGGCTGGCCTTGTTCGGGGATCTCGGAAATCCACACGGCGAGCGCACCTTCCCATTGGCCTTGGTGACGGTCACAATATTGGATAACCATGTCGGATATTCGATGACTACGATGAATCCTACCCGCAGTAGCTTCTCAATTTCTTCTTTGACTGTAGAGACCATTCTCGCTTGATCTTCCTCGCTCTGTTTTAATGGCTTAGCATCTCGGGTGCTAGAGGGATTCTCGTGCTCTGCACTATCGAACTGTCCTAGCCCCTAAGCATATCCCCGTATGACCATGCAAACACGCTCGACGTATTCCCGAGTAGATCAAATCGCCAGTCCTGCTCAACCCCCCAGGGAAGAAGTTTCCGATCTGTGTCTCTTTAGGTTCCTCGACGAAGCACCCAAGTTCACACTTGTCAAAACCTCCTCGGCGGCTTGGGCCCGGTTTTCCTCTTTTCCGAAACCCGCTCAAAGATTTCTTTAATGTATTGTTCATTTAGTGTGTTTGCATCTTGTTCAAATGATTCATTATTAACTGTTGTTGAGTTTTGAGTTAATTTATCATTTGTTAAGTTGGCAATAAGAGGATACTCGAAAGATCCGTCATTTCATTCAAAATAAGGGGAAAGATGACATCGATTACATTTTGATAATCCTCGGGCGTGAGGCCTTCGGATGACTCGTGAGGACTGGAATTCAAAGATTCCCGACTCGACCGAATGTACGCTACCGACTCTGGACCCTACACTACTTATTGACTCGAGGGGTGGCTTGACAAAGGTTGGACAGGGATCTCACTCCTTCTTGCCGTTGCCTGGGAGTAGCGGTCTTGTCGGCGTTCTTCGTAAAGTTGGAGACTTCAAATTGATCAAAAACTTGCCGGAAATCATTGTGTGCCGGTGCAGTGGAAAGATAGTGAGGGGAGCTAGAGTAGCTTGATGCAATCTCTCGAAAGGAGCTCGTCTGCACAGTGACAACCTGGGCTCATTGACCGAAGAGTGTGGCTCATCTTATCAATGCACCGCCGATAACTCATTTTCTCTTTGCGATCTTGGACACCACGACCTTGTCGATTAGCCAGCCAACAGGAGGGTTGGCTCTGGATAATGCCGATGAAGTCTTCTTCGTAGGGGATCTTAATTCTTCCTTGACCGGCTACGTATTCAATAGGCTTTCGTATTTTGCTTCTAGATCTCGCTAGCTTCTCATTGAACTTTACGATGGCCACAAATTCAACACTTTCTCGCTTCAAGAGGATCACCGTACATGGGATATCAGCCGGACTGTGCTTTGAATGATGGGTTCCTTGGCGGGTCATTGTTTGGCATAGCTAACATAGTAATCGAACTTGCCGTGAAAGGCTCCCTAGAGTTCCGACACTCTTGTCTCCTGGCTTCATACCTTTCCTTTTAACCTCTCGTTGTGTGGACTTTCTCTTCTTCTTCTTTCTCGAAGGAGCGTCTTCATTGATCCATTCTTGATACTCATACCTGCAGTACCCTCACGCCGCATACATCATACCATATGTGAGGCTTGGGCTGAACCGAGATGGCCTCTCCGACTACTTGGTCATTACCATCGTTGACTACCATGTTGGCCATTTTGACACCGAAAAGCCGGCAAACCGAGGATTCTCGCGAACCTGTTCGAGAATTGCGCTAACAAGTCGGCCCGACCCGGTGTTCTCACCCACTTCTTTCTCGCGGGAAAGGGATAGGAAAGGTTTAGACTCGGGGTAGGTGTTTAGTGAAGGCTCGGGTAATATGCAAATTAGAATCTTCCAGTTTACTTAAAACAGTGTCTTTTATTAATATCTATTTGGTTGGAAAAGGGGTTTGCCCTTCTTTTTCGTAACTACTCTAGATCCTGGATCGGTGGGTTCCGTCACTACGTCTATAAGCCCCTCGTATTCCACCCGTATTTCGACCTCCCAGGGTGGACAGCCCCGGGCGAGGGTCCTATAGGGCACGCGGATCCCACCGACCGAGAGTAAAGAACGCTCCTAACGGGTCTAGCGGGTCATAGGAACTTTCAACGCACGAGCGATGCGGATTATAGTCAAGGCAATACCGGGAAAGTCTCGTCTTTCTGCCTTGATAGGATTTTGGCAGAATTTCGCTTGAGCGAATGACGTTTTAACTTTCGGTAATGTCCGAGAAGATAATAGGCATGGGTCGGGAGGCAAAAGCCGGATGACACAGGGTCACATTGAACTTCGTTGCATACGGCGGGCGTGAGTTAGAATCGAAGTCAATGCCGGGTCAAGATCTTGCCAATTTTTCCTTGTCGGAATTTTAGCAGAGCTTCGCTTGAGCGAAAGATCTTTTGATTTGTGGGCAAAGACTCGGTCTTGACTCTTACGCATTCCGTGTAGGTCAAGGTCAATAGTCAATGTCGGAGTCGAGATCTCGCCAATTTTTTCCTTGTCGGAATTTTGGCAGAGTTCTTCTTCCGTTATGAACTAAGGCTTGACCTTTACGAGGGTATGCAACTGGGCTATATGACACGGACTAGACCAAAAACCAACCAAAAGTCACGGTTTTTTGAAACGTGTGACACGGACCGTGCATTGGTCGACACTGGCTGCCATGGGGAGGTTGGGATGATTCCGTGCGCGCCCGGAGCATCGTAAGGCTGTCCATGGCACCGGAACCACCCTCGGGTTTGAAGGACGTGCGTGCAAAAGTGTACAGATATATCAAAGTGCGCGTAGTGTGCGGTCTCCTAAAAATGTTCCTTTTGAGTTAAAACAGAGATTTTCGTAAATGTGTTTTAAAGGAATGAGTTTCGGGATCGGGGAGAATGCAACACATAAGCACGTAAATTTTCGGGAGCCCAGGCTGGCCATGGAGCCGAGTAGCCCCAAGCCGCTAGGATCAAGCAAGATTAACCATGTTTTTTTCCCCGGTGGAATTCAAGCACGAGGTCGCCCGATCGTAATCCAATGAGGATTGAGCCGTGACGACCGCATGGATCAATTTTCCGGGTTCCACTTCTTTTGCTATTTTTCGGGTTGTTTCCCGTTCAAAGTATGCACGTATTCCAAGATGCAAATGATGCAATGCATGGTAAAGAAAGCAAGCATGATTAATGAAATCGGCGACGGAGTCTAACCCGCTCAAAGGGAAAAGCTTTCTTTTATTTTTTCAAAAATTTTTTTTTCGAAAGGGATACCGGTACGTGGGATTGTTAAACCACCGGTTATCCCAACTCCCACGTGTGAGTGTATTGTTGGATTCACGCGAGTTTGAAGACATCCGGTTTAATTTGAAAACGGAGTCGCCACGCCATTTTGATTACCTCAAAACTTTGAAAAAGGTTTTATGGGTTCGGAGGTTAAGTTACCCCTTGGGAAGAACGGATCGTCGCTCACCCAAGGTGCCTTGCGAGCAAGTCTCCCAAGATCCCATTAATCGTGCTTGCTTGCGTGCTTTCTTGTGTGCATGTGTTTGAAAATAAGGAGGGAATGTCCCAAGTCGTCTTCCTGACGTACAAACCATTTGTTGGTTGTCGCTCGATTTCTTGGATTTTATGTATTCGGGATTATGATCCCACCCTCATCTTGGACTTGTGATCATCGCATTTTTTGGACCTTGGGACTTGCGTGATCGAGAGAATGACTCTCTTTGTAGTCAAAGATGAGGTTCTTTAGAAAAGGAGGATCCTTAGCCCATAAATCCTACACTTTAAGATGGTCGAGCTTGTATAGATGCTTCATACTCATCTTAAGTGATAATCGGAGATATAGGGTTCGAAGGTGTCCCTTTTCTAAAGAGATTATGAAACCTTTATGGAAGGAACGATGTAAAGATAGGATCTTTTACACCGGTCCGTTCCGAGGTTACTAATGGGGAATGGGGGAAATGTATGTAAAAATGACACTTTAATGAAAAGATGACATTTTTGGTTTGCAAATGATGCACTTGATTCAAAGAAATGATCTTTATTGCAAATGATGCATAAAGATATGATTTTTATGCAAATGATGCATTTTATGAAGAAATTGGCATTCATTATGCAAATGATGCATAAGGATTGCATTTTGAAAAGCATATGATGCTAGTTCATGGTAAAGACATGGTCTTTAAAGCAAATGATGCTTGGAAAAGGGGATTTTGAATGCAGAGGATGCATTTTTATTGAAAAGATTTGATTTTTATATGCAAAGGATGCGTTTTGATTGAAAAGATTTGATTTTTATATGCAAAGGATGCATAAAAATGACATTTTTATTGGAAAATGGGGGTTTTAGGTGCAAAGGATGCACCTTTATGGAGGAAAGACTACATTTTTATGACAAATGATGTCTAATGCATGCAAAAGGGGAAGGGGGAATATAAAGATGTGATCTTTAATCTACCAAGTCCCAAGCAATATAAAGGCAATGCAATGAGCAATTTATAAAGCAATTAGGATGCGAGGTTAGGGCGTGCGAGGTTACCAATGGCTTCCTTCTTCTTTGGATGGAGCTAGGAGGAGAGGTTGATCTTGGATCTTCAAGGAGGAGGGAGGGAGCTTCTTGGCCTTCTTCTTCACCTTCTTGGATCTTCAATAGCCTCTTGGGAGTATTATGATTTTGTGAGTTGATTTTGTTGTGTCTAAAATGGGCAGAGGGAGGGATCTATTTATAGGCGGAAATCGCCAATGAGGCCGTGCGGCTAGTGGACCGCGAGCTAATGTGCCGTGCGGCATTATCCATCATGTGACTCAAAGCATTTCTAGAACCATGCAAGGTGGCAAATTCTAGAAGGTTCTTCCTAATTAAGAAAAACGTGTTTCTTAATTAGGAAGGCTCCTCTTCAGCCTTTAATTAATTTGGGACTGTTCCGGAATATTTCCTAACACTAGGAAGGTCCGGGGAATTACCGAAAACTTATCGAAATTGTCGAAATTTAACCTAAGGCATGAGCCGATTTGGGTACTTACAATAGAGGACATCATAATTTAATATTCACCATCATCACATATTCCTCAAATCGAGGAAAACCAAAATTCGGGATAACTGAAGGGAAGGTCCGTACGGACCTTCTTGCACCAAATCTCGGCACTATAAATAGAGGGCTCCCCTCCTCATTTTCACACATCTCCCACTTCTCTCTTCCTCCCTAAGCCTTCAAAGGCTTCCTCTAAGTCCTCTCGAGGCACTCCCGCCCCTTTCGGATCCTTTCGAGGCCTTCCGAGCCCTCAGTCAGCTCCGAAGCCTCCCTCCGAGCGCTCCCGCGACGCTCCCGCGACGCTCCCGCGCCCCCGAGGCACTCTCGAGGTACTTCCGAGGCCCCTCGTGGTACTCCGAGGCCTTGCACGGTCTTTCCACGGTGTCCCGCTCTTTTCCGAGTCAAACCCAAGCAATCCCAAACCACGCCGAAACTTCCGCCCGAGTGACCTCGCCACCCCAACCACGCCGAACCTCCGCCCGAGTGATCCTCGCGATCCCCACGCACGCCGAACCTCTCGCCAACACGTAGCCTCGCAACATCAACTCACGCCGAAACTCGTCCGCGTACAACCGGCCCCTCCCGAAGCAATCCCGATCCATACCGAACGCTACTCCGACCTCAAACACTATTCCTCGCCGGAAGACAGACACAAACCAACATTGGTAAGGCTTCCTTCCTACACTATTTCAATACATTTTAATACGTAGTGTACAATGTAGACATCCGACACAACATGCATTTTTAAAAGCACACACACACACACAACATTTTAAAGGATATTAGGGTATCCGAAAGACTCATTTTACGAGGCGACTTTAGTGAGCTCTAATATTCTAATATTCTCTTCCCGAGGAGTAATATGACCTCCGAACTAAAAATCTCATCACACAAAAAAAGTTTAAAATTATCTTTAAACTGATGCCCTTTTTCAATGTTTTGGAGCTTAATAAAAACGGCGTGGCGACTCTACAAATGCGAAAACAACGGCGAGACACCTCCAACCGAAACGCCGAAGCGGAATGAAGCCGATGCCGGGCGCGAACGCGCCTCTCGGATCCGGCGACCATTCCCGAAAGCGACGAATGCGAGATGCTTCGGGGCCTCCGCGCGAGCCGGATCCGGTAATTTCGGCTGGCGACATTGAATTTTTGTTTTAAAAACTTTTAAACAAAACAAAAGATTTTTAAAAACGATGATGAGGGTCAAACTTTCATTTTACCCCTTCCTTTAATTGTTGTGTGTGGGTGCACGTGCTTCGTTTTTATTTTACAAAAAAAATACAAAAAAATGCATCAATATACATCTCGTGCATACATTTAAAATTCTTCAAAACTTCGTTTTACTCGTAAAAAGAATTTTAGAGACCGCACACTACGCGCACCGCCGCTCGGTTACACACCGCATACTACTCACACCGGCCGCCTCGGTTACACCGCACGCTACGCGCACCGTCGCCTCGGATACACCGCACACTACAACCCTTAACCCGAGTGGTCTCGGTTGCAATCCGTTTGGTCTTCCTAGGCCTCTCGGATGCTCACTGGGATCATTCCAAACATCCCATCCTAGCCAAGCGTCAACCCCGCACGTTTGAGTTCTTGAGTCACACTCTGTCCGGACTTCCGGTTGGTTTTTACTCAGGTCCTCCAGTGACATACACCCTGTGCTGGATACATATTCCATGCCGGCCATTTTTTACTCGAGTCAAGGCTCGGAACTCAAGATCCCACTCATGCGCAAGCGAAAGCGATGAAAGGCTGGTCATGCTAAAAATCTTGACCTCGATCTTGATTTCCCGAAGCTACACCCGCATCGATGTTCCGTCCCTATATACATCCATGCTCACATGACACCATGTCATCACACACCTTTGATACGTCGCCCATGACAATGCTTGACCCAGCCTTAACGCCCAACGTCACGTATCCTCATGCTGTGCAAGCAAGGCTCATAAAGAGAGGTCACTGCGCGAACTCTTGACCTCGATCTTGACTAAGTGGCCTGCGCTCGGTTCACTCATTCACATGGGCTAACGCATTAAAATCGAACATGACAGGCTCCGGTCCTTAGGTTCGATTTTTCTTTAGGCCGGTGGAAACCGTCATTGCCCTATAGGGACCACTCGCCCGGGCCGGGCCCACCCCTGGGGATGTCGAAATACGGGTGCAAAACGAGGGGCGAGGTTATAGCCGTACAGATGGTCTCCATCGACCCAGTGATCTAGCATAGTATGTAAAAAAGAAGAGCAATCTTTTCCAACCTACTCTAGGATTCTTCTTCAGAAAACACTCGTTTTAAGTAAATTAAAACAACAAAAAAATCATAAATAAAAGAAACGGAAACTCGCATGCCACGTGAGCTCCCTTTATCCCGAAAGGCCATTTCCCCGTGGTCTAAATCCTTGCCCGTCACTCCCTCCAAAGAACGCCGGAGAGTGGCCGAGGAATACCTTCTGGGAGCCGCCTTTAAAGTATCGGGAGGTCAGCAAGGTCCGATAGCTCTCTTCCAGGGCTTCAACGGCTCTGCACCGCTCCCGGCTACTCTCCCATGACTTCCGGGATCAGCAGATAACAAGTGAGGGAAACGGAACCCCGCCACTCAAGGAACCTCCGTGCACAATGGAGGAGGTGCTCCGAGCCTTCGAAACCATTAAGAAGCGCCAAGAAGAGCAGCAAGCTCCGGGATCAGACACCTTGCGCCTTCGAGGAACAACCTATAGGCTTCCCCAACTCCGACGGAACCTTGTTCTCATAGAGGATCGAAGACATACCGGTTCCCCCGGTTTCTCAAAGCTATCAAGCAAGTTCCGCCTCCGCCAAGTTACAAGATCCTGGAAAAGAACGCAAAGCGGCTGGCCTCAGCTCAAAGCTCCTCAGCGTCGCTCAAGCGGGGCTCCGACATGCCCGCCAAGCACAGCCGGGCTTTCCCGGCTCGCACATCAAGCTCCGCATCATTGTCAAAGCACACATACGTGCTCGCTCCGTCATATCCCAATGCATCTCGGTGATCCCTGCGTGATTCAATCCTTTGCCTCTATACGCTTAACCTCCGCAACCACAATCAAAAGTCCCCTACGTTTAAAGTGGACAAAGGCGCCCCGAGCGGATATCCCGGGACATCTCAAGCTCTCGCCACCCGCTAGTCTCATAACCCTGGGGCTAACGAATCATTTCCCAGCTTCCCAAACACAACCCTTAGCTTATTCCTGGCAATCACGCCCCTCAACTTCAACACCCTGCATATGGGTTGGTATACACTCAACTACCTCCCCAAGACTCCCGAATGGCGATCCTTCATCGCCCAATCCACCCCCATCTTCGGTTTCCGTCCCCGAAAAACGGTAACCCACTCTCGGGATACCTGATCCTCACATGGTTTGGCCGATCGAACAAATGAAAGACATGCAAGGCAATCTAGCTAGTTCTCTAAGGACTCCCTCCCCGCCTACCGATCCGAACAAAGCGGTCCCTCTCCCTCCGAAGTTCAGTGATGCCGGAAATGGAAAAGCCTGGACGGGACAGAATGCCCAAAACCCACATCGACACCTACGTCTCGGGTAATGAGAGCCAAAGGGGCAACCCTCACCGTATGGCGACATCACTTTCAAAGCATTCCTCAAATCCACAAAGCACTAAGGTGGTTCCTCAATGTGAAGGTGTGTAGCCGCCCTCCACGTGGGATCGTGATCGTTGAAATCTTCCCTAGAAAAGTACCGCGCCAACCTTTGAATCTGGGAGACAAACCGCCACGACCCGCAAGCCACCGATCAAAAGGGATGACGAACCAAATAGGGGCAAGGGTAGGCTTCTACAAAAGATGGAACTGGGAAGCTAAGCTTGAGATAATGGATCCACTTTCCAAAGAAGAGCAACATGGACATCTTCCATTCCCGCCTCAAGCCATCTTCGAGAGATCTTGATCACCACTCATTTCTATCCGGGATCTCCGTGCGCACGGTCAATCGCCGGACGGTTTGAAAAAGACTCTGAAGCCTTCAAAAGGCACGCAACCCTCGCCTCGTCTTACCGTTATCGAACAAACCCGTGTAATCTCAACTCCCGCCCGACCAAAGGGAAAAGAAGGCTAAATTTTAGCCAGCATGCACACTACATCTCGTAACGGGAGCTCAAGTAAACCGCGCGATCAAGCAGCCCCAAAGAATAACTCCCCTCGCTTCCCAATAGCCTGCAAAGAGATTTAGACAACCTTGAAATGCCCTTGGGTCAAGTATTTGAAGCTTTGGTGAAAAGAAATCTTCTCAAGCCGCTCGAGAATT